>PVHX01001982.1:0-183115 GCA_004024805.1 Geosciurus inauris
GCTGAAGTCACTCTGCTTGTGGCTATGGCTGCTGGCTGGTGGCCCTGCTTACACGCGCAAGTGAAATTCCTGCCCGGGTAGCTGTATGATGATATCCAGAAGCTGGCTGGGAGATGGTATTTCCACAACTTCAACCTCTGGCTCTGGAGAGACTGACCACAGCGTCCGTCTAGGCCGCCATCTTGGAACCGCCCCCCCTCTTTTCTTAATATATCCTTGTCTGGTTGGGTTTCAGGGTGATACTGGATTCAGAGAATGAATTTGGAAGGGTTCCCTCCCTTTTTATTTCATGGAAAAATTTTAGGAGGGCTCCTTAAAGAAGCTCCTGGTGACACCATTCATTTGTGGCAGTCAGGAAGGTAGTGTCAGATACAGCCTAGCCCACTCACACTTATAGCAGTTGCTAAAATAGCACTTCTTATATGCAGGTTGTTAATTCGTCAAATCCTTACAACCACCCTTACAGCTAGTTAATGCTATTATTCCCATTTTATGGATGAGAAAACAGAGGGGCAGCGATGTGAAGCAACTTTCTGAGGTCGCTTGCTAACAAGAAATGGTGCTGTGGCACTGCACTTTCAGAGTTCAATACCTTTTCCATTCCTTGTTTGCTGTTCCACCTTTCCACTCTGCTCATATCTTTATTTGGCTTCTCATTTAGTCTCGGCCATCAATAATAGGTAAGGTATTATAATGATAAAGACATAGATTCAGGACTTGGCTAGAACGGAATTCAAATTCTAGTTCTACCTCTGCTTTGCTACCTGTGTGGTATTGGGTACGTCACGTCGTGCCTGTTTCTTGCTGTCCATATCTTTACTGGACCGATTGTGATAAGGATTATGCAGGCTCCTGAGTGGAACGTGCTCTCTACAGTGCCTGGTACATCCTAAGCATGACCACAGGCAGGTGTACCCAGCCCCTTCCTTATGTCTTTGCTGTTGTTATTTCAGTGTCATTAATATTGCTGTTTTCTAAGTGAGCTACAGGTCCATTTAAAACCCAGATGTTCCTGCGGAGGACAGAGGCTCTCCCTTCATGGGGCCTCAGGGAGCTTTCTTCCTGGCCTGCTCCGAGGTCATGAGTTAGGCCTGGATAGTTTGATGCTTACCATTTATCTTCCGGAGTCTCCACAGTCTACATGGTAATGATGTGTTCTGGAATTTTTCTGGGATTGGAGATTCAGGTCATTCTTGCTTTTGGTCTAAATGTCAGGGGACGTCAGCCCTGTGTCACCCTAAGGTCTACTTTAGGTGGTCTCTGTTTTCTTTTCCAGGTGAGGGTGGTTATGACTTTGAGATTTGTGCTTTTCAAAGTCAGCAAGGAGCTCTCCCACATTACCTTCCCTTCTCTGGCTTTTCATTCTCTTCTCCTTATTCTTGATCCACTTTTAGTGGGAGGAACATCTTTATGGGGAGAAGTGGACTAGAGCACTCAGAAGACCAACCCTGCTCTCCCAAGTCCTGTTGCCCACCCAAGGCCAGCCACTCCACAGATTTCCAAGTGGGTTTTACATATTCTTTCTTCTGGTTCTTCCCACAGGCTATTATCCACAAGATGTGTTCCCATTATATTAACATGTTCTCATTTCCTTAGAGATTTTCAGCAAATGTTTTGTTCTCCAAATTACTGATTTGTTTTTAATAAAAAAATCATAATTTCTTTTAGCAAAAGACTAATGCATTTTTCTCCTTGAGATCTGGCATCATTTTTTTTTTCCTTAATGGGAGACATGCAGTAATCCTTCATTAAAGATACATGAGGATTTTAGGAAAGCCAGCTCTGCAGAAAGAGAGATTCGAGTCCAAATCCCAGTTCTGTGATTTGGAGCTAGGCACTTAACTTGAATTCTTGATGCTAGAGACTTCCTGTCTTGTGGGCTTGCTGTCATAATTACATGAAATAAAGAATTTTATACAGGCTTTGATCCATAAGATGCATTAAAACTAGGTTTTAAAAAATTTATTTATTCATTTTTATTTGTTCTAATCAGTTATACATGACAGCAGAAGGCTCATCCTTGGTTGTACACAAAGTAGGGTCACACCCTTTGTGCAGTCATACATGCACCTAGGGTAGTGATGTCCATCTCATTCCATCATCTTTCCTCTCCCCATGTCCCCTCCCCTCCCCTCTCTCCCTTTTGGCTAATCCAAAGTTCCTCTACTCTTCTCATACCCCCTTCCTCCCTTTATGGATTAGCCTCTACTTATCAGAGAAAGCATTTGGCCTTTGGTTTTTTGGGATTGGCTTACTTTGCTTAGCCTGATATTCTCTAACTCCACCCATTTACCTACAAATGCCATAATTTTGTTCTCTTTTATTGCTGAGTAATATTCCCTTGTGTATATATACCACAGTTTCTTTATCTAACCATCTATTAAAGGGCATCTGGGTTGGGTCCACAGTTTGGCTATTGTGAATTGTGCTGCAATAAACATTGATATGGCTGTGTCACTATAGTATGCTCTTAAGACTAGGTTTTTTAAAGTTATCATTACACTGTGTAATAATACCTATAGTGGGTGCTTCATATGCACCATCTCAATTAAATTTCATATCAACCTTATCAGATAGGTTCAGTACTAATTATTTTACAATGTAGCTCTGAGGTCCAAAGAGTTCAAATAACTTGTCTCTGTTAACCTTCATGACATAGCTAAGTATCCACCTGATTCCATCTGCTCCTGAATTTAATGTTTTCTCCACTCTTCTCCTTAGTCTCTAGAGTTTTTATTTCTTTGGGTATCTCTGAGTCCTTCTTCCAATTAAGCTCTTGGTTCTTCCTTAAACAAACTCTCTGGGGATTCAAGATGGTGGATTAGAGAAAGGCTGCATTCCTCTTTCCATGGCTTGGGATTCAAACAGCAGGAATACTGTTTCTCAGTGAGGTGGGTGAAATAGATTTTCACTAAAATTCAATATTGGACAGTCAGAGTGTCTCAGCGACTCAGACATTTGAGTGCATTGAACAAAGAAGGAAGAGTACATTGGAGTCAAGCTGGCTGGTTGTGGCAGCAACAGTGGCACCTCTGGTCCACCGCAGAGGGGAGGAATAGCGTAGGGGGAAGCAATGGACACATTTGGTATGGAAAACAACTGAGATCAGAAAAACAGCCTATGAACAGAAACTTCTCAGAAGAAGATATATAATTAATCAACAAATATATGAAGAAATGTTCAAAATCTCTAGCAATCAGAGAAAAGCAAATCAAAACTACTCTAAGATTTTTATCTCATTCCAGTCAGAATGGCAGTTATCAAGACTGCAAGCAACAATAAATATGGGCGAGGATGTGGGGGAGAAGGCACATTCAAACATTGCTGGTAGAACTACAAATCAATTGGTGCAACCAGTCTAGAAATCAGTATGGAGATTCCTTAAAAAACTTGGAATGGAACCACCATTTGATCCACCTGTCCCACTCCTTGGCCTATACCCTAAAGACTTAAAAACAGCATACTGCAGTCACACAGCCACATCAATGTTTATAGCAGCACAATTCACAATTGCTAAAATGTGGAAGCAACCTAGATGCCCTTCAATAGATGAATGGATAAAGAAACTGTGGTATATATACACAAGCGAATATTACTCAGCATTAACAGAGAATAAAATTATTGCATTTGCATGTAAATAGATGGAGTTGGAGAACATCATGCTCAGTGAAGTAAACCAATCCCAAAGAACCAAAGGCCAAATGTTTTCTCTGATTAGTGGATTCTGGGGTTGGGGATGAGGAGCATGGGAGAAATGGAGGAACTTTGGATAGGAGAAAGGGGAGGGAGGGGAAGGGAGGAGACATGGGGGTAGGAAAGATGGTGGAATGAGATTGACATCACTATCCTAGGTACACGTATGAAGACACGAACAGTGCGACTCTACCTTGTTTACAACCAGAGAAATGGAAAATTGTGTTCCATATATGTACTATGACTTGAAATGCATTCTGCTGTTTTAAAAAATAAAAATAAATATATTTAAAAAACAAAAGGAGGTCAGAAGAATAAAAGAAAGAAAGAAAGAGAAAGAGAGAAAGAAAGACAAACAGCCTGAATTTAGCTGATCCAGAGGCTGCAGAGCTAGCTGGTATTTGAAAAATGCTCTGTATTTCTTAACTGGCTGTGGAGGGTGAAGGTGGCAGCTATCCTGAGGCAGCCACAGGCAGCTGGTGTGGAGGAGCTGGGAGGTCATAGCAAACACTTCCATGCTGTCCTAGCAAGTGCCTGTATGTGGCTTATAGTGTACCTAGCAGAACAGGAGTGAAATAGGCACAGAGAAGATTGTAATCAGGGAGATTCAAGTTGGAAAAGTGAAGGGGAGCTCAGGTCACTTTTCTCTTGAGTCTGGTGGCTCAAGTGACCAGCTGAAGCAGGTTGGGAATCTGAATATGTAGGTGTAAATACACTCTGGGATTAAGCATGGGAAGGCTATGTTTATAGGTAGCAGAGCATATGGAGGATTGGCTTCCCTGCCCATTGTGGAGAATTCTTGGGAAGCTCCTGATTCAGACTTCCCACAGAGATGGGAAATTGCCAGGCCCTAGGAGTATGTTGATCTAAAATCTCTGAGGAGATGCCACCCAACAAATCCCCTAAGGTCTGATTAGACCTAAGTCTCACCCACCAGAACTCCCTGCATAAAACTCTGTAGCAGCCCTACCTTGGGAGTGCCCCCATCTGGTCTATGTGAACAAAACTCTAACTGACAGTACTCCTACTCCATACCACCTTATACTGGTGAGAAGGAAAGCTGAGGGCTATTCCACAGCTTTAGGCAGGTCACTCCAATTGGCAACTCAGAGAACAACACAAAGAGGAAGCGGTTAACAACCCTCAGCCTTTGCTCTCTCTTTCATTATATAGCCCAAGAAGAAACAGAAAGAAATAGAGTTGTGCAGAGGCAGGGCCCATTCATTCTTTTTTCTTATTTTTTTTAAAAAATTATTTATTCTTGCCAGCCTCAGCAACAGCGAGGCGCTAAGCAACTCAGTGAGACCCTGTCTCTACAAAAAACACAAAAGAGGGCTGGGGATGTGGCTCAGTGGTCGAATGTCCCTGAGTTCAATCTCCGGTACCAAAAAAATTAATTATTTATTCTAATTAGGTATACATGACAGCAGAATGCATTTTGATTCATTGTACACAAAAGGAGCACAACTTTTCACTTCTCTGGTTATACATGATGTAGCGTCACACCATATATGCAGTCATATATGTACCTAGGGCAATGATGTCCATCTCATTCCATCATCTATCCTTGCCCCCATGTCTCCTCTCCTCCCCTCCCTCCCCTTTGACCAAATTTCCTCCATTCTTCCCATGCCCCCCACCGCATTATGGATCAGCATCCACTTATCAGAGAAAACATTCTGCCTTTGGTTTATGGGATTGGCTTTCTTCGCTTAGCATGACGCTCTCCAACTCCATTCATTTACCTGCAAATGCCATAATTTTATTCTCTTTTAATGCTGAGTAATATTCCATTGTGTATATATACCATAGTTTCTTTATCCATTTATCTATTGAAGGTCATCTAGGTTGGTTCCACAGTCTAGCTATTGTGAATTGTGCTGCTATAAACATTGATGTGGCTGTGTGACTGTAGTATACTGTTTTTAAGTCCTTTGGGTATAGACCGAGGAGTGGGATAGCTGGGTCAGATGGTCAAAATTCCATTCTAAGTTTTTTAAGGAATCTCCATACTGCTTTCCAGATTGATTGCACCAATTTGCAGTCCCACTAGCAATGTATGAGTGTGCCCTTTCCCCCACATCCTTGCCAACACTTATTGTTGTTTGTATTCTTATTGACTGTTTTGATCACCTCAGTGGGTGTGATTCCTTTATTTTAATTAAGAATCTTTTCCTTTTCTTCCTTTCCTTTCCCTTCTTTTCCTTTCCTTTCCTTTCCTTTCCTTTCCTTTCCTTTCCTCTCCTCCTCCTCCTCCTCCTCCTCCTCCTCCTCCTTTTCTTCTGTGTTCTGTGATGATTGGTTTATGGACATACATAACATACATATTTTTTTTCCTTATTTCAAATGTTTTTAAGTGTGATTATTTTTCCTTGCCTTGCTTTCTGAGAGTTTGAGTTTGTTTACTTTGTTTTGTTTTCATTTTTTTGTTTATTTCTCTCTTTTCTCCCATTAACAAATTCTTTTGTTCCCTTTTCTCTCTACCATTACTTTGTTTTCCTATTTTTCCTCCTTCTTTACTACCATATGCTATATCTGCTCTACATTCTCTCTATTGACTTTTTGAATTAATAAGCTCTCTTTTTTCCCATCGTATTTTGTTTTCTTTAACAAATTGTGTTTTTACTACTTTTTAGAACAAATTGGTCTATATAATTCCTGCTTCCACTATTCATGTTGTTGTAAACAACATGACAGAGTTGATACTTGTTGTTTGCTTTAATGACAGACCTAGTTCATGGTTACTTATTGTTTTTGCTTTTGGGAATTTCTGACCCTACCATTTCTGGTTTTTTTTTTTTTTTTTTTTTTTTTTTTTTTTTTTTTTTTTTTTTTTTTTTTTTTTTTTTTTTTTTTTTTTTTTTTTTTTTTTTTTTTTTTTTTTTTTTTTTTTTTTTTTTTTTTTTTTTTTTTTTTTTGGTGGTAATTAACATTGTAGATATCATAGTAGAATCTGGTGTTTGTTTTAACACTATTTATTATTTGTATTGGTTGTTTCTATTGTTTGTCTCCCCATATTCTATGAGGTACTGGGGAACTACAGGGACACTACAAGTTCACAAAGTAAAGACACACTACTGGACTAAACTCAGCCCAAAGCACACCTTGATCCATACACAAATTAACAGCAAACTTCATCTATAAAACAAAGAAATTTGATAAAATTTCAAACTAATGACAGGCCCCAAGTAGGAACAGCTAGGGATGGACCTTGAGATTCCACTCTTGGACATTCACTGTTACAACAAAAACAGAATTAACACAAAGTCTGTGGATACCACATCTATGAGTGGTTCTCAATCTAGATTACTCAGACATTTTGGCAAGTGAATACTGTGCCCTAAAAAGTCCCCAACATAAGAGTGGAAGAGAAATCCATCCCAATCAATGCACAAAATCCAACAGAGGAATACAAAGAAAAAATAAAACAATAACAAGGTAACACAACACCACCTAAAGTTTATAATTCACCAGAAACTGACAACAAAAATATCAAAGTGGATGAAATACCAGATAAAAATTAAATAAAAGATTATAAAAATTATCAGTGAATTTCAAGAGATCACAGAAAAGCAACTGAATGAACTAAGGAAGTCAGTACAGAATATGAATGAGAAACTCATTAAGAAGATATGAATATTGAAAAAGAAACAAACAGTAATCTTGGAAATGAAAGACACAATCAAAGAAAGTATTCAGTTGAAAGTCTCTCTAATAGAGTTAACCAGCTGAAGACAGAATCTCAGAGCTGGAAGACAAAGTGGCCAGTCTCGAACATTCAGATAATATTAAAGAAAACAAAATAAGTAACCATGACCCGAATATACAAGGACTCTGGGAAACCATTAAGAGACCAAATTTAAAAATCATTGGAATTGAGGAGAATTTTGAGATGCAGGCTAATGGAATGGATAATTTCTTCAGGGAAATAATAACTGAAAAAAAATTCAAGCCTTGAGAATGAGATGGGCATCCAAACACAGGAGGAATTCAGGACCCCAAATAGGCAAGATCAAAAAAGGAACCTCTCTATAACACATTATAATTGAAATGCCTAACCTACAGAACAAGGATAGAATTTTTAAAACCTCAAGAGAAAAACGTCAGGTCATATTTAGAAGCAAGTCAATTAAAATCACTTCCAATTTCTCAGAGCAAATAATAAAAGGCAGAAGGACGTGGAATGAGGTGTTCCAAGTCCCAAGAGAAAATAACTGTCTATCAAGATTTCTATATCCAGCAAAGCTATCCTTCACTATTGAAGAGGAAATAAAAACCTTCCAAGATAAGTAGAAACTAAAAGAATTCATGGACTACTAAAATGGCACTACAGAACTTCCTTAAAGAAATACTGCACACAGAAGACATAAAACACAAACCCCAGAGCTCACAAATGATCCAATCTCATTTGAAGATTAGCTAAGCAAACAAGAAACAGGACCAAATTAAACATTATAAATAAATAAAAATGGCGGGAATTCATAAACATCTCTAAATAATAACATTGAATGTAAGAGGTTTCAATTTTCCAATTAAAGGAGATAGGTTGGCAGAATGGATTAAAAAATAAAATCCATCTGCATGTTTTTTTGTAAGAGACTCACCTTACAGGCAAAGACAGCCACAAGTTCAAAGTGAAAGAATGGAAATTGGTATACTATAAAATGGAGTCTGAAAACAAGCAGAAGTAGCTAATCTCATATCTGACAAAGCAGACTTTAAGCCAAAATTAATCAGAAAAGACAAAGATAGTCACTTTATACCAGTAAAGGGAATAATCCACAAATAGATATAACAATAATAAATATTTATACCCCAAATGTGGGTAAAACCAATTACATAAAATGAATGCTAGTCAAATTGAAGCCTCAGTTAGACCTCAGTACAATAATACTGGGTGCTTTCAACATACCTTTCTCACCATTAGGTAGGTCATCCAGACATAAATTCAATAAAGATTCTTTGGGCATGAAAATATAAATTAAATGAAATTTAGCAGACATCTATAGACTATTTGATCCAATAACAGCAGAATACAGTTTATTCCTAGTGGTTCATAAAACCATCTCAATAAATACCTTAATTTAGACCTCAAGGCTACTCTTAGCAAATACAAAAAATAACTGGTATAATTCATTGCATCTTATCAGATCATAATGGAATAAAATTAGAAATCAAAACCCTATGGAAACTATATAAACAAAACCCTATAGAAACTATATAAACCCATGAAGATTAAACAATACACTTTTGAAGGACAAATGGATGATAGAAGAAATCAGAGTAGAAATTAAAAAATTCTTAGTCTCAAATGAGAGTAGTGAAAAAAAATATACCAGAATTTCTGGGAAAGTATGAAGGAAATTCTAAGAAAAATGTTTTGAGCTACGAATGCCTACATAAGAAAATCAGAAAGATCCCAAATATACAACTAAGTGATGCACCTCAACATACTTGAAAAATAAGAATAAGATAATTCCAAAACCAGTAGAAGGAAGGAAATAATTAAGATTAGAGCTGATGTCAATGAAGTTGAGAATAAAAAAAGTTACAAAGGATCAATGAAGCAAAGAGTTGGTTCTTTGAAAATATGAACAAGATTGGTAAGTCATTAGCCAAAAGAAAAAGAGAAAATACCACACCAAATTAATAAAATTAGAGATGAAAAAGGAGAAATCATCATGGACATCACAGATATCCAGTGGATCAATAGGAATATTTTGAAACCTTACACTCCAATTAATTGGAAGAACTAGAAGAAGTAGATACATTTCTAGACACAATCTGCCAAAATTGAATCAAAAGCACATAGAAAACCTAAACAGACCAATAACTTAAAATGAGATAGAAGCACTCCACATTATGTACAAGAAGAATAGGATCCTAATTAGGATATGTTCTTCTCCATGTATATATAATATGTCAAAATACACTCTACTGACATGTATATATATAAAAAGAACAAATAAAAATATGCAAAAAAGAGAGGTAGTAATAAGAAGGCTTTGAACAAAGAAAAGCCCAGGATCTGATGAATTCTCAACTAAGTTCTACCAGAACTTTAAAGACAAACTAGTGCCAATACTGTCCAAAATATCTCATGAAATAGAAAGGGATGGAATACTTCCAAATTCATTTCTTTAAGCAAGTATTACACTCCTATCAAAACCAGGTAAGGACACATCAAGGAAAGAAAACTATAGACCAATATCCCTGATGAATTCCTCAATAAAAAGTATGAGCAAATTCTGTTCAACAACATATTAAGAAGATTGTACATTACAGCCAAGTTGGTTTTATTCTAGAGATGCAAATTAATAAATGTAATTGATCACATAAACAGAATTAAGGACAGAAATCACTCAGTGATTTCAAGAGATGCAGAGAAGGTCTTCAACAAAATTCAGCACATGTTAATTATAAAAACACCAAAGAAACTTGGAATAGAAAGAAATTAGCTCAACATCAAAATAGCTATATATGAAAAATCCAAAGTCAATCTAATGGCACATTGAAAGCATTTCCTTTGAAATTTGGAATAAGTAAGGATGTCCACCCTCACCACTTCTATTTAATATAGTGCTAGAAATTCTAGCCAGAGCAATTGAGAAAAGGAAATAAAAGGGTTAAAAAGTCAATTTATCACTACTTGCAGAGGATATGATCCTATACTTAAAAAGTCCAAAAAACTCCACAAAAGACTTTTAGAACTAATAAACAAGTTCAGCAAAGTAGCAGGTTACAAAATTTACATATGAAAGTTAATAGCTTTCCTATATACCAACGATGAATCGTCTGAGAAAAAGTCAGGAAAATAATTCATTTATAATACCTCAAAAAATAAATACCTAGGATAAAAAATAAATAAATAAATACATACATACATACATACATACATACATACCTAGGAATAATTTAGCCAAGGAGGCAAAAGACCTCTACAATTAAAACTATAGAATATTGAAGAAAAAAATTGGATAAGACCTCAGAAAATATAAAGACCTCTCATGCTCATGGATAGGTAGAATTTATATTGTTAAAATGTCCATACTACCAAAAACAATATACTGATTCAATGAAATCCCCATCAAAATACAGTGTCATTCTTCACAGAACTAGAAATACAGTCCTAAAATTAGAACTGCAAAGCAATTCTAAACCAAAAAAAGCAATGCTGTATGCATCACAAAAATTGCTTTCAAATTATACTGCAGAGCTATTGTAATAAAAACTATGTGGTATTGGCATAAAAACAGAGACATAGATCAATGGTATAGAAGAGAAGATACACACCTGCAGTCATATAATCCTTGAGAAAAGTATCAAAAACATATATTAGAGAAAACACATCATTTTTAACAATTGGTGCTGGGAATACTGGTAATCAACATGTAGAAAAATGAAACCACATTCTTATCTCTTACCTTGCACAAAAGTTAACTCAAAATGGATCAAATCCAGACCAGAAACTATGTAACTCCTAGAAAAAAATGTAGGGTGAATATCCAACATGTAGGTACAGGCAACAGATTTCTCAACAGAACACCTAAAGCTCAGGCAATAATACCAAGAGTTAATAATTGGGTGGCATCAAATTAAAAAGCTTCTGCACAGCAAGGGAAACTATTAGAAATGTAAAGAGAGAATCTACAGAATGGGAGAAAATCTTTGCTAGCTACTCTTCTGACAGAGAATTCATATTTAGAATATATAAAGAACTCAAACAACTTCAAACCTGAAAATCAAATAACCCAATTAATAAATTGGCAAATGAATTAAACAGATATTTCTCAAAAGAAGTACAAATGTCCAACAAATTAATGAAGAAATATTATTAGCAATCAGGGAAATACAAACCAAACTGACATTTAGATTTCATCTCACACCAGTCAGAATGGCAGTCATCAAAATTACAAACAATAACAAATGTTGGAGAGGATATGGTGAGAAAAGAACACTTTTATACTGTTGGTGGAATTATAAGTTAATATAACCACATGGAAATTGGTTTGAATGTTCCTCAAAAGACTAGGTATGGAACTACCATATAACCCAGCTATACCACTCCTTAGTATTTATCCTGGAGAATTAAAGTTATCATACTACAGTGATACATGCATACCCGTGTATATAGAAACATCATTTGCAATAGCCAAACTATAGAACCAGCCTAGGTGTCCATCAAAGAATGAATGGATAAAGAAAATGTGGTATATACACACAATGGAGTTTTAGCTCTAGGGAAAAATGAAATTATCTCTTTTGCAGGGACATGGATGGAACTTGAGACCATTATGTTAAGCAAGATAAGCCAAACTCAGAAGGTCAAGGGGCATATGTTTCCTTTTATATGTGGAAGCTAGAGAGGAAAAAGGAAGAGAAAAATGGGGGATGTGGGCATCTCATGAAAACGAAAGGGAGATCAGTAGAGGAAAGGATCCAGGAGATGGGAGAAATGGAGGAAGTGCTGAGGAGTGATAGTGGCCAAATTATATTGTTATATGGTGTGTAAGTAGAATGTATAACAACTAATCCCACAACTATAATGCACCAATAAAAATGTGGAAGGAGGGGCTGGGATTGTAGCTCAGCGGTAGAGCGCTTGCCTCGCATGCGTGAGGCCCTGGGTTCGATCCTCAGCACCACATACAAAGCAATAAAATAAAGACATTGTGTCCATCTACAACTAAAAAAAATTTTAAAAAAATGTGGAAGGAAATAAAAGCATGCAGCCATAATTTGAAGAAGAAAACATTAGAATATTTAAAGATGTGTTTTAGTTAGTAAAAAATGAAGTTATTTTGTATGGATATTTATGGTATTAGTATAAAATTCATATTTTGTTGTGATTTTCATTTTTGTCCTAAATATTTACCTTTGTGAAAAACAAAACAAAACAAAAACCCCTCAGACTTTCTGCTTCAGTCAATCATGTGTTTAATGTTTGAGTAATATGCGTTTTACACTTCAATGGTATCTATAAGTTCATTCCCTCAATCAATGACTCTTGAATACTTTGGTTTAGACTGGGCTGTAAATCTGAAAAAAAACAAACAAACAAATAGAGACTTTGCTCTTGGGGAAGTCAGAAAACAGTAGAGAGTTACATAAAAAGATTAACATGGATGTTTTGGCTAAGACTCTAAGACGACAGATTGCTACACTCTGCAATGTGTTGTGAGGTGAACGACCCAGAAGATCTTGTGAAAAGTAGGTGGCCGAGAGTATTAGTATTAGTATTATCTTCCCTGCATCAGGATATGTAAGTGTTGAGAAAAGAGATGATGTGGAAAGAAGAGAACGTTTTAGAGTCAGCTTCTGCATTGAGCTCAGTTCCACTTGGGAGGGCAGGATGGCGTGTCTGTCCCTCCCCTTAAGTCTGTCTAGAGGGGCTTCAGTAGGACCATGTAGAGTATGGCATGTATTTCTGGAAGTTGAATGTTGCAGCAGGTTTGAGAACGGTGCTCACCTGAGACATTTTAAAGGTGATAGGTGGCTTGATCCCTCAGTTACCGATGGGTGATCCAAGGGAGAGGCGGCTGCACTGGGCAGCCTGTTCTCCGAGGGTTTGTCAGGGATAAGGAGGAATGACTGCATGCATGGACCAGACCTGGGTATAATACAAGAGAGCTGGTGTGGATTGTAACTCACTCTGTTGCAGAGGGCTGCCTAGTGCTGGCACCATCTCACATGGAGCTCTGACCACATTTCAAGCAACTGTGAAAGGAGTAAACCGTCAGCTGCAACAGGAGCACACTTTCTTTGCATCCAGGGAGCCATAGGTCAGAGATCCCCAGCAACCGGAGAGGGGTTTCCCAAGGACCCAGAAAAATTCCCTTAACAAAAAGAATTAGCTTTGAATATCCACCGAGTTCTGCATCCCTTACCTTCATCCCTCCCTTTCTCCACCTCCAGAGGGACAGATATCATTTAGCAAGTTGATGGAGGAGAACATCCCATCTCTGGGCTTCTTTTCTAGCATTCGCCTTACATGGGGAAGGGAAGAAGAAGGACCTTGGAATAGCGTTTGGAGTGCTGCGGATCAATATATCAAAGGACATTGTAATATTTGAATAATGGTTGATGATGGAAAGGGACTTTTACTTTATTAACTAAGAGAAATTAGAAGACTTGATTTGTACAGGTTTTCAGCCAAGGCAAGGCGATAGTCTTTCCCCACTCAATACCTTTAAACAGGAACAGAGTGACGTTGCTTGTCCTCACAGGCTAGGCATCCAGCTGTTTAGCTGCTAGCTCTAGTTCCAGCAGAAATCAAAGGAAGGTATCCAGTGTGTCACAAGAATACCAGGGAGCATTATGGGAATTCTTGCCCGGCATGATTTCCACTGCCTGGAATTTCCTCTTCTCTCTCTCAGCATTCCTTCAGTGGAGTCAGCCTCCAATTTGCAGGCTAAGTGCATTTCCTTCAGCCCTGGTCTCATCCAACCTTCCCCCTCTAAACTCCCTCAGCACCCATTTGTCCTCCTTTGCTACTTGTTACATGTGTTCTTGTTAACTCTCATTGACTCAAAGGCCTAGATTACATAGTTCTGCATATTGCCATTTTTTTTTTTTGCAGTATAGGAAACACCAGGTCTATTATATCCAACAGCTGGCTGTGCTACTTGCCTCACACTCAGCATGCCATGTAAATCCAGTTAGCACAGCTTATTGTGAAGCTGAGTTTGTAGAGAATGTGGGCAGGGGCTGGCTTGGTCCATTTCCTAGTCTTTTTCTTGTCTTCCATCTATTTCAGGATGGCTGAAGCCAGTGTCGTCCCTATACAGGGTTCACTGCCTCTTTGCTCTCACCCCAAGTTCTTCTTGTACCCTGTGGTAGAGTATCTGATTGCTGGAGCTGCTGGAACAAAGTGCTACTCTCTGCTTGGTAGGAACAACAGAAATTTATTTTCTCCCAGGCAGGTCTGGAGGAGAGAAGACCAAACCAAGATGGCAGGGGGCTTAGTCCCTGGCAGACTGCAGATGAATCTCCAGACCTTTAGCCTAACCTCTTGTGGTTTGCTGTTTCTCACTGATGTTCCTTGGCTTATGTATGCATCACTTGTATCTGCTTTCAGCTTTATGTGGCACTCCTTCTGTGAGTCTGCCTCTTTCTAAATTTCCTCTTTATTAAGGACCTCAGTCACACTGCATTAGGGGCACACCCTTCTCTAACACGATCTTATCTTAACTAGTTATATCTGCACTATCCCTATTTCCAAATAAGATCACATTTTGTGGTACTGGGTGTTAGGACTTCCACACATGAATTTTTGGGTGACATGATTCAGGTCACAGCAGTTAACTATGAGCCTCTCTTCTCGTTTGAGAATTTTTTATTCTTACCCTTTAAGACAGTCTGACCCATGTGCACACTTTATGCCCACTGACCTCTAATGATAACCCCCACTAGGGCTCAGGCCAAGTGTACTTGGGTCCTCCTCCATATTCTCTGCTAGGACCTGGGCCAAATGTTCTTGGGTCCTCTGCCAAATTCTCTTCTGAACTGTCCTGATTTTCTTCTCCCAACACTTCACTTTTCCCCTCTTAACTTTCTGGCTGTGTAACTCCATTTCTAATTCCTGCCTTTGGACTCTGGTCTTTTGGGGATTCAAATTTCAGCTTTCTCTATCCAGTAGCCTTTGGATTGGTTTCTCTTCTGGCTCCTGGAGCCTCAGATTTACTCTTGGTTCCAGGCTTATGGAATCCAACCTTGACCTCAATCTACTCACCAGGATTCTGGCTGGGCCTGCCTGGCCTCCTCTTGAGGCTACTCTCCCTAAACCACTCTGACCCTCAGGGACCCTGTGTGGGACATCAAGCCCTTGTGGAAGATCTACTGTGTTCAGGGAAATGAGTTTCCTCTTCCTCCTGAGCACACAGCTAGGTCTCTTGTCATTGTCTTCAGGTAGTTTGGTGTGACCAGGAGCCTGGCTCTGGCTGGTGGACTGTTAAGCACTAGCCATGTACCCACCCCCAGGCTTGACCCATTAAAACCTCCTGTGCCATCCTCCACATCCTTGGTGTTCCCATCTATAGTCTGAGTGCAGGGGACTTGAAGGTCTTAGAGGGCCACAAGGTGGAAATAGCCTGGGTCGCTGAATCAGAGTAGATAGCGGCCCACCAAATCCCTGCACTGGGAATTGTTACATGAGAGGAAAAAAATAAACTTGCATTGTGTCATACCATTGCCATTTGAGGGTGTGTGTTAGGCAGGAAGCTAAAATTACCCAAGCTGAGAAATCTTTGAGGAAAAAAGGAGAAAACCAGAGTTTATTTCTCTCACAACTGCAGTATTTCCTTATTAATTCTGCAGAATGGAGAAGGAGAATTTCTCCCTATGTTCCCCTTTCAGTCGATTAAACTCTGAAGGGCCCTCCTTTTGTGTTCAGGGTTGAGTCTGTCCTTCAGGCTGGGGTCAGGGCTACACTGGAAGCTTTACTGTTGATTGTATATGCACACTGACTTTGGGATTTCTCTTGATCTTTCTCTAGATATCTACATTAATTCACATCTATATCTGTGTCTACATGTCTATATCAATATCTAGACCTATGTCTGTATCTGTATCATCTATATATATTTTCTTTAGCCTTGTTTGGTGGATTTGACAAAAAAATATCCAGACTTCTGTAAACCGAAGTTAAGTTTGTGGTCAGGGAGAGGAAAACCTAAAACGTAAAACTAATAGAATAAGTGAAAATTTCCTCAGGGAGAACATAAAAGGAAGACCATCTGAGAAAATGATTTCTTCACAGAGTCACTCAGGTGAGTGTTCAATAAGCAAGTCACGGTGGCAGATGGACCAAAGTGAGACTTGCCGTTAAAGTACTGAATAAAGAAATCCAGACTCGAGAAGAAACATTGAAAAATGCCATGGAGATGCAAGAGGCTTTTCAGGGTGTGTTTTAAGTGTGTTCTGAGGAGGCAGATGGCAGTGTCATCCAGCAGCTGGAGAGGCAGAACTCAAGTAGGATTCAGAAGCTGATTCATGTTCAAGTCCCAGTTGTGCCTTTAACTATCACGCGAACCCTGAGAGCAGGTTGATCAGGCTGGGTCTCTCTTTCCTTCTCTGTCAAGTAAGTATAAGACCTACCTTTGGGGGGCAGGAAACAGTGATATATAACTTGCCTGAGCATTTAGGGCTGGGGCCAACTTGACTTTTCCTCCATCAATTTCGTGCCCTAACTTTTTTTTTTTAATAACAGCTTTATTGATATAATTTCTGTGCCATACACATCGCCCATTTAGTGTACAATTAATTCAATGATTTTGAATGTAGTCATAAAATTGTACAACCATCACCACAATTAATTTTAGAACATGTTCATTCTCCCATATCCATTAGCAATTGTTCTCTAATTCCCTCAACTCCACCCCTCCCCTCATCTCAACCACCACTTATCTATTTTCTGCCTCTATAGATTTGCTTATTCTGGACATTTCAAATAAATGGAATCATATAACATGAATTTTGTGCCCTAACGTTTGCCATCATGTTTCTTAGAGTAGGAGCAAATTGTGAAGGATTTTGCAAGCCAGGTTATGACTTTGGATCTGACCCTGGGGTAAAGGAGAAAGTTTAAAGACAATGAAGGCCACCAGAGCCTTGAGAACTGGTTTTGTTAGTCACCAGGCTGGAGGATTCCCTGGCTTTCATCTTTCTTCTCCTATGTTAGGAATTAGAGAATTAAAGTAATTCCGTATCTGTCCTCAAAGTCTTACCTCACTGTCCTTAAACTTTCCTCTTGCGCCATACTGACAGGGTCCCTCCTGTTCCTCTGATTACAAAGAGCTTGGCTCCTATTCTCCTATGGTCACTTACACAGAGCCTTAAGTGCAAGCTGCCATTAGGATGTTCATTCTCCTGGGACCTGCCAGGGCCTACCCAATGGCTTTCCAAGGGCCAATGATCAGGTGCAGGCTGTGCCTCAAGACTTTTGCTAGGCTAGTGACTGAAGTCTTTATCTAAATGGAGCTCAACCCAGAGACAAAGAAAGCCCAGAGGCTTTATGAAGGCTCCATTGATCCCCCATGACCTTCAGAGCTATTTAGAGTACACAGAATAAGACTTCTTTATGAATCCAAGAATCTCAAGCAGAAAGGGGTAGTCTTGGGGCTGGGATTGTGGCGCAGTGGTAGCGTGCTCGCCTAGCACGCATGAGGAACTGGGTTCGATCCTCAGCACCACATAAAAACAAAGATATTCTGTCCACCTACAACTAATAAATAAATAAATATTAAAAAAAAAGAAAGGGGTAGTCTTCACCTAATGAAGGAACTGAGTGCTCCATGAGCAGAGGCCTTGGGAGATCTGCTACTGAATCAATAGAAGGAGTTTTTGTTTTTCCTTGAAAAGCACTAAATTTAAAATACAAACAATTGAAAGGTCAAAGGCGTAGAGGCTTGGGCTCAATTTGAGTTCCTTTGTAGGGCTGCCAGCAAAAGCTGAAGCCCAGAGGTTGGTCTTGTGGATGGGTTGAAGATTCTGAATAGCAGAGAAAGTTGCTCAGGTGTCCTGACCACTGTAACCTGCTAGCAATAAGTGGGGTTCTGATGCACAGACAGCACCCTTGCAATTGAAGAGTGTTCAATTAGCAAAGAAAAGGGTAGGCCAGCCTCTGTGGAAAGGAGGCCTTTCTAGTTTCACTTTGAGGCTATTGCACATAGGCCGGGGGGGGGGGGGGGGGGGAGAGTATATGTGCTAGTGGACAGATGTCACACTGAAACCAAAGCATCTGCTTGTACTCTTGGCATCACTGAATGGGGAGACATCCCACAATCCCCTTGTCCCAGGCCTCTCCTTAAGCCTGTTAACATCAACAGGCAAAGCTAGCAAGCTGCATGCCACCATATGGCAGGCATTGAGTAGGGAGATGTATAAATGTCATCTAATTTCTTATAAAAAGCAGGTGCTTTTAAAAACAATCCCATTTTAGAGGTGAAGAAACTGAGATTCAAAGATGTTGAACCATATTTCAAGGTATCTCAGCCAGGAAGTGACAGTCAGGAACTTGGTTTCATAAGCTACCCTGCTCACTGCTGTAGTCATCTCCTAGAGAGATTTTTTTTTTTTTAAAGCAAATGGACACAGTTTATAAGGACTAAAGCAAATTCAGTTATATTTAGTGGGAGTTCTTAAATTACTGCTCTTATGTGTTTTCCTATTAAACTGATAATGTAAATAAGAGTAAAATTATGAAGAAATTATATTGGAAAGGAGTTTTCATATTTGGACATTTGGCAAATCACTCAAGTAGATTTGTGGAGTCTGTCCCAGCTCTCCTATCCAGAAGTGTTACTGGGGGCCTTTGGGTACCTGTCTGTAGCTGTAGAGGCTGTCAGCTGGTCTGACCAGATATCCAGTGTAGGTAGCTTCATCTACTTACCTGGCTTGTCTTCAGGGGAAGGAACCAGCATTTATGAGCAATTACACTGTTCCAGGTGCATTGATCTCCCCTTCTGGGCCACCTGTGTGGTTCTCTTAAAACTCTCCTTCTCTCTGGATTGTTGAATCACACCTGTCCCTTCCTGTGCTTGGGTCCTGCTCAGGTACTTCTCTTGAGGCCTTGTTCACAGTCCAGCCCCCTTATCTGCCCCTTCTGAAGTCCTCCAGCCCTCTCTGTGGGCAGAAGTCCCCTTGTTGTGGAATGAGAGAATTTGGTCTCCACTAGAGTACCATGAGCCCTGCTCCTCCTTTTGCAGAAAAGCCAACAAATGTGGATTCCCCAACAAGGCCAGCTAGGGGCACGGCCAGGACTGAATAAGGTCCCGGGCCTCGTGTATTCTCTCCCAAATGTGTTTGTCAGATCTTGAGGAATGGAAAGTCAATAGATCTTTCTTTTCCTATTAGACTTATGGTGGTTTTGAGATCTCTTAGTGCAGATACTTGAAAGTTAAAAAATAGTGGAACACAAAGGCATGGTTCCTACACTTTATAGTAGTAGAAGTATCTTTCTCTCTGCTTCCATTCTCTAAGCCACTGTTTCTGAACAACGGAATTGTCAGTTTTAGTGACATGTTGAGTGGGAAATTTTGTGTTGGGGTGGTGTATGCATTGTAAGATACCTAGGACCATCCTCTGGCTTCCACCCATCAGATGCCAGTGCCCCCCGCCCCCCCAAGTTCAATAATCAGAAATGTCTCCAGACTTTGCCAAATGTCCCCTGGGGGCAGGACCACCCCTGGTTGAGTGTCACTGCTCTAAACTGGCATGAAGCACCTATTCTATAGCCGACAGTGCTCTCATGTCTGCGAAACTCAGGTATCCCTCCCAAACTCCAGCCTCCCTTCTCTCCTATTATAAGAAATCATGGCTCTGCAGAGGGCTGCTTACGGGAAGCCATAAAATCATTCTCTGCTCCCTCACCTTGGCCGTGAAGATAACACAATCAAGTTATAGAGGCAGGGTTTTGGAAACTTCAAAGCTGAGCCGGAGGGAGTGGAGGGACAGGAGGTGGGATCAGAGGTCTTATCTGGGGCTTGAATGTTCTCATCCTTATCAGTCCACAGGAGGGGATCCTAGGGAAGAGCAAGTGAGGAGTCAGAAGGCTGGGTTTCTTTCTTTTCCCCACCTGTCTTTAGAATGAAAGGAACCAGGAAACAAGGAAGGACTGGAGTAGGAAGAGTATTGATGGAGTAGTGGAATTTTGTGGGTGAGTGGGTGTGTGTGTGTGGGTAAACTTTCCTGACTCTGCACTAGCTCATGCTCACCTGGAAAACCTGGGAGTTAGGAAGTGTTGGCTTTAGCTGCACAAGCATCTCTAGATGACAGCTGGGCCTCCACCCTTGGGGACATTCACAGGGTAGGTGTGGAAGGAGGTACAGCTGCTTTGGGAATTCTACCATAGGTAATGAGAGCAGCAATTTAAATGGAGAAATGATCATCTAAACTGGATGAATTTGTTGGGTTGGGGGCAAACTGTAGAGGTTTGAGGGGACAGGAGGCATCCAAGTTAATAATCACAATTTCAAACCCTTTCATAGCACTCACTATGTTCCAGATGCTGTTTGATACAGTTTATATTAACTCCCTCCATCTTTCCAGCAACTCTATAAGATAGGTACTATTAATGTACCCATTTTGTAGGTGAGACATAGAGGTGTGTAGTGACCAGCAGGTCAAAAGGGCAAAAAAGAGGAGAACTGGGATCTGAACCCAAACTGCCCAGTCCTTTCAGTCCTGCTTCTAACATCTATGCTGTAGCCACTTGGCAAATAGGACTCAAATACCTAGATGGGTAGTTATATCACCAACTTGGGTAAATCCTGAAGGAGGACAAGTTTGGAGGTACATTGGTGGGTTTTGCCTTGGAGAGGATGTGTCTGGCGTGACTGTGAGGCACCCAGGCATTGTTTTCTGGAAGGTCGTGTAGCAGTGCAGCTCCAGGCTCAGCACAGAGGTGCAGGCAGCTGAAGCATGGACTGGGAAGTATGGTGCAGGGAGATGGGTGCAGTGGGAAGGAAAGAGGACCAAAGAACCCTGAGAACACCAACCGTGAAAGACAGGTGGAAGAACTGAGGGCAGAGAATGAAACAAAACTCCATCAGCATGCAGGGTGGAGCCCTGGAAATGAAGGGTGAAATGAGTTTCAGGAAGGAGGGACAAAGGCCACCAGGGACAAAAGCTATAAAGAAGTGCACGAAGATAAGACTTGAAACGAGGCATTGTTCTCCAGTGGTTCCGTGTGTTTCTAGTCACTTTCCAACAAGATGGGAAACTTCTTGTGGTCAAGTGCTACACCCAACATGTGGTTGGGTTCTTTTGGGGCCACCACAGTTTCTAGTAAGGGTTAGGAGAAGAAATCCAACAAATCCCTGAGAGTTGATGGTTGCTCAGGCTCCCGATGATGCTTCCTTTTATTAAGACAATGATTTTATTTATAAGTTCGTCCACACCCATGAAGAATTGTCCTGAGTCCTAGATGATGCTGGGTGCCCCAGTGCCACGGTACTTGGATTTGCCAGTGCAGATGACTGGTAGAGGTAATATCCTAGTCCTCTCCTCCCCAGTAATAGTGACAAGCATAAAGACTGAAATCTGTTGAGACCTACTGGGTGAGCAGATCTGTACTGGACATTTGCCATTGGTAGCTGAAATTCTCACAGCCTAGCAAGCTGGGTGTTTCTCTCCCCATTCCCTAGACAGTGATTGGTTTGAAAGTGTGTTTTTTGCCCAGGACCACACAATTAGGCAGAGGCACCGCCAAGATAAGGATCCTGGCCCCTCTGACTCCAAAGCCCTTGGCCTCCACACGTCCTGAACTGAGCTTCCTCCTACTTCCTTAACTGCCTCTGCCTTATTTAGGGTCACACCACCATTTAGGTGGGTTTTGCCAGACACTTTGGTTTATTCTTTCCTCTTCCATTGAACTTCTTTCCTCAGAATCTATTCTTCAAAGTACAGCTGCAGAGATGATCTCAATGCAACCTTAATTGCTTCTAAATGCCCTTTCTTTATGACATAAGGGATATGCCACTGTATGATATTGGCCCCAGCCCCTCAGCTCTCCCCACTAGGCTTTCATCCTCTGGACTCTTTTGCTTCTCCAGGACTTTCCTGGCCACTGCCTCACATTGAGCCATCCTCCAGTCAAAGCACAACCTCCTTGAAGATACTCTACCTTCATTTTGCATATGCTGTTCCGTGGTTCTCCAGTCCTCTTCTTCCCTTTTGTTCTAGCTTAGTTCACATTTCTTTTTTAAGACTCACTTTACCTCTTCTCCAAATCATCCCCTCCCCCCAGCCTGCATAGACCTTAGGGAATGATCCTCTGTTTTTCTCCCCTGAGTACCTCAGCATCCTGGGTGTAGATGCCTCTATTGCTCTGCAGCACTGCATAAGGTTGCCATTTTCTTCTGTTTCTTTTGCTTGACTGTCTGGTTTTGGAGGACAGTGACCACATGTGCTTCAAGCTCAGAATAGGAGCTGACTCCCTGATTGTTAAATAAGTGATTGATTTTTTTAGGGGGCAGGTTGCACCAAGGTCAGAATGGGGGAGAAGGAAGAGGGTATGGAGAACAGCAGGTGGGTGGGTTGGCTGGAGGGTGGGCACTCCCACAGGGCATTGGCACAATGCATCTCCCACATGACTTCTTCCTGCCACTCCTGAAGGCATGAGGGACCCACCTCTGCTTCCAGACAGTGATAATCCTGCTGGACCCATCTGGGCCAAAGCCTTGCCTGGAGTCGCATCTTTAGAGTCCAGTTTTCTTTTGGCAAGACTGAGACTGGAAACACTTGCACGGTCAAGTTTCTATGCTCTGGAGAGCATGTTGCAACACAACTGAGAGCCATATGGAAAATACCTCTGAAGTCCTAAGCCAGGCTGGAAGATGGGTCCCTCATAGGGAAGTCCATCCCTCTGTTTCAAAAATAGTTGGCAGCAAAGGTCATCTGGGCTCATGCAGCTGGAGTGTTATAAAAGTTAGCAAGATTTAGAACTAGAAGGAAAGTAGCTGAAATGAAGGGAGAAATGAACTATCTTGTTTTTTTGTTTTTCCCCCACCCTGACACCCCCAAGCCCATCTTCAGACTGAGCAAGCGTATCTGTCTTACATAGGGCCAGCCCTGTGTAAGTGTGTGGCACAATAACCAGGAACATTTGATGGAGTCTTAGTGGTGACATGGTCTGATTTGATCTGTGTAACAGCCTGGGGAGCAGGGCTTCATTCTACAGAAGAGGAATCTGAGGCTGAGAGGTCTGGTGACTTGTCTGGGATCACAAAACCCTTCATTCATTCTTCCATCAATTACTAAGCACCTATGTTATTCCAGGCTGGCAATACAATGTGAGGAAAGCTAGCCAAGGTCCTGTCCTCTGGGAACTTACTTCTTAGTTGTGGAATCAGAAAATGTAGGACTTGTTTGATAAATGGCAGCATGAGCTATGAAGGATGGAAAGCATCAGTCACTGTGGGGAGTGGTGGGCATATGTGTTATTTATGATAGAGTGATTGGAGAAGCCTGGAGGAAGAGAGACAGTAGAATCTGAAGGAAGACCAATTCTTTTCTTTTAACACGTTTCTATTGGTGCATAATAATTGTACATAATGGGATTTTGTTACACAGTAGTATGCATGCACAATATAACAATATAATTTGGTCCATTTGTCTCCCCAGCATTTCCCTCATCCTCGCCTGCCACTCACTGGTTCCTTTCTTCTATTCCCCTGATCTCTTAGGTTTTCATGAGCTGCTCCCTGCAACCTTTCTTGCCCTCTTCCCTCTCTTGCTAAGGAAGACCAATTCTACTCCTTTTATTACCTGCACACTGTGGCGGGTTGCTGTGGGAACTTCTGTCCTCTATACTTCTGTCTTTTAGTTTTTTCTCTAAGGAGCCCGCAAGAATCTCTTTGAGGAACTGATATGGTCAGAAGTGTACCTTGCAGGGACTGTAAAGATGATAAATGGACCCTTCCCAGGGACGGCTCGGGGATGGGGTAAGTGCAAGCACAGGCCCCACCCTGGCAGTGTGTTGGCGGCCGTTTACAGATGCAGGAAACTGAAGTGTTTTATGGGCACAGTCACCAAAAGCAAACACAGCCTCTTTTTTTTCTTTTTCTGATTTTTTGACAATATCTCCAGGAAGCCATTTACCTGGACAGTAGGAGACTGAGAGGAAATGCAACAGTCATCAAATATTTGAAGGACTGTCATGTGGCAGGAGGTCCTGCCTGGTTTGGGGAAGCTACAGGGAATGAAAATAAGGCCAGTGGCAAGAGGTGTCAGTTTCATGTCTGGGTAGTGTTCTAACACGTCCACTGGCCAGTGATGGAGTGGGATGGCCTGGGGTGAATGAAATACCTCCCTTTGTCACTAGAAGTATACAGGGAGCAACTGAAGGTGACCTTCCACCTGTTCAGGAAATAGTTTGTTGATCAACTCATTCACTTAGTACTTACTAAGCATCTACTATGCTAGACATATGGATGCCGGAGTGAAAAGACGTAAAATCACTGCTATGATGAATTCTATTCTAGTAACAGAGACAGACAATGAGCAAGTGAACAGGGAGATGGAAAGATAGCTGTAGCTAGAGATGAGTGCCACAGACACAATAGAAGAAGGGGAATGCAAAAGAACCACTGCATGTGTGTTTGTGTGTGTATGGTACTTGCATATTTCTGGGAGCGTGTGTGTGTGTCTGTGTGTGTGTACTAAATTGCACTTGGTTGGGTGGTTGGAGCAGGTGTCTCCAAGGAAGTAACCTTTCAGCTGAGACCTGAGTGATCGGAAGGCCCTGCAAAGACAGAGGTTGGAATTCGCTTAACCATCAGGAATGGAGCCAGATCACATACTGCCTTGTTGGCTGTGGTAAAGCAGTTGGGTATTATACACAGGGCGATGGTAGGAAGGCATAGCTGCGCCATGACTTTTTGGAAGAAAGGTTGAATTAGATGAATGATTTTCAGTCCTAGCAGTTCATCAGAATCACCTGGGGGTCATGCTTGGGATCCAGTGATCTAAGATTCCCTTCATGGTGAAGATTTAAGTTATCCATGTGACATGAGGTTACGCATTTTGCTCTTGACATCTGAGAATGTCATGACCCATTGACATTTTGCTAACATTTTATCTGCAAAGCAGTTTCTTGTGTGGATGCCTCTATATAAGTTTAATTCAATTCAATGATCATCTGGTGGACTGTTTTCTATGTCCAGGTTCTAAGCAGGCACAGGAGATGGGGAGGGCAGTAAAGCCGGTACTTTATAAATATTTATTAAATACACAAATGGGTGAATGTGCCTGGCATTCTGCTGGGTCAAGGGGGAAAGTATGGTGCACAAGAGACGGGCAGGAGATGCCTTTGCCTTTACTCTATCATGGGGAGGATTGCAATGAGATCATTTGCAAGCTGCCATTAGAGGGGCGGAAGGATGGAAGAGCAGGAGGAAAGATTTTACATTTGACTTTGGGCAGCAGGATTCCTAGGGGATGAAATGCAGAGAGACAGGGACCATTAGTAGAGTCAGTTCTTTGCTGCCCAGCCTGGTGGGTCCTGGCTTCTGATGTCACAGAGGAGTCTGTGTCCTGTTTCACAGGGACAATAGAAGGCACTGGATGGTCAGGAGCAGAGGGTGAGGTTTCTCAGGAAGATCAAGCAGCTTGGAGCAGAGCCTCTCAGTTCTTTCCCTTGGCAGGAATACAGGGAAGATTTGGCCCAGGAGCTCAGCACCAGAACTTCCGCATTGCCCAGCTTTTGCAGCCTGTCATGGGGCCAGATCTCTGTGTGCTGCAGCCTGTGTTAACATAGTCAAATTGCCATAAAGTGGCCCAAAGCCATAGCCAAATCAACCCCACAACCTTTCTCACCCTAATTTAATCATCTGGGAGTGGATTTCCGGAATTGCCCCTAATCTAGTGAACACATATTAAAGAATCCAAACTAAACAATTAACCTTTTCCAGGACTAAGGAGCCATTTATAGAAGGTACAGTTTTAGTTTCTGCAACTGGATTTAAACATTTTTGCAAATTCGAGGAGGGAGGTCCAACTAACTATAAGGGCA
This sequence comes from Geosciurus inauris, assembly GCA_004024805.1. Lineage (NCBI taxonomy): Eukaryota > Metazoa > Chordata > Mammalia > Rodentia > Sciuridae > Geosciurus > Geosciurus inauris. The sequence goes on from PVHX01001982.1 coordinate 26,204, forward strand.
CTTGGATAGGGTAAGACAAGAAGTCCAAAGATAAAGTAGAATTAGGCCCCCAGGTCTAAAGAAGAACTTCTCAATTCCAGGATGAATCCAGTGAGAGACAGAGTCAAGGGACTGGGGGACACTAACAGAAGCTCAGCCTAGAAGGTGGCCTAGAAGGAGTTCCAACAAATTGAGAATATCAGCTGGGTTCTGCACTAGAGAGAGACGTGGGTATAGATTATGTAATGAAAATCACAGTGAAGACAACCATGATGATAATTACATACTTTAATTTATGAAGTGCCAAATGGCACCTCACCTATAATGGATTAAATAGTGGTCCCTAAAAGATATGTTCATGTTCTAACTTCTGGAACCTGTGATTGTGATTTCACCTGAAAAAAGGGCTTTTGCAGATGTAATTAAGATGTAATTAAGACAAAGATCTTGAGTTCAACCCAGATGTCTGGATGGGTCTTAAGTCCAATGACAAAGACACTTATAAGAAAAAAGGTAAAGGGAGATGTGAGATAGAGATTGCAGAGTAGGCCACTTGAAGATGGCCTTGGAAGCCTCAAGCCAAGGAGTGCCTAGACTCCAGAACCTGGAAGAGGCAGGAAAGCTTCTGGCCCAGAGCTTTTGGAGGAAGCATGGCCCTGCCAGTACCATGCTTTTGGAATTTTGGCCTCCCCATCTGTGAGAATAATTTCCTGTTGCTCTAAGTCACCCTGTTGGAGGTTAATTTGCCTTAGGAAAATGAATTTATCCCTCTTGAATCCTTATCACAATTCTGAGGTTGGTGCTTTTGTTTCCATTTCATTGATGAGAAGACAGAAGTAGGAACTTTTGAAAGCTCTGAATTTGAGTTTGCAAATTGCAAATTCCTCCAGAGCTTAGGAATGCGCTTTACAACATTTAATCTCCACAAAACCAGGGTCTGTCCACTGTATTTCTACTGGGACCCTGGGGCTATAAGGGTGCCTAGGACTCTGACCTGGCACTGTGGTTTCTAGAGCTAATTTTAATCCAGCCAGATGACCATGACTGACCCACAACCAGAAAAAGCAAGGCTTGAAGGTCAAATTTGATATTAAAAATTGGAATTAAAATCATATAACATAAAACCATTTTAAAGTGAATCATTCATTGGCATTTGGTGTATTCACAGTATTGTGCAACCAGCACCTCTATCTAGAACTTTTTCATCACCCCCAAGGAAACCCTGCATAATTGAACTGTGGCTCCTATTTTCTCTACCTTCTAACCTTCTATGGGGGTCTCCCAGTCTGTTCTTCACTATGGACTGGTCTATTCTGGACATTTTATACAAACAGATAAGACAGCATGTAGTTCTTTGTTCCTGACTCCTTTCACTCAGCCTCATGTTCTGAGTTCACCCATGCATCACAACCTCATTCCTTTTTAGGGTGATGTTCTTCACGTCAATATACCTCAATTTTCCATCCACTGATGAGCATTTGGGTCACCTTTGGCTATTGTGGGTAGTGCTCCTCTGAGCATTCATGTACAAGGTTTTGTGTGCACATAGTTTTTTTTTCTTGGGCATATACCTAGGAGTGGAATTCCTGGGTCACAGCACCTTGTAATTCTACATTCAGCTTTTTAAAGAAGTGTTACACACTTATCCACAGTGGCTGAATTTCTTTTTAACTACATGAAGTGAATCCTTACAATGCCTTTCACATTCTGCTTTCAGATTTTGTTGAATTGCATCCTTGCCATCAGTTTATGAGAGGTATGTTTCCCATTTTACAGATGAAAAAACTGAGACCAAGGAAGTGAATTAACTCCCCCAAGTTCACACTGGTAGGCAATAAGGCACAGATTTGTTTGTTAAGCTCTAAGCCTGTGATCTTAGCGACAAGGCCTTATTGTTCCTCTGCTGTTTTTGCTGGGATGGAAGTACCTGGAAGAAAAGGACAGGATGAAAGCTGGCCTTGTATATCCTGCAGTGCCTAGTCCAGTGCTGGGTGTGGATAGGCTCCTAGTAAACACCTGCTGAGGAGAGCTTAGCCTCCATCTGATGTGCAAAATAGTGAAATGCCTGATACTTTTTGCATCTGTGTTTGACACCTTGTTGTATCAGTGGCATCTTAACCTGCAACAGAACTTAGCTGCACTGTCTCCTCTGGCCACAAAATCAGTCTTGAGCAAAGGCTTTAGTATGTTGGCATTTTTGGCTAAATTATTATGTAATATTTAGCCAAATTATCAGCATTGGTAGGAGGGCTTTGTCTGTCCAAACCCTTTTGGGGATTTGGGAGAAAGCACAGACAATCAGGTAGGTGGTAGGACAATCGAGTTCCTGCTTAGTCCTAGAATACAAGGGACTGGCAAAGCAAGAGGTAGAAGTGGAGCACAGCGGCAGGAGGGCTCTAAGAAGCCCGTGTGTGCAGGTCAGAAAGGCTCACTTGGCCGCTGGGATGCAAATCTGGCCATATGACTCCTCCACCTGAAATCCTAGGGTTTGCAGCTGGAGGATAAAGGGCTGCCCAGGAAGCTGGCTCAGCCTGGTTCCACTGCCCCATTATCTCCTTGTCCCTAACTCGTCCTAGGTGTCTTCCAGCCACAGTTGCTTGGGGTCTTCTTGATGCTTCCTGCTCAGTGATGCCTCTGGTCCTATCCTCCTCTGTGGGGAACGACTGCCTTTTCCCTTCTGGTTCCCCCGGGGGAGGTTCCACCCAACTCCAGCCTTTTTCTTCCGCAAGTAGCTCCCTTCACGCCATGACATAGCAATGAGCTCTCACTCCTCCATTTCTTGTTTGGATCTTGGGCGAGTCTCCTTTATAACCAGTATGCTATACCTGGATCATTTATGTACAGGGTTATCTGGTGGCAGAGTGCTAGCTTTGTGAGGGTAGAGCCTGTATCTTACTACATTTTCTCTTGTACATGTGGCAATCAATCCTTGGTGAATGAATAAGTGAACGTGGTGGGGTGGGTATAGCTGAGTGGTAAAAGTCCTGCCTGGAATACACCAGACCCTGGGTTTGATCTGAAAAAAAAAAAGTGAATGAGTGAATGAACTTGCATCCAAGAAACTCTGAGTCAAGACTGGAGCACAGGGCATCTCTACATCTCTGCATGATGAGAAGGTGCCTGCTTCTCCTCTTCTATGGTGTGAACACTCTCAGCTCTCTTAAGCCTTTAGACAAACACCTGTGATGATGTTCCCTGTCTTTGCGAATCATTTTTGTAAATGAGGCCATCAGAATAATCATGGCTGGAGGCTGACTAGCTGGGGTCATCTTATTCCTCAGAGCTAGACTATGCTGATCTATGAGATAGGGATGGTATCTGACTGCTTTTCCTCTTTAGTCAGCATCAAGTGGGTGCTTCAGTTCCAGGTACTGGGGCTATAAGGAACCAGTCACACCTCCAGGAGATTCTATTTCTTGGGCAGCATGTACAGGTTGTTGCGCAGATGGATGTGAAAAGTGAAAATAACAACAGCCCCTTGGTGAGTGCTGATGGGAGGCCGGGCAAACTCAGGGATGTGTGCCTTCCCAGGGTCCCTCACGGAATGGCCAAGAAGCCCTAAAAAGAAGGCATCAGTACCAATGCCCGCAGAGGTGGAAACAGGCTCTGAGTGAGTTTTTTTTTCTTTTATTGGTGCATTATAGTTGTTCATAATAGTTGGGTCATTTTGACATAATCTTACATGATACATGGATATAACTTAATTTACTCCACTTCAATCCCAAGTGTCCCCTACTTTCCCTTCCCTCCTGCCTCTCCTATTCCATTTTTTTCTACTCTACTGGTCTACCTTTCATCATTAATATATTTTAAATTTTGCTATATAGACATACATCAAGATGGGATTCACAGTGTGATTTTGTTGAATTCATTCTTTATTTCCTCCCATATCCTATTCCTCCTCCCTCCCTTGCAATCTCCTTTCACTACTCTGATCTTCTCTCTGTTTCTTGAGAGCCATCCTCCTCTCCTCCTAATTCTGCTCTATCTTTCACATATGCAAGAGAACATTCAGCATTTGACATTTTCTGAGTCTGGCTTATTTCACTTAGCATGATGTTCTATGGTTCTGTCCATTTGTTAGCAGATGCTATAATTTCATGATAAGGCCGAGTAAAACTCCATTCTCTCTCTCTCTCTCTGTGTATACACACATATAATACAGATACACACACACCTAATTTTCTTCATGTATTCCTCTATTGATAGTCACCTGAGCCGGTTCCATAACTTGGATATTGTGAGTAGTGCTGCAATAAATATTGATGTACCTGTATCACTACAGTATGCTGCTTTTAGTTCTTTTGAATAAATACCAAGAAATGGGATAGCTGAATCATATGGTGGTTAGTCTTTGAAGAATCTCCATACTGCTTTTCAGAGTGGTTTTATTAATTTGCAGTCTCACCAAAAATGTCTGATTGTATCTTTCCCCCAACATCCTTGCCAGCATTTATTATTACTTGAATTCTTGATTATTGCCGTTCTGACTGGATTGAGATAAAACTCTCTGGGTTTTGAATTCAAGTCTGGCATGGGCTGGCATGGCCCCCTGAGCCAGCTGACCCACAGCCCCATCCTTACTGAGCCTTATGCATCTTGGGGCATAGCAGAGCTGTGGCTATTGTATTCTGGATTCAGTGATGTCGTTCCCGCTACTCTACTGGAGTTGAAGGGACTTAAATGACCCAACCACTAGGTTCTTAGTCTTAAACTTTCTCTCATGTGTGTGTGTGTGTGTGTGTGTGTGTGTGTGTGTGTGTGTGTGAGCCCTCTTCCCCTCTCCTAGTTTTTTCTGCTCCCATAAGAGAGTAGTTGAGCTGATTGCCTAATATGGTCCCACAGCCCCTCCCACTCCAGTGTCTCTGTATTTGGAGAGGGGAGCTTCTCCCTGCTGCTTTATGAGGAAATGGAAATGATTGTTCCTGGCAGTGAACCAAAAGTAGGAAAAGAAAGGGGCTGGGAAGCGGAGAAGAAGAAACAGGTTCACCGAGAGAAGGCTGCACTGTTGGATTTTCTGGTTGGGAGCTGCAAATATTTATGTAAAAAGGACAGAGTGTGTATCTTATTTGTATCCAGGCACGTCGCTGCTCCTGTTGACAAGAACTGCAGCCAAAGACCTCAGGAGAGGCGTGCAGGAGCCTGGAGGACTGCTAAAAATAAGTCCATGAGAGGACTGGAACACACTTTGTATCTGACACAAAAATGCTTCCTCAAACTTCTGCTAATTAATGGGGCTCCCAAAGGGAGGGGGAGAGGAGGAGAGGTCTTGGCTGTGAACAGGGACTGTGAGGGAACAGAACGGATGCTGGCAAAGACCACCTGGACCACAGCAAGTAGCACAGGCTCTAGTTGGGGACAGATGTGAGAGAGGATGAATTTCAGAAGGATGGGAGGTGGAAACTTTTGATTCCAACTAGAAGGCTCCTGAGGTTGATGATTTGGGGCAGGGAGCCCTGAGGGCGGGATGGAGTTGGAGAAGGATGCAGAAAAGGAGGGGCATTAACGCTACCAGGTACCTATTATGGCCAGGCCCTGTGCTACCCAGTCCCGGATTGCACCCTGATTCTAAGCCTGAGAGATGGTCTCACCATCTCCTCCCTGATTGCAGACCCCCAGGCTCAAGAGGTCCTATGACAGTTCCTGATCACACTGCCAAACAGCAGGTGGGACGTCAGACTCTGGAGGACACCAACACAACAGGAAAGGACAATACTTATGTGAATAGAGGAGCTATGGGACACAGAGGAATGGCTCCAGGCATCATCGTAAATGCATGTCCCCTCTGCTTGAGAGCTCTTTGCCCTTTTCTGCCTGAGAGCACCTGCTCACCCTTGACAGGCCAACTCAAGTGGCACTTCTCTTCAGAGCACGTTATCCCGTCCCCAGGTAGCTCCGGGTTTGAGCTGTGCTGCCTGCACTGCAGACGTGGCCCTAATCATCTTTCTCTAATCACTATTTTGATCTATCATCTGCCTGCAGGAACACAAGGCCTCCAGAGCAGTGCAGTGCTGGTATTTCTACATCATAAGTACCTGCCCAGGTCAATTTCTCCTAATAGTGGCAAAAGGTCATCAAATATATGCCATGTGCTCAGCAACTTAAATGCAGCATCTCATTGAATTGTCACACAATTCCATGAGGCAGATATTATTTTTTTATGTTTATTGTCATAATGCATAGAATCCTAGAAATCACAGTGGCTTACCAAGTTAACTTATTGCTGGCATAAGTCAGGAATTGCCAGACAGGAGGCTGGAAAGGGAAAGGGTCCCCACTTTGTATCCAGGACCCAGCTGTGGTCAGAATTGGCTTTGGATGGCTCACAGATGCTCCTCTTTTCAGGAAATCCATCTCTGTAAGATGGTGGGGAGGGGGTGCTGCCTTGTTCAGGAGGTGACATCTGCCATCTCCTGGGTGGTGGTGGCCTTCACCAATGAATGCCTGACAGCACAGAGGCCACCATTCCCTACCCCCTGGGGCCCAGCTCTGTGTTCTGCACTGACTGCATCACTGTCTAGCTCCTGTCTTTGTCCCTTTCTGCTGTCCAAGCTTCCCCTTCATCAGTGACCCATATCCACTCCAGTCCTGGGTACAGGCTCTACTTGAAGGGAACCTGGTCTAACATGGGGTACTTGGTTCTTATACTTCATCAGGTGCCAGTGCCCCACAAGTGAATGCTCTATATGCAAAACACATGGCTTCTGAAGTCACCTGGGGCTCACATCCTGCTAAGAAAGGGCTCTCCTTTTCTCAGGAAAGGGAGAATGGAGGTCAGAGGAGGATGTGAAGTGGTGCCCACTGCTTCTCCCCACACTGTGCTGGCCAGCACTGAGTCGCAGTTCCTACTACTCACAGAGCAGCCTGTCTAGCAAATGTCAGCTAGTTGTATGGCAAGAGAAAAAGAAAATGGGTTTTGTAACCAGCTAAGGCAGTCCCTACAGGATACCCATATTAAAGGCAAGAACACCGAGGTTTTGGGTTTTAGGCAACTCACCAAGGTCACAAAGTCAAGACATAGACAGTCTGATGTCAGAATCTATGTGCTTACCTGTGTCTCTCCATTGCCATGCACCATCAGGCTGTGTTGAGTGTGGCCAGTGATAGAAGATGCTGAGGTTTCTCTTAGGCTGAGTCCTGTGGCTTCATGCTGTTTGGGCAACATTCTACAACCAGGTTGTGGACAGTCCCTCTGGCTTGTTTGATATATTCCTCAGTTGAACTATAAAGTCAATTGCAATAAAATATCCTTGACCTGCTTCTTTACAAGGACCCTCTGAATAGAGTGCTTCCAGATTTCAAAGACGGAGGCACAAGACACTGGTACAGATGGGAGTCGGGCAAAGAGGTGAAATGGACAAAATCTTCAGTGGCACCAGTGACTTTTCCAAGAGTTCAACTGGGACCCTCCCAAGGTTACAGTTACTTTCCTCTTATGGCAGCCTCCTGGTGGCTCATTCCACTTTAGCCAGTGACTTCTGTCTGAGTGAGAAAGCAGAAATTTCCAGAATGGACTGGGCATGGGCCTGCCTGACTGCACGTTCTAGCTCATTTGCTTTGTATCTGTGATTTGGAACAAGTAACTTCACCTCTCTGTGTCCTAGTTTTTAGTCTGTAAAATGGAGATTAAAAAATATACCAGCCCCAGGTTTGCTGTGAGGATGAAATGAGTACCTATTTCAGCCAGGCAGGTACTCTGCGTCTCAGTCATTGTGTATGCGTGGCCATCATTATTATCTTTCACAAGTACTTCTGCCACCCAGGGCTCATCTCTCAGCAGGGCCCTCTGCCAACCTCATGACTCTACTCTCCCTGCAGGTCTCAGCTTCACTGCCACATTTTCGGGGAGGTTCCTCTAGCCCCCAGCCTAAGACTGGCCTTTCCACTCTTCCTTGATAAGTCTGGGCTGAGGGTGAGTCAAGGGAGGGACTCATTTTGGGTGCAAAATTTAAGTGGTTGTCCCCCCAAACTCCTCAATATTCAACATAAATAACATTTTAAGGCAACACTTAAAAATATAAAAAATAATGCAAAAAGTCCAGGATGAACAAAATGGCAAATTTTCAAGGCCTATGCTGTGCTGAACAAAGTGTGTGCATGAAGGAAAATGGAACACGTGTGCTCCTGGCACTGCTGGATGCAGACCCTTAGGAATGTTTTCAGTCTGACCTGCGTGGCTTGTCTGATTGTTACTGGAGAGGGCTGCCACATGTGACAGCTTTGTGTGAGCCAGTGAAAATCTCAGAGCATTTTAAGATTAACTCAGTCGATGTACAATTATAATAAATTCTGTTTTGAAGCAAATGAAATATTTAAACATAAAGTCATGCTGTTTTAATATACTTACTTTTTCAATATTTTTGAACTGCTTTAATGTTTTGGAAAAAAATAGGCATTAAAATATGCAAAACCTTGTTGATAGGGTGCACATTTTCCTTTTGTCTTTGGCTTTCGCATGGGTCAGCATGACGTTGTCTTTGTTTATATTTTACAGTTTGTTCAGCATGAATGTTTCAGCTTTAATTTTGATTTTTTCCTTCCTTTCTTCCCCCTTCTCTACTTCTTTCCCTCCCTCCCTTCTTCTCTCCCTTACTTTCTTCCCTTTGTCTCTTCTTCCCTTCTTTCCTCCTTTCTTTCTTTCCTTCTTTCCTTTCTACTGGGGATTAAACCCAGATGTTCTCTACCACTGAGTTACACCCCCAGCCCTTTTAATTTTTTTAAATTTTGAGACAGGGTCTCACAAAGTTGCCCAGGCTGGCCTTGAACTTGTGATCCTCCTGCCTCAATTTCCCAGGTGGTGCACCATAGCACCTGGCTTTTAATTTAAAAAGATTGCCTTAAACTCTCTATCTTTTCATCATTTTTTTACACCCCATTAAATATTGCATCTGGGATATTTGCTTTCCACTACTCCTGGTCTTGTTCTTTGGCAGCACTTACCACATCAATGACAAAATGGTTGTACCCTCTGGTCAATATCTCCCATTTCTCCATCCATTCTACTTTGTATTTTTATGAGTTCGACCTTTGTAGATTTCACACATAAATGAGATCATGTGGTACTTGTCTTTCTGTGCCTGGCTTATTTCACTTAACATAATGTCCTCAAGATCCATCCACGTTGCTGCAAGTGACAGAATTTCCTTCCTTCTAAGGCTGTATAGTATTTTGCACTGTGTACATGTGCCATTGTCCTTTATCCATCCACTTGCTGATCACCTCAGGTTGACTGTGTCTCTTTAGTGTTGCTGAAATGCCTGTGGGTGATGCACTACAGGCAACAGCGACTATAACAAACAATGGAGCACTGTGCGTTTCAAAATTACTAACAGAGCAGATTGGAAATATTTTCACTACAAAAAGATATGCAAGGTGATGGATTTGTTAGTTTGATTTAATTGTCCCACAATTTGAATGTATATCAAAAAATCCCACAGTACCCCATAAATACATGAAATGTTCAATTATTTTTTGCCAATTAAAATAAAAATATTTAAAACAATTTAAAATCTATTTTAAAAAGATCAGTTGTACTCTTGCTTTTTGGACATTCTGCTAATATGCTCTCAAGGGAAGTGGGGAGGCCTGTCCGGCTCACTACCATTTCTCATGTGCATGCATGAGCAGATCACAAAACCTGTATATGAATGAAGAGATTCCTAGAAGGGGCTGCCCTAGTCTGGGCTGTTGTTCCAGTTCATTTCTTCCTTGTGTTTAGTGATGTCAGCAAGCATTGCACTTCTTGTGGGCCACAAGCTGGTCGTGCAGCTACAGGTATTGAAAGCAGCTCCTCTGCCTTCCATGGGGCATGGGCTGGTGGCTGGTGGTGAAGACACCTGGACAAATATTGGAGGATGAGAGATGCTGAGAGAGCACAGGAGAGTGGCAGCTGCTCACTGCAGAGGTCCAGGAAAGGCTGGCCTAGAGATGATGCCTGAACAGAGTTTTGAGGGGGAGCAAGAGTTGGGCATGTCAGGGGATGGACTTTTGGACAGAGGACAGCAGGTCCTAAGGACAGGAACCAGCATGCTGTGTGAATGTGGGAACTCCTGGGAGCTTGGTGCTCTTGGAGCACAGAACCAAGGGCTAGAGATCAACTTGGACAGCTTTGCAGAAATGGCCTGGGCAGATTCCCACAATACCAGAGCCTTCCTTGTATTTCTGGTGTAGAGAATTAGTGCAACCTCTTCTCTTCTCTGAAGGGGATGAGCTAGGATTCCACAGGTGGTCTGGTGCGTGCCTGTCAATGGTTTTCTGAGATGGTTAGAGACACAGCCAGATATTGGGGAGTAGCAGAGAGCCATTGATTATGTAGCTTATTCAGCACTGGGGTACAAAATTCAGAAGTTTGGTTCCAGTGCTAAAAGTAGTTGTAGTGTAAAACTCTCTTGACCAAAAACTAAACTGCCACCAATTCAGCATGTCTCTCTCCTGCCTTTGATGTGTCCAGGGTTGTCACCTGCCACCAAGCAGGACTTTAGCAGCATTGATTTCCGTCTTGAAGCAATCTCAGCCAGGCCCTAATACAAGATAGAGCACTGTTCCTGGGCCTAAATCCTATGTATCTGTTATAGCTCTTTGGTCCAAAGTCACACTTGAAATGGTTGACACCACCCCTTTGCCAAACAACTGTCAGTCCCTGGCAATGTGCTTGGAGAGCTTATCACAAGGGCCTGGTGGGGCTTCCTGTCATAACTTTGCACAAGGCGTGGGGTTATCTTTCGGGAAACTTTGGAGTTGAGAACAGTCACAAGCCCTTCCCTGCGGTCCATTTCATCCTGAGAAGAGTGTGATGGGGAAGATGAAAAGGGCCCTGCCCAGGTCAATAAGGCTTCTATTATCAGCTCCTTGAGTCTGTATCAGAAAGACATTTGTGATGGCATCTGACACCACAGAGGAATCTGGGCCATCTGATTGCTATTACAACAACTTTATCTGCATCTATGGATGTTTACCACTAATGGCTTGGTTTCAGTCATGAGGGCTAAATGGAAGGCATCCTGATGTGGAGTCAGGCACTTGGTCATTTGAGCCAGGCTAAGGGAAATCCACTAGGTCTGGGAGAAGGATGCTCCTCCCTTATTTAATCTCCTTCAAGAGTGGTCACTCCTGGCTCCTGTTTTCTCTAGCTGAGTGAACTTTGGTGGCTACTTGGTTCCTCTGAGACTCAGTTGCTCATGAATAAAATAGAATGATTGGGCCTGTCATTCAGGATCAGTGACAGTGCAGGCAGAGAGCCCAATGCACAGCAGATACTCCAACAGGGCAGGGTGACTTGAGCGTACAGTCCTCTTCTCTGTGCTCCCATCCTTCTCTTCTGATCAGAACTGGAGAAGGGGAGATATGGCAGCATAGAGGCAGTTAGTGAGAAGGGCTCAGATTCTAACTGTGAGTACTGAGCTCCCAAGCTGGGTCCTTTCAATGATAGTTTTCCCTCCCTTTTCAAGAAGGTCATATTTTTCACATGCGAAATTCATTTTATATCTATATCCTATGTTAGAAATCTAAACTTATCTGTCTTCTGGAAGTTTGAAGAAATAGGATGGTATATTGAGCTTTGATTTGTCCTCTGACTCATGTCTTCCCAGGCTTGCCCAAGGTCACCAGAGGAGCTGAAACCCACCCACCAGAGATCTTGCATGCCAGCACCTGGCCTCTGGCCACACATTTTGCAGCATGCACACAAGCCCCATCCTTGGGCATTAGGATGTGGTCCTTTCTCCATCCCTCTCATGTCCTTAGTCTCCCATCTATAAAATGAAAAGCTTGTATGGAGTGTTTTTCAATGTCGCTTTTGCTTCTCTTGAGTTCTCTTCTTTGGGAACTCCATATTGGCCAGTCATCGTTTATTGATTAAAACTATTATCTTTCAGGCCTATGAGCATATTGGTGGTCCAAATCTCTCCCTGACCCAAGAGCCCACCTCTGTGCCACCTTCCAGATGGTGACTTTGCCAGAGTTGCAGCATTTTTGGATAGGCAGATCAGAGCTCAAATCTGAGCTTTGACGCTTATCACATTGACAGAATTTTTATTTCAGCACTCTGAACCTCAGTTTCTTTATCTGTGTAATGGAAAGGCAACCATAGAGAAATCCAACAAATGAACTTGTCCATGTTCCAATAACATTTCAATGATGAGGACTGAAATTTGAATTCCATGTAAATTGTACAGGCCACACAATGGAATTATTCTAATTTTTTCAACCATTTAAAGATTTTTTCAGCCAATTATTTTGCTTGGGACTGTATCAAAACAGGGAGCAGGCTGGGTCTGGCCTTGAGCTATAGTTTGCTGACCCTTCTAGTATTTTCTCCCTTTTTGATCGAGGGCTGCAGAATCTGAGTTGAAGCTTCCAGAAGCCCTTGTCTTCAGAGCTTTGGAGGCAGGAAGGAAGGCAGCAGGCCCTGCTGCTTGTAGTGCTCTCACAGCTCAGGCCTCCCTCTGCCAACTGGACAGAGAGGGGCGCCTTTGAGTGCTGCCTCCCCTCAGTCTCAGCTTATACCCAGGCCATTTGTCACCATTTACGAAATGCTACTAACAGATGGCTTGTCCATACAGCACTCATGTATGTGGGTCTCTTGTACATCAGATGCAAATCTCTCAAGTGAGGGAAACTTGAAGCTGGTGTCCAAGACTATCAAAGTTGATGCTTCTGAAAACAATATGCATATACAATGTATGCACACACTGCTCCCTGATCTCCTAGTGTACTTGCCCTCCCGAACAGAAAGCTACATAATTAAACAATGCATAAGCATGCACACCCCCAGGAACTTTGTCTAGGAAACAAGACAGCCCAGTGGTTCCTGAGGGCTTGGAATTTGGAGTCAGGCGGACTCCACACTCAACTTGAGTTCTGGCTTCACCACCTGCGTATTGAGTGACCTCGAGCATCACATCTCTGAGCCTCAGTTTTCTCACCTACCAACCAGGAATAACACAAACGGTATCTGCTTGCTCAAATTGCGGGAAAGGGATATATACAGGGCCATCTCTAATCCATGGTGAGAGGGGACTTTCAGGGGTGACAGTCATCCCCCATACTCCTCCTCCATACCTAACTGAGGGATTTGCTTGAGCCAACACTGAATACAACGACACACAGCTCTTCCTCTGAGATTTACCGTCTGGTGGAAAATGTAAACAGTGAATCAGGCAATTATAATAAATAGGATTAAATTCCGGGTAGTGGGAAGGTAAGAGTGGTGGTGTCTTCACACCCTTCTTTCTAAGAAGGAAGCTTCAGGGGGGGAGTACCTGTTTCATGCAGCCCTGGGGGACTGAGAGAAGCAGCTGCTCAGGGGCTGCTGGGGTTGGATGATGGTGCAGGTGGATTCTCCTTGGCTGTGAACTTGGGTGGGGCGGTTTGCTGCAGGGTGTGGGCTCAGAGTGAGTATGGAGCTGTGTTTGTGTGTCTCCTGGTAGATAATTTGTGGGTGTGTGACTGTCTGATGACAGACGAAGGGCAGCTCTGATGTAACAGGTGGCATGTTTGCTTCTGTGACTTGAGAAACAGCCTTTAGGACTGGAAGGGTCTTAATGATGCCTCAATCAATTCCTTGTTGGCTTTTCACTTTACATGTGACTGAATGGGGGATGTGTCCAAAGCCACTCAGCTAATCGGCTTCTTGATTCTTCCTCTAAATAACACGTCCTGCATTGCAAGGCCAGTTAGATTCTGGGTGAACCCAACAGTTGAACTCGGTGCTCACTGTTGGCTCCACCTGCTTCTGAGTGGACAGAGGAAGGCTGGGTGGGTATTAAGAAGATAGAAGTCAATGTTCATGAGAAAGGATTAGGCACAGTGCGAGGCACCATTGTAAAAAGGGCTAGTTGAATTTGAACCTGCATTTTGGTTATGCTTCCACTAAAGTCAATTCACAATTTAAAAACTTAAATTTAAAAATTGTGAATTTAAAAAATTCACAATTTAAAAAATTCAACTGAAATTCAAAATCTTATATTTCCATTTAAATTGATAAAGGTCCAATTTAAAATGACACCAACTAGGAGTGTGATTTCAGGAGATGCTGCTATGTTCCATGAGGCCTTTGACATACTTCAGATATGGGTTGGACGATGCATTCCACCTTTATGTATACCTATAAAGCACCAATAAAAAATAAATAAATATGTAAATGAGTGAAAGGAAGACCACAAGAATAGAGGAAGGAGAATAGGGAGAAGGAGAAGGGGAGGAAAAAGAGGGGTACCAGAGACTGAAATGGAGTAATTTAAATTCCATGCGTGTATGATTTATCAAAATAAACCCAACTAGTAACTATAATGCACTAACAAAAAAAAGAGAGAAGAAAAAAAAAAGAAAGCGTGGACTATATTGCTGGCAATATACACAAAAATACAAATACAAAATATAAGATACAAAATAGTAAGGGTTGGGGTAAGAAAGTCTTGGATGAGCTTCTAGAGATAGAAAGGATCTTTGCCCAGAGTTGACTTTGTGGTGCCAAGGGAGGAATGGGTATGTGGCCCACCTAGGCTTTGGGCCATTTGGGCCATGGTTGTGTGCCCACCTACGGGTGGGCCACTCAGTGGTGTCCTGGCCTCCTCACTCCCTGGCTGCTGATGCACTGTCCATGTTGTAGGACGCCTCAGGAACATCAGCTGCCCTGCCTGGCTGGAGAGGTGCCATGTCTGGTTCAGCCACACAGTGTGGGACTCTTATTCCAGACAACACGGTGCCAAGTATAAAACCCTATAGTTGTCTGCCAGGTGTGTGGCTTGTGTTTCCATCTGGGATATGTCACTCATGGGCTTGTTCTGAAAACAATCAAGTCCAAGGTGCCATTAGATCATTTTGAGAATGCTTTTTCTAAAACAAACAGAATCTTTTAAAATATGAGATAAAAACAAAATATACAGATAATTTAAAAGAAAATAAAAACAAAAAAGTCACACTATTCCAAGACGACTCTCTTCAATTCCCTCTCCAATCTTGCCCTGCCATGAGGGCCAGTGCTCCTGGGACCACCCCTGCTGACACTAGCCTTGGAGCCATGCCAGCCCACATATTGGCCACATGGATGAAATAACCCCCAAATGATTCCAGCTCCTGGCCACTTGAGTCACCCCAGACTATTTGAGTCTTCCTAAATTAGACCCTAGACATAGTTGTGCAGAGACAAGCTTTCTCCACTGTGCCATCCAAATTCCTGACCCACAGATGCGGGAGCATGACAAGTGGTGGCTGCTTCCCATTGCATTGACACAGGGGGCAGTTGATTTTGCAGTAATAGAACCTACATCTGGATGACTGAGTGGTTAGATTGGAGGAGCACTTTGGGGAAAACCTTCAGTGGTGTGGTACCACCCTCCCCCTTCATCAAGGAACTTGTTCTCTGGGTTGATTCCTCTTCATCCTCCTCCTTTCATTCAGCCTACAAACAGGTCACCTTCTCCAAGGTGAAAATCCCTTCCTCTCTCCCCCATTTTGGTGGACTGCCAATCTTTCACCAAATCTTTGTCAATTCCATTCTTGGAAGGATGTTGCCTATATCCTACCTTGGCCAGGTTCAGTCTGGCTTATTCTAGAAGATATTTTTGAGTGGAGCTCATCACGACTCCAGCCAAAGACAGCTGATCACACTTGGTGACCTGAACGACTCTCCCCCAGCTTCCTGGTTCTTTGCATGGCCCTTCCTCCTCTTGCCTTACTGAGTGGTCTTAGACAATTTCCTTTTCCTCTCAGGCTGTTAACCATCCCTGGAGGGTCTCCTCTATTGCTGTTGTTTAAGTGGACATCTCTGTGTGAACCATGACCAATTGAACATCCCTAATGAGGTCATTTCCTTGATGCTTCAAACTTAGGCCTCATAGAGTTGAACTTAGTGAGCTTCTGTATTTAAAATCTACTTCAATTTGGAGGTTCTTTTCATGGAAATGTTATATATTCAGTCACACTTTAGCTTCTGCAAATTGATCTGAGTTCAAATCATGCCTTGGCCTCTTAGTAGATCTTTGTCCTTGAGAAGGATCCTTCAGTTCCCAGAGCCTTAGCCTTTCTTCTTAGGAGCCATGTTTTTATGATGTTTTTACTTCATAAATATGTAAGAATGCAGTATTCTTTGAAAATGCAGAATTTCAAATTACTATTGTTCTTAATAGTAAGTTAAACTTAATATTACCTTTCCTGAGCAAATACAATGCATTCAGAATATTCGGAAAATTCTGGAAAGCCTGTTATGCAAAGTTGAGCACTGCTAACATGCTAATGAGCTTCCATTTCTCTCATCTCCATAGTGTGTATGTGTGTGTAAAGGATTCTCTTGCTGGCTCTTTAGTTTTCCCAGACTCTTAAGGTAGCAGGCTTGGTATTCTTCACCTTCTTTTTTTTATATTCTCCTCCAGTTAGTCAATAAATCTTATTCATCCTGGTAATACACCTCTTTTTCCAGGCTTCAAGCTCTGTCCCTGCTTATTCTGAATTCCACATGGCTGGCTCCCCCAAATCACAAAGGCGCTTTTGACAACGGCTTGCTGAAGACTGCTCCCTGGCTGCCTTTATTGGTGCTGAGCCTCTCCTTCCTTCGCAACCTCTCTCCTCTCACCTGTATTGGCTCCAGCCGCATTCCCCGTAGGTGTCAGGTCCCGTCATGTCTCTGCCAGTGTTGAAGCTGTGCCCTCTCTCCAGTCTTTGCTCTGTTCTGTTGGCCTGGAAAACTGCTTCTCGTCACCTCACTGTAGCTCACAGGCCAGCTTCTTTGGCAGCCTCCCCGTTTTCCATTAAATAGCCCTGTTGCTCCTTCTTCCCTGAGCCCCAACCCTGGCACCTGGCTTCCATGCTGGTGATGGCCCTAACCAGGTGGTTCTGGGACATGTCAGGTTGCTTTTTCTCAGTGAAATCCTTATAAGGATTGCATCTCCTATACCTGGAACAGGGCTTGGCATATGGAAGTTGCTCAGCAAACACATGTGGAATATATATACAGAGTGATGGATGATGTGGTGTGGTGTAGCGGAAGGAGCACAGGGTTCCATGGAGGAAGATGTGAATCTGGGATTTGTTTCTTCCACTTTAAAAAATATATAAACCTTCACAGCATTGGGCAAATGAGATCTCTGAGCCTTGTGGGTTTTGTTGTTTGTTGGCTTTTTTTTTTTTTTTTTTTTTTTTTTAACAGGGTTGTTGAGATGTTCTACTGACAACAGAAACAAAAATTCTTTGGAAAAGAAAAATTAAATCTTATGCACATGTTCTTTATATGATTATTATTAACTAAAAATGAAACAGCAGGAGAGTCTCAGTCTGGTCTTGTCTGATGACCATGGTCTGTGCACAGGGTCTTGGTTGGGAGTGGGAAGTCCCATGTCTCATCCTAGGAGCCATGTACCTTTTGGCAGGCCCCTTCACCTCCCTTCTGGGTCAGGTGAAGATACTGTGGCTCTTCCTGTCTCCCTGTGTCTGTTGTGAGGCTCAGGTGAGGGTGCATATGAAGCACCTGTTGTGGCTGAAGTTTCTAGAACACGTGCTGGAGCTATGCAAATACACCATGCTTCTTCTGGTGAATCTGGCACCCTCCTGGAGGTCTGTGTTCTTGCCCCTTGCCTGAGATCTCCAGTTCCAGTCCTGCTTTGAGTCTAATTTGATTTGTTGCTGTGTCTTCTGGCTCCAAATGAGGTTGCAGGCTCGTTCTTGGTTTTGATTTCACTCCAGTGCCATGGTGACTTCATATCAAGACTTGGTGTCCGAGAAGCTTGCTATTAAATTAATGTTTGCCATGTGTTAGGAGGAAAGATCCCTACTTTTCTACTCTTCACTGGTCTCACTGATGCTGCATCAGGAAATCCTTCCCTAACCCCCTGGTCAGCATTATGATCATGTGCTCCTGTGTGTTAATTTTATCACAGTTATCACAGTATTGAATGTTCCGTTATCAGCCTCGCTCCTGGACCCCATCTGGTTCCCTGCTGTTTCTCTTCTGCCTAGTGCAGTGCCTGGCACAGGGAAGCTGTCAATAAATATTTGTTAAGCAAAGAAATGGAAAAACGTTCTTAACCTATTTGGTCCCCTCTGCAAGCCTTGCACTTTCCAACTTCAGTACATTTCCTCCTGCTGTTTGCCCAGCTAGGAATGTACCCTCCCCGACACCGATTAAATGAGATAATGTATACAAAACAGCACAGTCCCAAGCACAGTAAGAGCACTTAGTCAGGATGACAACCACTGCTGCAAGTCTGTCCTGTGGGCCTCCAATCCACACCGAATCCACATCTCCTTGATCACCTGTCTGCTGCTCACTGCTGGGGACCCATGGCACGGGCACAGCTGATACTCATTGCATATCCCTTGTCCGTTTTGTTTCAGGGATGGAAGGGCCTTCACAGAGCCAGGCCGTCAGTGCTTTTACCCTGTTTTGAAGATGAAGAATTGGTAGCTCAGAGTAGTGCCTATCATGCCTGGTCCTGTTTTTTCCTTCTGGGTGAGGGTGAGCAGGTGGGCTGAGAAAAACAGCAAGGCAGGACAGATCCTTGCATTTCGGGATCTTGAAATCCAATTCTGTAAGAAGCAATAGACAGTTAGGAGGACCTAACTGAGTTGGACAGATGTGGCTGAGGCTTGGCACTGCCACTCACCATCCTTGAGTGTTCAGGGACTTACCTAACCTCATCGAGCCTCCAATTCTACATACCTAAGAGTGGGACCCATGTAGCCAGTGTCACAGGGTTGGTGGTAGAGGTGGAGCACCACACGGCCAGGGCCCTACCAGAGCTGGCTAAGTACTGTCAGCATCGTCCCTCCCCTCCTACAAGGAGGGCGGTGCTGAAATCCTCCCACTCGCCCACGTGGAGGTGGAGGACAGATTTCCCCAGTGCTCTTGGGCACCTCTTCCCCTCTCCATCACTCAGTGGGCGCTCAGCTATTCCTGACATTCCCTGCGTTGGTAAGGGCAGCGGGAAGGATCCCTGTGCATGAGCCTGATTTTGAGACGAGGACATTGGCAGACGCCTGGGCACACAGGTGCCTCAGAGAACTGCCAAATAGCTTCTGTGGTTTAATGTTCTTCCCCAGGGCAATCAGAGCCTCCATCATGCGGTGTCTTTGGGAGCCATTCCCACGCTGCGGGACTAGCCACCTGTGGCTCAGAACCCAGACCAAAATCCGCACCACGCTCCCAGCACGGAGAGTAGGAGGTGCCCTTCTAGTGTTTGATGAGCAGACTTATTACTTGAGAAAGGCTCCAGCCTAGGGACTGAAGGAGTGGGAGCAAAGACAAGCCCGCCATGATTAAATATTCATTGAACAGTCACGCTGCTCGTGTCAGAAAATGACAGCGATGCCACATAAAATAAAAGGGATGCCGGGGCTCCTGGAGGTACAAGGGAATCCAGCGTCCTCCTGCGCCTGCTCCCCACACCTTTCATCAGATGAATATATTTCCCCTTGCACTAAAATATTCTTGCTGTCTGAAGCAGCTTTTCCAAAGACCAACTCCCAACTTTTCAAATTATATCCAAGTGACAGCTGAATGCTTTCGGCGTCCCAATAAGCTGAGTTCACAATATGGACAGATTGGCTGAGCTCAGAGGCAGCTCTGAGGTTTCCTGTGAGCAGCAGCCTGGTCTGGGCCACATGCAGTGGAGCTTTCCCACAGGCCCTGCCCCTACCCACACCTCCTCTTTGCTCAGGCCACAGGTGGCCGCCTGCCGGAGACCATGTCCCTCTGCCTTCACTCAAACCTTGAGCATTTGACATTGTGGTTTCAGAATTTTGCAATTCTCCCCTTTATGGATTTAGAGCAGCATTCTTATATACATCTTCTTTTAGCCCTTGGCTTTCCATTCTTCCTCTGCAGGCCCTTCCTTGAAAAGTCCTCTCCTTCTTTTTTCTGTAATTGACAAATAATATTTGCATATATTTATGGGGTACAATGTGTTTTGATACATGTCTACACCGTGGAGTGCTCAAATCAGGCCAAACAACATGCTTATTACCATTTTTTTTTGGTGGTAAGAACATTTAAAATCCTTTCTTTTTGCTATTTTGGAATATATAATCCATGATTAACTATAGTTACTATACTGTGTAGTTAAGCTACAAAACTTATTTCTCCTGTCTGACTGTAGTGCTGACTCTTGCCCAACCCCTCTCCTTTTCCATCCACCCTCTTCCCCACCCCAGCCTCTGATAACCACCATTCTATTCTTTGCTTCTATGAGTTCTACTTTTTTGGATTCCACACGTGAGATCAGATGGTACTTGTCTCTCTGTGTCCGGTTTATTTACTTAACATAATGTCCTCCAGGTTCATTCATGTTGTTGCAAATGACAGATGCTCCCTTGAAGTTCTCTGTCCATCTTGCTTCTTCTTTAACTTCAAGTTTTCTCTCTGGTTGATCTCATTTATCTCTTGGATTGTAATCAATAATGATGGTAGAGGCATAATGCTCTCCCTGTTCAAATATGTCCTTGTTTTAATCCCCAGAATCTATGAATACATTACCTTACATGGTAAAAGGGACTTTGTAGATATGACTAATTTGAGAATATGGACTTGGGGAGATTATCCTGGCTTATCTGGTTGGGCCCAGCATAATCAGACAGTTTCTAAGAGGAAGACAAGAGGCTTAGCATTGGACAGAAAGTGATGTGATGATAGAAGCAGAGAGCAAGACAGATTAGAGGATCCTCTGCTGCTGGTTTTGGAGAAGGAGGAAGGAGTCACAAGCCAAAGGATGCGAGTAGCCTCTGCTAGCTGGAGGGGGTAGGGCACAAACCAGGTTCTTCCAGAGGGAACGAAGCCCTGAGGACATCTTGACTTCATCCTAGTGGAACCTAGTTGGACTCCAGGCCTCCAGAACTATCAGAAAATAAGTTTGCGTTCCTTTAAGTTAGCAAATTTGTAGTAATAGTAGCAATAGGAATCTAATAAAATAATCTCTATAAGGGCTTGGGGTTCATGGACAAATAGAATTGAATTCTGATTCTGTCTGTTCGTAGCTGTTGGACCAGAGGTAAGCTACCTTATCTCTACACTAGCCTTTTCATCTATAAAAATGAGAAAAATTAAATCTGTTGTGTCTCAGATGAGCTGGGCTGCCCTGATTCCTCTCATCCCATGTAGCAGCCAGGAGACTCACCTTCGTGCTTGACAGACTCCCTCAGGAGGGCCAGGGGACCTTTCGTTCTCAACACAGCAGGCTTTCTTAAGATGTTCTTTTCCAGGCTCTCTTTGTTTCTGCCATCTTTC
Source organism: Geosciurus inauris (assembly GCA_004024805.1). Classification (NCBI taxonomy): domain Eukaryota; kingdom Metazoa; phylum Chordata; class Mammalia; order Rodentia; family Sciuridae; genus Geosciurus; species Geosciurus inauris. Next base: position 47,394 of record PVHX01001982.1, read on the forward strand.
CTCCTCCTTTCCTGTGTATAACAGGATGTTAGCCCTAGTTCTGCCTGCCTGCCTGACCTCAGCAAGAATAAAGGTTAGAACAAGAACTTCTTTATACCAAGGCGAGTGCTGGGCATTTGCACAGGACTTATAGAAGGGAAAGATGGAAAAACAGAACCCTGGACCCTCACTCACCTTATGTGCTGAGGTGGTAGTGGCAACCCAGAGCCTAGGGACACCAATCCTACCTGCCCTCAGCTTTTGTAAATAGAGTTGCAGAGGAACACAGCCACCCATGGCCACTGCTGTTCTTCCCTCCTTCCCTCTTTCTTGCATCTTTACCTTCCTCCCTCAATTCTTATTTATTTATTTATTGCAATAACAGAGTTGAGGGTTGGCACAGAGACCATCTGCCTACAAAAACTAAATTATATTTACAGTCTGGCCCTTTGCAGATAAACCTTGCTGACCACTGCTGCAGCATTTGAAATAGTTGGGTTGACAAGAGCAGGTGCAGGGAGGAGTTCTAGACTGCTGTGACTTTCTTACCCCCTCCCCCCAGGATTAAAGAAAGAAACTCTAAGAAACTACTTGGAGGGTGTGATGTGTCCCTTGGAGTATAAATCATCAGGTGGACTATTGGCTGAGTTTTGCCTGAGAAATTGACATGGCAACCTCTGTGCTCTATCCCTGAGGCTGCTCAGCAGAGAAGAAGGACTACACCCAGAAGCAGGCCACTCAACAGTGGTGACAAGGAGCAGAGGCATCTGCTGATGATCAAGTTGTCTTCCTAGAGGAGAAACGGGACCCCATGAGAGGGTCTGTGAGGTGGAGCACCCACTGCCAGGCACCCACAGCTGCTCTAATTCCTGCCTGTCACCTCACACTCCCCCAAAGTACGCCCCTGCATTCTGGGATCAGCTGGGTTCCCTCTCTCCCTCTTCTGATCTGCTCTTCCACTCTCCCATTAGAATGTAAGCTCCCTGAAGGCAAATGTTTCCCTTCCTCCCACGACTCTTCATTCAGCGCCTAGAACAGCACCTTTCACAAAACAGCTGTCCAATTCGTGTTTGCCTAAGAAATAAAACCCCAGGACAAATACATCTTGTCTTTCCGAGTGTCTGTCAACTCTGAGCTGCACTGTTTACTGTTTACTTTGATTAATATAAAATCTAAGCCCAAGATTCAATATCTTACAAAAGATATTGAGAAGTCGGAAGAAGGGAAAGGATGGGAGAGAGGAAAAGGCAGTGGTGGAGAGAAGGCTGGGCTGGGTGGAAAGCTTTGGTGGGAAGAGGAGAGAGGGAGAAGGCAGGGGAAGGAGAATGCTGGGGTGGGCAAGAAATCACTCATGGACAGAGAACCATGTTCCTCTGTCTCCAGGGGTGGTTAATAAGATGCAATGGAAAAACCAATATGGACTGCTGAGGGCACCCTGTGAAATACAGTGCAGTCAGCCCTCAGTGTCCATCCGGAACTGGTTCCAAAATCCATGCACGCTCAAGACCCTTGCATGAAATAACCTATGCTTCTCCTTCCTTTCAATCACCTCTAGATTACTTATAATACCTAATACAATGTAAGTATTATCAAATCAGTGTTATGCTATACTGTGTAGGGATAATGGCAAGGAAAAAAAAATCCATGTTCTGTTCATGGTAGGCCTAACTGCATTTCTTTCTTTCTTTTTTTAAATATCTTTATTTTATTTATTTGTATGTGGTGCTGAGGATCGAACCCAGTGACTCACACATGCAAGGCAAGCACTCTACCAACTGAGCCACAGCCCCAGCCCCTAATTGCATTTCTGATTCACAGTTAGTTGAGTTTGAAGAAGTAAATCTGAAGATGCTGAGGCCAACTGTAGAAGCTTAAGATATACCTTACATGTAACGAATGCTTTGCTAATTCTCCCTTGTCCAGCTGTCTGTTGACAATTCCCTATGGATATTTTATCAACACTTCAAAGTCAGAATGTCCAACCTGTAACTCAAATTTTTCCCTATCAAGCTCCTGTCTCGTGCTCTCTCTGGGAATGTGTACAATAGCAAAACATTCTTCCTCCAGGGTGAGAGACTGAGCATGTCTGACCTCCTCTCCCCTGGTGTCCAGTTGATGACCAAATCCCCTGAGCCTGCCTCCTAATGCCTCTGCCATGTGCTCTTTCCTCACCACCCCACGGCCACAGCTCTGGGGTTGCCTCCTGAGCACCCACAGCCCCTTCCTGCCCTCCATGACGGTTCCCCAAATTCAGGACAACACAATTGGCAGTTTGACCTGGTCAAAGCACGTGTCTGTCATGTCAGCTCTGTGCTCAAGAGACTCCCACCATGCTGGTTGCCCGCAGGTAGGATGAAGCTGGCCTTGCTTGATACTAGCACCTTAGTCTGCAGCTTGGCAGTCACTCCTGCATCCTGTTCCTCCACACTCTTCTCCTGCTTTGGGGAATTCCACTTTCTTTCCCAGTCTCCTTATGCCTAGAATGGCTCTTCTCTCGACTTTGATTTTCTTAGAATTTCTTTCCAGTTTGGCTCCAGGAAAACATCCCTAATAAATAATGCTTCTTTCTTAATTCTCTTTTTTTCCCTTTTGTCTGTCTGTCTATCTATCTATCTATCTATCTATCTATCTATCTATCTATCTATCTATCTATCAATCTATCTATTCTAATTAGGTATACGTGACAGCAGAATGCATTTTGATTCATTGTACACAAATGGAGCACCACTTTTCATTTCTCTGGTTGTACACGATGTAGAGTCAGTCACACCATATGTGCAGTCATACATGTACCTAGGGCACTGATGTCCATCTCATTCCACCATCTTTCCTGCCCCATATCCCCTTCTCTTCTCTCCCGCCCCTTTGCCCTATCCAAAGTTCATTCATTCATCCCATTCCCTCTCCCCCATTATGGATCAGCATCCACTTATCAGAGAGAACATTCAGCCTTTGGTTTTGTGGGACTGGCTTACTTCACTTAGCATGATGTTCTCCAGCTCCACCCATTTACCTGCAAATACCATAATTTTATTCTCCTTTGATGCTGAGTAATATTCCATTGTGTATGGAATGCATCCCACAGTTTATCCCACAGTTCTTTATCCATTCACATATTGAAGAACATCTAGGTTGGTTCCACAGTTTAGCTATTGTGAACTGAGCTGCTATAAACATTGAGGTCACTATAGTATGCTGTTTTTAAATCCTTTGGGTATAGACCTAGAAGTGGGATGGTTAGGTCAAATGGTGGCTCCATTCCAAGTTTTCTAAGGAATCTCCATACTGTTTTCCAGAATGACTGCACCAATTTGCAGTCCCACCATAAGTGTGAGTGTGCCTTTTCCCCCACATCCTTGTCAACACTTATTATTGCTTGTATTATTGATAACTGCCATTCTGACTGGAGTGGGATGAAATATTAGAGTAGTTTTAATTTGCATTTCTCTAACGACTAGAGATATTGAGCATTTTTCATGTATTTGTTGATGGATTGTATATCTTCTTCTGAGAAGTGTCTGTTTAGCTCCTTAACCCATTTATTGACTGGGTTGTTTGTTTTTTTGGTGTTAAGTTTTTTGAGTTCTTTAAATATCCTGGAGATTAGTGCTCTGTCTGATGTGCATGTGGCAAAATTTTGTTCCCAAAATGTAGGCTATCTTTTCACTTAATTGATTGTTTTCTTTGCTGAGAAGAAGCTTTTTAGTTTGAATCCATACCATTTATTAATTCTTGATTTTATTTCTTGTGCGTTAGAAGTCATGTTAAGGAAGTCAGGGCCTAATCCAATGTGATGAAGATTTGGGCCTACTTTTTCCTCTATTGGGTACAGGGTCTCTGGTCTAATTCCTACGTCGTTGATCCACTTTGAGTTGAGTTCTGTGCATGGTGAGAGACAGGGGTTTAGTTTCATTTTGCTGCATATGGATTTCCAGTTTCCCAGCACTATTTGTTGAAGAGGCTATCTTTTCTCCAATGTATGTTTTTGGCACCTTTGTCTAGTATGAGATAACTGTATTTATGTGGGTTTGTCTCTGTGTCTTCTATTCTGTACTATTGGTCTACATGTCTATTTTGGTGACAATATTATGTCATTTTTGTTACTTCTTTCTTGATTTTCTTGCTGTTAATTTCCACTTCTCTCTTGGCATTTAGGTTGTATTCATTACATCTCTCTAAATTCATATCTATCTGCCCTCCAAGTGCACTGGATGTTTTTTGAAGGCACACTTTATGTTCTATTGTTTTCTCGTCCACCAGTGCTTAAAACAGAATAGAGTCTGAGGCCAAAAGTTTTTGAATGAATAATACAAACCTTGGTTTTATCGTTAGCTAATTGGGTGACTCCATTTGAGATCTGGCCTCAGAGATGACAGAAGTAAGGCTATTAAAGTTTCTCTCTCTCTCTCTCTTTTTTTTTTGGTACTGGAGCTTGAACTCAGGGGCACTCGACCACTGAGCCACATCCCCAGCCCTAGTTTGTGTTTTATGTAGAGACAGGGTCTCACTGAGTTGCTTAGCGCCTCGCCATTGCTGAGGCTGGCTTTGAACTCACGATTCTCCTGTCTCAGCCTCCCTAAGTGCTGGGATTACAGGCTTGTGCCACCGCACCCAGCTGAAGTTTTTCTCTTTTTTTGCCCTTGCAACTTTCCTGTTAAAAATAATTACATATAATCCATATACCTTAAAAATTTCTTTAAAAAATACACAATTCAGGATTCTTAGCACATACAAATGGCTATGCAACAATCAGCTCTATCTAATTCCAGAATATTTTCATTACCCCCAAAAGAACCCCATATTCTTAACAGTCTCCTTTTCCTATTTCACAGAGTCTCTGACAAATACTAATCTCCTTTCATCTCTAGGTACTTGCCTATACTGACTAGTGGATATAAATGGGCTCATGACATGTGTTTGTTTTTCTGTGACCAGCTACATTCATTTAGCACGATATTTTCAAGGTTCATCCATCAAGCATTTTGATGGCTGAACAACATTCCATCATGTGGGTCTATCACATTGGTTTATTCATTTATTAGTCCATGGGCATTTAGATTGTTTCAGTTTTACAGCTTTATAAATAATGCTACTGTTAACATCAATGGTCAAATTTTTGTGTGGACATATTTTTCAGTGATCTTGGCTAGATGCTGGTGAGCGGAATTGCTGGAACACATGTGTGGATTTAGCATTGCCTGTGGAATGTACGCCTCTCCCAGGACTGGGCTTCTGCCTCACCTCTCTGAGCTCCACAGTGGTCTTGTTGTCCTGTGCTCTTTATTCAGCAGGGGGTGTGGTAGTGATTAGCAGGTTGGGAGCTTCTGGTGCGCTCTGTGCTCTGTACACTTGTGTGCTCTCAGGAGGCAAAAGGCATCAGGCCCGTAGGAGGGGTTTCCCCATAGCGTTCGTCTGGCCTCCCTGAAAAGCTCACATGCCAGTCGGTTATTCTCAGTGCACAGACTCAACTGTGTCACCCATGTGGACCTAGAGTAGGAGGGTCTCCCAGGGTTGCGCCTGAGGCTTTCAAATTGTTTCAGTGTTGGCTTGGTGAACCCACGTCCCTCTTCTCAGCAATGCTCACCTACTTTGCCTCTAGTGTTTCCATGATTAGATAATAAACTGGCCTCCCAGGCCTAGTGCTGGGCTCACCATGCAGGGTGATGCTGCAGGGAGGTAGAGTGAGAGAGTGACAGGTAGTGAGACCTTTCTCCTGCCCCCTATGTACTTTGTAGGAGGCTTGGGCAGAGCTGAGTGGGAAGTTCCTCTGCTTGTGTCCTCTGGGTGGCACACATCGAGAGAGTGGAGCCAGGATATTGACTTTCCTGTACCGTAACCACATAGCCTGGTGTCCTGTGGCTTCCAATGGGAAAAGAATGTGTGTCAAGGGCTTCTTCCTCCTCCTTGGCCCTCTTCCCTGGCCCAAGCTCATAATGCCTCAGATGCTTTGGTTCATTTTCTCTGATGACATCCATGAGTGATGCTCTGGCCTGGTCAGAGCCTTACCCATTGCATAAAGATGACAGTACATGACACGAGCTTGCTGCTCCCTTCTTATCAGACACAGTGCCAGTCATTTAGTGCACCTCAACTCCTAAGTCCTTACCACAGCCCTGGCTGGATACTTTCAGGGATACCACCTTACACGAGGAACCCGAGACTCAGAGAAGGAACTTCCCAGGGTCACAGAGTTATGAGACGACAGAGCTGAGCTTCACATATCAACATTGGGTGCCTGCACCTGCTCTCTCCTTCACTGTGGCTTATCCAGTTCATGTGTAGCTCTGAGGGAAGAGATGGGCACAACAGGGAGTGGGCCTAACCCACAACCTCACAGCAAGAATAAGCACTTTCAGCTTTTACAAATGGTGAAATTACACATTTTGAGATCAGACTGAGACCAATGGTGGTGAGGGGTTCAGTTAGGAAATACCTACTTGAACATTAATCATATGGATGAACACATTGGGATGGAACTACCATGGGATGGGATTTCTTTTGATTTTCCCTCTGCTCATTTTCTTTCTCCCAAGTGCACACACACACACACAAACACATACACACACAAACACACAAAGAAAACCAAGTGAGATACAAAATAAAATTACTTTATAGAAACTAGGTTGTTCAGTGTAGATATTGCGTATTAAGTTAATTGCAGCCTGGAGTCAACACATCATCAATTTGAAAATTGGTGTCCAGCCCTAAAGTTACTCTGAGCTTTATGTCAGCTCTTTCTGACAAATCAAGGAAGAAAAGAAGCTCTGTGATGGTTCCTGGCACTTCACTTCAGTGTGATATTCGTGATGGGTTTAATTGGCTTCAGAATTCTTAAGAACACTCTGAGCATTTCGTACGATTCACACCACCACACCGTCCTTCAGAGTAGAATTCTATCAACTCAAGATAGCTTGGCACTTTAAATTGTTTCAAGAGCTCTGTTGGGAAGTTATCCCCATCTCTAAATGACACATAAAATTAAAGCTTTTTACTTACTACATCTCCAAGATGTGTTTGATACATCATTTCAAAGCATGGTGTATAGGGAAGAAAAAAATCAAAAGGGCACTAGAGATGGGGGAACTTGTGGTCACAATAACCTAGAAAATACAGTTGCCCACCATCTTATATAAAGTTCACATTCTTATACGCTTATTTCTTTCATTTATGTCCTGTTTGTGCCTTGCTTTGTCTTTTCATATTCTTCTAGCTTTTTCTACTTTTTTGTTAGGGTTTGTATATGTGGTATCTGCCAAAAGTTCATGTGTGAGACAGTGCAAGAATGTTCAGAGGTCAAGTGATTAGATTATGAGAATCCTAACTAAATCAGTGGATTAATCCACTGATGGTAACTGTAGGCAGGTTGGGTGTGGCTGGAGGAGGTGGGTCACTGGGGTACACCTTTGATGTTTATATTTTGCCTCTTGTGAGCAGAGCTTTCTCTCTGCTTCCTGGTGGCCATGTTCTGGGCTGCTTTTCTCTGTCATACCCTTCCATCGTGAATTTGCTGTCTATGAGCTGAGACCTCTGAAATTGTGAGCCAAAATAAAATTTTCTTCATTTACATTGCTCTTGTCAGGAGGTCTTTGAGTCACAGCAATGAAAAGCTGAGTAAAACATTTCTCCACTGAAAATAGGCATAAGAAAACTTCCCCATTTCCATGTCCCAACAGGGACATACATTACCTGTTTTTTACCCCATCTGTGTTATAGACGCTGGAACAGAGGTACTTACTGGGATAGCCCATTAAAAATAATGGTAATAATAGCTACCACTTACATTGTTGAAAACACATTATGTATGTATGAACTTGAATTAAACTTCATAACAACCCTGTGAGACAGGGATTATTGTTGAGCTTATTTTATAGATGAAGAAACTGAGATAGAGCCTCATTTATTCCGTTGTGAGACTAAGTGGCAAAGCTAGAATCTGACCCTAGCAATCATCACCCCACATTACCTTTTGCTAAATGGAATTATTAAACTAACAAGGCTATAGTGGGACCACCTGTGTTCAGCTGCCCAATCTGAGCCTCTGTCTCTGTGGCTTTTTTTTTGCCACCTAGTATACGTTGTCAAGCACACAGTTTAAAATGTTTCCAAATTAGAGCCCTTCCCTGTTCCCTCTTTGACAGCCTGGTGTCAACACTCTCAGCTCCAGGAATAGCTCTTGGAAAGTTCCTGCGGCAATTGTGAAAATATTCTTTCCCTCCCTCCTTCGCTGGCTGGTTTCCAAGTCTTAGGTTATGGGCTTGGGAGTCTAAGCAGTGTGAACCTATGGGATAAGACAATTTGGAGGTCTAGATTGGATTCTTCAGCAGTTGGATTCTGAAGGGAACAAAGTCATGTACCCTGTATCCTCTGGATTTCCCTTTTACTCGGAATGTATAAGTGCTTGCCCAGTATCTCTCCAAATATTTAGACAAATTGCTTGTACCAAAAATTAGCAATGTTATTCACAATGAAAGCTGACATCCTTGGGCAGGCATTGTGCCAGAGAGGGAGATCGCTGAGCTTGAAGTTAGGAGGTTATGACCTCTTCTCCCAGCGCCGCCCTCTATGAATGGTTTTCAGTTGGGACAGTTACACAACTTCTCAGGAGCCTCTGATTCCAAAATCTGTGAAACAGGATAAGATTAGCAGTTTATAGAATTGTTGAAGACTTATGTCAGATATTATATATAAAGAATCTAGCTTAAAGCCTAGTGTGGAATAGGCAGTCAGCAAAAATTTCTGCATCTCCATTTGACGATGGAGAATCTGTAACCTTTCTTTCCTCTGCACACTTGGCCACGTAACAAGTGGCTCATGTGAAATATGGTCTAGAGCAGGCGTACTGGATTCATTAATTTCTACAAGCATTCCTCATGCTTCTAGAACCATTATACTTCTGGAAGGTGCTGGGGCAGGGGGATCAAATGGGGGTAAGGTTGTCCTTGCACCCACTTAGTCTCAGATGTAGGTATACATAGAGAGATAATGAGAAAAGAGCTTTCTAACACTTGGTAGCAAATGGATGGTGTGAAAATGGTGTGAATTGTGTAAATAAATGATTGCTGTGCTTCCCTCATTGGGAATCTCCCCTTCTCTACACGAGATGCTTAACATCCAGTCAAGCACATATCTCTGCTTGGCTAGTCTAGTATGTTGGCTCCATGTCTATTTTGCCAAAAGGACCAGTGCTACCCAGCAGAAGTATAATGCAGGCTACCTACACCACTTTAGAATTTCTAGCAGCCTTATTTGAAAAGGTAAAAATAAACAGATAAAATTAATTGTAATAATATATTTTATTTACCCCAATATATTAAGAAATATTTGCTCACCTGGTAATCAATATAAAATTATGAGTATAATATTTCACATACTTTTTGTCATATGAGGTCTTCAAAATATGATGTGTACTTTATGCTTGCAGTGCATCTCAGTTTGGCCTGGCCACTCTTTAAGTGCTCATAAGCACATGTGGCTGGTGGTTCCTGTGTTGGATGGTGCAGAGCCAGACAGGACAGTGACTCTCGAGGAGGGGGATCATGTATTCCTGCTCATGTCTTTGCTCTGTTCATCTTCATCCCTCGGGTCTGCCTTGGGGCTTGGTGTTCAATCCCTTGGCCATGTGGATCTGCACTCCCTTGCACATGTCTGCACAGGCCATCTCGTGTCTACCTATTTTTCTTGCCACAGCTTCACTGAGTGACATTGCCTTCATTTCTTGCAGACTGTCCATTTGTCCTCTCTCATCACTTGGAACCACGAGCTGGCGCTTTTCCATTGCTGGAACCAGTGAGAAATTTGTTCCTGATGCACCAGGTGGTTTTTGGCTCAACACTGGCAAGGCTTCTGGGTCTCTGGGCAGATCACCTTTGGTTTTGGATGCCCCGCTTCATGAGTGGATGCTGAGGAATTGGAACCAATTTAAAGGTGAGCAGCAGAGAGTAACGTTTGCAGGAGCTGGATTTATATGAAGAGGTTGAGAAAGATGATCATGTGATCTGCAGTAAAGGCCAGTCCAGATGGGTGTCTCAGATTGTGGCAGACACTTACAAAGGTATGCCAAGGAGGGCAAACACCAATTATTCTCGTTTTTTAAGAGAAAAGGAATTGATCTCTGGAAGGACCATTGAGTTTATGAAGGAGACAACATTCAGCTGTAGAAGAAAGGAGAGGGTTGTGGTATTGAATGTAACTCTGTTGACTTACTTGTGACCTTGAGCAAATGACTTATTTCTCTGGGCCTTGGTTTCTCTGTTTCTAAAATGGGAATAAACTTTAGATCTTAAATGTTATCTTGTGCAACAGAAGTATATATAGTCCCTAGGTTTGTGTTTTGCTTAGAATAAAGATACAACAAATGACATTCTCTTCTGGCCCCTTAGAATTCTGTGCCTAGAGTTCAGGAGTAATCATGGTTAACAGTTATAAAGAGCCTTTTATGCCAGGCTATGCTTTAGCATATTAACTAAGATTTATTTTGTACAGCATAGGTGTCATTTTACACCAATTTTTATCCTGAGAAGTGAAGTAACTCACAGGTAGTAAGTGGGCAGGGCTGAGACTTAAGCCCTATAATTCTGGAACCCTCTTCACCATGCTGGGTGGCTCTGTGGATGATGTGTCAATTTGCCAGTGTTCCTCATTCTATCCCTGTTGTATTCTCACTTCCAGAGACCAGAAAAGCCTGGTCATCTGATGTACATGTGGGTCATCACAAGGTCATCACTGAGCAGGGGTAGTTTTTCCTTCTGTGGGAACTGGTGGAGAAGCTCCTCCCAGGAGGCAGAAGTCAGCTTCACATTGAACGTAGCCTCATTTACTTTTGGATTCCTCAAAACCTGGTGGCAGGACAGACTAGGAATCAGATGAACCTCAATAGACACAGAATGAGAGGTAGGTACTGTGTGCTGATTGACAGTGGTTAGGGAGTCTCAGATCTCATGGTAACACCCAATCTTGTAGTTGGCCGCTGGTGGAACATGAAGTAAGGCACTTTCAGATTCGAACAGGACTTCTTTGTTAGGTGTTCTAGAAAGAGGTAAAGACCAATAATGCTGTGAGGGCTCAGAAACAGAAGTCAATGCTGGTGGAGAAGGCCCAGGGAAGAAACCCACTTATTGAGTGCGAACCCATCCTGGGTACTTGCGTGTATCTCTATTTCATTCTACATAGCAGCCATTGAATCCTTCCTGCCTGTTCTTTTTAATAGGTGAGAAAGAGAGAGCATATAAAACTTGCCTGAACGCAGAGTGTGGTCAATTGAAGTTCATGTCTGACTCCAACATCCAAGTTCTCATACACCATGCTGTTTCCACTGGGGCCAACAAATACCAGCTAGGGTATCCTGTGCATGACTGTCCACCAAGGAAACCAGAGGGATTGAATCCATTTTTGGAAGGAAATGTTTATTTCTTATTTTCTTTTTTTGGCAGCCTCCAGAATTCTCATGATAGCAGACTTGTTCCCAAATGTCTGGGGAGAATACTACCAGCAGTATGAGATTGCAAGACTTGTCATTCTCTTTTTAATTCTCTTTCTATCCTTCAGGAACAAGTTTGGTGCTACTCTTTAATGCCAGAGCACGCTCTGAGTTTGGGGACTGGGAAGATGACATGTGCCCTAACACTGCCCTGTGTTCCCAGGCACATCACTGATTTTCTCATCTCTTTGTTTCTTCCAAATTACGTTGATCCTGCAGTCCTTTACTACTCCAAAATTTCTTTGGAGATCTCTCCCTGTCACTTTGTTGTTTGATCTCAAGAATTCTGGTGGTCGCCTTCATGTTCTACAGGTGAACTTGAGGAATGGAAGGGCAGGGGGACGTGGCCAGCTCTATACCATCATTAGCATTCTTTCTCCTTGGCTGGTTCCATTGTCTCCACAGAGTGGGTTAACGTGACAACTCTAACGTCACTGTCTCCTTCAGAGGGTGGAGGGAACTAACTGCTCAGACAGCAAACTTTCAAGTGGCCCCACCTGTCCCACCTGCTTCTGTTTTGCTGATGGCTTGAGTCTTATAGCGACCTCTTTGAAGCAAGAACAATCTTGGTCCAATTTGTCCTGTAAATGGATGTTCAATTGTGAATACGATGTGGTCAATTTTCTATTTTTTTTCAGTATTTCAACTCGGCCGAAAGAAAAGTTAATTGTAATCTTTTTCATCTGGGACCTTCCATTGCAATAATGTCTCATATTACTCCAGCTTTATAATAGAGTAGGATCAAACATTTTTTTTTCTAAAGGCAAGATGGTAAATATTGTAGGCTTTCAAACCATATGGGCTCTTGCACTACTCACCTTGAGTGTGGTGGAATGAAAGTTGCCATAGATAACATGAATGACCATGGCAAGGTGTCAATCAAACTTCATTTAGAAAACCAGGTGATAGGTCATACTTGACCCGTGGGCCATAGTTTGCCAACCCCTGTCGTAGAATGTATTTATTTGTCTATACTTTTTTCTATGGTACAGGCATGCCCACACAGACACATATATTTTTTTGTGACTTTAAAAAGCAGTTAAGGAGAACTTGGATTAAGACCAAACCTTAATGTACCTATTGTCCTGTGAATCATAAAATGGGTAAGAAGTACGCATATGCCTTTCGGGACTCTTACAGGTATTGCAGTACAAGTGTAAGGTGCCTAGCCTGTGGTGAGCACTCAGTGATCCTCCCTCCCCCACATCATGCTAATGAAGAACCATAGTGTCTCCTTCCCTCACCCTCAGTCACAAAGTCCCCCTAGGGCAGTTGCCTCCACACCTCCCCCTGCCCCCCCCAGCCTGGGTCATGCAGACAATTTTCTCAGGTGCAGCTGTGGCTGTTCTTGGCTTTCTTACCTGCTCCTCTGAGTCTTGAGTAAGGAGAAAAGCAAGTGGCCTCTTCCAGGAATTCGGTAGAAAAGAATTTCTAGGCAGACTGCCTGAAAGCTCCACTGTGTTCTTAGAAAGCAGCACTTGCCTTTGTTAGGAGCTGACTACGTGGGATCACTGGAAGGAGCTGTTCTTCTAGGACTGAGTCTTAGCCCTCCTGGGGCTGGGAATGACACCACCACTCTCCATGATGGAAGACCAAGGCCACCCTACATAGTCCCAGGGGTGATGTGCTCCAGGGATGGAAACTTGACTGAGCACATGCCACTTCCTGAAGATAGGGGACTATTGTTCTACCCAACCCAAAACTCAGAACAGTGGAAGGGCGCTTCAGCAGGTGACTTGAGCTTCCCTATCTCCTTCTGCTCCAAAGGACACCACATGAACCACACTGAGTTCCAATCCCACCTGCTGCTGCTGCAAGACCTCCTCCAGGCTTGCTGCTTTGGAGCAACTGAAAGTCTGATCTGCTGGCGGAGATTAAGGAGACATGAGATAAATGCATTAAGGTACACTGGACTGAACCTAAGCACACAAAAGGGACATTAATGGAAAAACTGGTGAAATCCTAATAAAGTCTTGAGAATAGTATTGGACCAATGATAACTTCATTGATTCTTAGTCCTAAACTGGTTTTGTTACACATTTACCTTAAAGGTAGATGTACAGGAACTCTGTGTCCTAGATTTACAACTCTTCCATAAATAAAGTTATTCCAAAATATTTTTAAAGTAAGAAATGAAATTTAAAAAAAAAGGTTACAACTGAAGTAGCCTTTCAAAATGCCTTAGTCTGACTTCCTTATTTTTCTAGGAAGGTCTGTCATGGCTGTAATGTGAAAGCTGGTTCTCCTATTCCCTGGGATGTGGCGACGGCCACAGTGAGATATCTGAGTTTTGTTTGAATCTTACAAGAAGGACCAAGTACTGAATGTCTTGAAAGGAATGAATGCTGCTCATCTCGTTTCATAAGCCAAACATGCTAAAGGCAGCCCCTGTATCTGTATGTATTCATCATTTATATATAGTTATTTGTCCAAACACATGTGTTCATGTGTATGTGTGTATATCTGGAGAGCTTGCTTGGAGGTTCTAGCAGTAGAGCGCAGCTACTCGTGTACCCTTGACTTAAGAATGGTCCTCCTCTATCAGGGAAGGTTGTTCTCCTCCATTCAGCATGCAGCTTTGAGAGGGATGCACATGGAGCCAAGAGGGAGGAAGGGGCACCCACTCAGCCAGACTGATCATCTAAATCAACCCAGGCAATGAGTGGGGTCACAGATGTTGCAGCCAGATCACCCTCACATCCTGTAAGATAGCCCTCACATCCAATGTGTATAGAGAGTTTAAAGAAATAAATATTTGGTATAAATAACCATCTGTGGCCAGGGAAGGGTGACAGAAATGACTTTTTGGAGAATGTAGTATTTAAGCTGAGAGATGATCATTGAATAGGAACTGGAAAGGCCTGGGACTGAGAGAGTGGGAAGAGTCTTGTATGCTGAGGGAAAAAAATTCCTTAGGTTTCAGCTAGAATGTCATTTCTTCCAAAACTCTAGTCCCAGGAGGTGTAGGACCAAAAAAAAAAAAAAAAAAAAGTCCTGTGCTTAAATAAGTTGGGAAAATGTAGTGTACTTCAGTTCTTATGAGACAGTCACGGTCCTCTCTGATACTGACAGGCTTGAGAAATCTTGCACTAAAGATATCTTTTAACAATTTAACCTTGAACTTCCTTAAACCTGGGAAAAATCTAACGTTCTCTGGAGCACATTTTGGGAAAATCTGCATTAGGCAAACACGCCATTGCTTCTGTTTATTGCCAGATTCTTATTAGTCCTTCTTAGAAACTTAAGAGGAAATAGTAGGGGCCACACTTGGTTCCTTACACTTTACTTGAAGAGAAGGAAACAGAGAATTCATTAATTTATCCGCTGTATCAGTGAACACTTCTTTAACTTAAGACATACATCTGATTAAAACATACTTGAACCAAAAATGAGGAATTCTTAGCCTTTATGACAAAACCATCAAAAGTAGATCTTAAGTCTCAATTGGGCCCAGGTATTCAAGCCAGATAATCAGGAATCTGGGACCTTATTCTAATCCAAGATTTCCCCCACTTGTGGCTAAGAAGACCAACAGTAATTCTAATTTATTTTCTACTAGCTTCATAGCCACACACAATAATAATGGCTGATTGTTTCCCAAAGGCTGATGATGGACATTGATTGGCCAGGCCCAGGTCATAGGCAGTGTCACATGGGCCTGTTTTTGGACAGGTACCACCTCATGGAGCCTAGGGCTTTGGCTCAGTTCTCCCCAGACCATACAGATTTAGAGAGAGTAGGGAGGAGCTGTTCCCTAAATAGCAGGAAAGAATTCCAGGAAGAAGGGATAAGAGCAAATGAAACAGAAGTTGCCCATTACTGTTTCCATTTATTAATTGATCCCTTACTCATTGTCCATTTCTTGGCTATGCAGAGAGAATACAGATACTGATGTTAATCCCTTCCTTCAAGGACATGCAGCCATGGATACCAGGAGACTCCCAGGTTTGACCACCAGCTGATGACTTTACCTCAACACCTAATTCAGGAGTCCAAATTCATGCCTCAGAGATACCACAAAGGACCACAGGTCTCTTACAGGCACAAAACAAGTGTCTTCCCTGCAGGTGCTAAGGGTCCTTTGTAGTTATAGTGAAGTACCACAATCAAGGCTGTACCAAGGGCAGAGAGAAGGGGAATTCATTTTTTTCTAGAATGGTGGTTCTCAATGCTTTCTAGGTATCAGAATCATCTGGGGGAGAGTTAAATAAACATTGATGTCCCTCATTTATAGATTTTGATTTGGTCTGGAGTAGGGTCACTGGGAATGGCATATTGTAATTACTGCATTTGAATTTTACAGAATAAAGGGCTTCACTGTGGCATATTCATACATACAAATAACATACTTGGTTCGCATCCATCCCTCCTTTACCCTCTGTGGCGCTCCTCTCCCATTCCCTTTGATCCCCTCCCTCTTCTTTAAAAGCCTCCCTATTATTTTCAGTTTTTTCTTCCCTCCATCCCTGCCCATCCATTCCTTCCTTCCTTCCTTCTTTTCTTTCTTTTTAACTTTCCCCAGGGTTCCACATATGGAGGAAAACATACTGTACTTGTCTTTCCTTTCTGAGTCTGGCTTGTTTCACTTAACATGATGATCTCCAGTTCTATTGATTTTCCTACAAATTACATGATCTCATTCTTATTTATGCCTGAATGACATTCCACTGTGAAATGTACCACATATTCTTATTACATGCATCAGTTGACAAGCACTTAGGGTGACTTCATAACTTGGCTTTTGTAAATCATGGGCCATAGTAAACGTGGGTGTGCAGGTGTCTCTAGAGTATACTGACTTTAATTCCTCCAGCTATACACCCTGGAGTGGCACAGCTAACAGTTCTGTGTTTAGTTTTTTAGGAAGCTCCATACTGGTTTCCATTGTGGCTATACTGCTTTACATGGAAATGGCATTTTATAAAACCCTTCCAATCTACCAAGATGAGCAGCGAGAACAGAGACCCAGCAGCCTGAAGACCCTCAGCTGTTTGAGAGCAGGAGCTTTACTTGGGCCACCATGGACCTCTCAGCTCCCAGAACAATGCCTGGCATAAGGTAAATGCTCAAGGGTTATTGATTTACTGAATAAATGAAGAGAAAGTTCACAAGTAATGATTTGGTGAGAAACTTTGGTTTTTGTCAATTCTCCTACACCCTCTGCACCCTGACAGTCAAGGTGTAAATGTTTTTTGAAGAAAATAATGTATTTTCCAACTGCTAGGAATAATAATCTCCTGAATTCTCAAGCACTGTGGTGGGGAAGGCTTTTTTCTTTCCCCCACTTAACTAACAGGGCACTTCATCAGAGAGCACACAAACAACTTGCCTCAAGGTCTCTGAGAAAAATAATGATAGGTTGGGGGTCTCTGATGCCATTATAAATAATCTGATGGAAATATATTAAGGCTACAATTTGGAAACATGAAAGGGTAACACAGGCTAGTCAGTTTTATTCCAAATTTGCTTTCTGAGACAGCTGACCAGCTGTAGATTCACATTACCTCACATCGGGAAGTGTTTGTGTTAAAGCTGCCTGGAGCTCCTCTGGGTCTCTCAGCTGCCCCTACCCTGGCTGTTCTTCAGGACCATGTAGTGATTATTCTAGTTCATCCCAGATCTGCAGAGATAGTCCTGGATTCAGGAACCAGTAGGTTTAGAATTAGGCTTTTTTTTTGTATAATTTGTTAGGTACTGCTGTGGATCCAGGCCCAATAGCCATATCAAAGGGTACTAGTCCCAAAATTGAGGGGGAGAGATGATTCTATTAGCCCCTCTCTGCTGGTCCACTTAGGTCATTGGTAGATAATCATCTCCACATTCCCATTGCCTTGGTTTTCATAGGCTCTGGAAAAAAATCTGTCTGGTAACCCAGCTCCATATTTACCTATGTGACCTTTGGCAGCTCAACTAACCTTTTAATTTTCTCATCAGTCAAATGGGGATAAAATAGTACCTGCCTCATAGTATTGCCATGAAGATTAAACAACCACACATGCACGCACACACACACACACACACACACACACACAAGTGAATATTCTAAGATGGATGTGTATCTTAGAGAGTGCTGAGCACATTGCAGGTGTCTAGAAGTGTTGGCCACATTATTATTGTGCTCTTGCACAGGAGACTCTGGTCATTAAAGATGAAGAAGCCTCAGCCCGTGAGCACGTCTCTTTTCCAACCATGTCCTCCTGACATTGATGGCATGGGAACATCTGAAGAGAAGGAGGGAGAGGAGTGTTTGGGGAGAGGAGAGGGCAAATCACATCATGTATTCCATAAAATATACAAAAATCTGTAAATTATTATATGGTTTCCCAAAAATGGTCATTGCATAAATACCACATTTAAAAGAGGGGAAATCTCCATGGCTGGAGGCCTAGAAGGCTTGCTTACAGAAAACATTTCTTGCTCTTCTTTAATTATGCCATTATAAAAAAAATAAAGGAGAAGCATGTATTATTACACTTTTACCTATCCTGGCAATTAAGATTGTAATCTGGATGACTACTAGAGCTTGTAATGAGATTATATACCCCTATTAAAAGAATGATCCAGTGGTGTAATAAAGAACATTTCAGTTCCACTTAGTATGCTGTTGGCCGTCGGGGGAGGCGTTACCAGGCACTAAAAAGCTTCCTAAGTGAAGAAGACCCATGCTAGAATGCTTTGGCGTTTGCAAAGTCCAAATGATTAAGAATTAAAACCCCTGTGTTTTATGAGCATTTTCCCCAGTACAATGGTTCTAGGTTTGAAAATCTTTCTAGTGTAGCACATATTCTTTTTCACTCTTTAAAATCTAAAGATGGCCTATTGTTTTCAAAAGACACTGGTCTCAAGCTCCATTGACAGTAATCTATTGTCTGGAAACCACTTCTCATTTTACACCAGAGTTTGCTGCATAGTGTTCACAATACTGCTTTTTAAAAAAAAAAAATTTTGATAGCAAATGACAATGATGATCTTATATAATCTAAGGAAAAACATTAAAAGATCTTGTGTAATGGTGAGATTTTGGGTTCTCTCAGTCTGAGGGATAGGATATCCAGTGGCTCTCTTGATAATTGCAACTGAGGGTTTTTCTCCCTCTTTCTTTCCCTCTCTGTCCTCACCCCCTCTCTCCCTTTATTTTTCTGTCTCTTACTTCCTTGCTGTCTTCTTAGATGATCCAGATAGAAGGAACAAGACTTCCTAATGGTTTCTACAAAATTTATGATGAGGACCTTCGTTTGCCTAGCTTAGATTACATGTTCCTCTTGGGGCTATTCTCAGAGACCCTTAGCTGTGTGGCTGGAGCCACAGGACTATCCAGGGCAGAGCAGAGTCAGCTTTGTCCTAATCAGGGGACTGATAAGGAGAGGGATTTGGTTCCACTGAGGCCAGTGAGGATGTGGAAACAATTGGGATATTACTAGAAGAAACTAATTGACAGATGGGACATCAAAACCCATCCATGTCCCATACAGTAGCTGTCCCATATCTCTTAGGCACTGTTTTGATAATCTCACTACCCGCTGCTGAACATTTATTTTGATTTTTAGATAGTAATTGATCTCAGGAAATTCTGAGTAAAATTTCAAGTAAAAATATTTCTTTCTTAGTTTCTGTTGTTTTGTTCTACTTTGAATCTTTGGGACCACACGGAACAAGTCTAGCTTCTTTTTAAACATGATAAAGTACATAGAATGACAACCTTGCTGCCCAGAATTGTCTTTACCAAGCCAAATGTCCCTTGTTCCTCAGTCACGTCTCATCTTCTATGCTAGTGTTATCACGACTGTCTGTCTTTCCTTTATTAATTTATTCTTTTATTTAATTTTTTCTCTTTCCAAATTTCTTATTGGTGCATTATAGTTGTTTTTAATGATGGGTTTTATTGTTACACATTTGTTCATGCACACAATATAACAATATGATTTGGCCAATGTCACTCCCTAGTACTTCCCCTCTCCCTCCCTGCCTCCCACCCCTGGCCCTTTCCCTCTACTCATTTCTCTTTGATTTTTATGAGATCCCTACCTCCACCTTTCTTTTCCTTTTTTCTTCTTAGTTTGCATACATGAGAGAAAACATGTGACCCCTGACCTTCTGAATTTGGCTTATTTCGCTTAACATAGTCTCTAGTTCCATCTATTTTTCTGTAAATGACATGATTTCAATTTTCTTTATGGCTGAATCAAACTCCATTGTGTATATATACCACATTTCTTTACCCCCCACCACCATGGCTTTCCTTCCTTGTCCCCTGTCTTATTGATCTACTCACTGAGTTCTCACAATTCTACCCTGTACCTAGTGCTCAAAACATCTCTCTCTGTTCACTGCCACTGCTTTAGACCCCAGTCCTACCACAATTCATAGGAACTATGGCAAGAATTCTCCACTGTTGCCTCAGCAATGGTGAGGCGCTAAGCAACTCAGTGAGACCCTGTCTCTACATAAAACACAAAATAGGGCTGGGGATGTGGCTCAGTAGTCAAGTGCCCCTGAGTTCAATCCCTAGTACAAAAAAAAAAAAAGAAAAAAAAAAAAAAGAAGTCTCCACTGTTTTTTCTTTCTTTTTTTTTTTTTTTGCTTTCAGTCTTGTCTTACTCTCTCTTTCCATTCTTTATTCTGCTATCAATGTTATCATTTAAATCACATTTCTGTGGAGGTACAACACAGTGTCTCCAACTCAGAAGACACCTCTCTACACTCTACTCTATGTGGCATGGTCTTTCCCATCTTCTGTTTTGGGATGAACTGGCTCCTGCCACTAGAATGCCAGCTCCTGAAGTGTCAGGGTGCTGTCCATCTCCATTGCCGCAGCTCATGGCAGTAGGTGGTGACCTTTCTGGAATCCTCCTGCAGTGGAGACCTCTGTTGGCCTCTGTCCATTCTGGCTGCTCTGCTTTCCACCCTGTATTCTTAAAATGACATTCCCAGAACTGAATCCAGTATTTCTGGTGGATTGTGATGAGCTTGGGCCAAGTACCAGGATAGGATCGCCTCCACCTTTCTGGAATCTTTTCTTTAATTAAAGCAACTTTAGAACAAATTAGTGTTTATGTCAGATTCATCAAGCAGTTGTCTTAATTGAGATAATTTTGTGATAAAACTTAAAGGTCTTTTTCTCCCTTCATGTACTTTTTCACTCTTTTTTTCCCCTTAATTATTCTGTAGTTGTTTCAAAATAGAATATATCATCCTATTTTGGGGCAGGGGATAGATATTGAAACTGAAACAGAAAATATGTGTTAACGTGGATGTAGATTGTTTCCCATAGCTTGTAATGTTATCTGCTTTGGTAGAGTGGTCTATCGTGATTTCATGTTTTCTTTTTTATTTTGAGACAGGATCTTACTAAATTGCCCAAGCTGGCCTCAAATTGCCAATCATTCTCTCAGCTTCCTCAGTAGCTGGGATTTATAGGTGTGCACCACCATGCCCAGCTATGGTACTTTTTAATTTAAATGCACCCTTTTTTATTTTACAACAGTGGTTCTCAATCCAGCTCCGCTCTCCTTCATCCTGGGTATAGTCCAGGGATGTTGGTAAGCATCCTGCACTGGATGTACCTACAACAAAAGAATTATATGAAGCTAACAGTCAATAGTGCCAATGTTCAGAAACCTGTTTAAGATGAATGGATAAAGAAACTGTGATATATATATACACAATATACTCAGCATTAAAAGAGAATAAAATTATGACATTTGTAGGTAAATGGATAGAGTTGGAGAATATCATGCTAAGCAAAGTGAGCCAATCCACCAAAACCAAAGGCCGAATGCTCTCTCTGATAAGTGGATGCCGATTCATAATGGGGAGGGGAAATGGAGGCACTTTGGGCAAAGCGAGGGAGGGGAAGGGGGAGGACATGGGGGCAGGAAAGATGGTGGAATAAGGTGGACATCATTACCCTAGGTACATGTATGACTGCACACACGGTGTGACTCTACATCATGTACAACCAGAGAGATGAAAAGTTGTACCATATTTGTGTACAATGAATCAAAATGCATTCTGCTGCCATATATACCTAATTAGAATTAAAAAAGAAACTTGTTTCAGAGCTAAAAACCACCACCAGCCACAACACATTGATCAGGAGGAATTAAACAAATGTTCAATGTGACATGTTTACCAGTGCAGAGGCAGAACCTCAGCCTTTCAGCTTTTGATTTTTGGTGTCTTCCTAAAGATAGATCACAAGAGTTCTTGCTTCAAGGAGGTAAAAAGATCACATGCTTTTTGCCCTTGTTCCTATCATCCCTTTCTCTTTAACTGCAGGCACAGACATACAGAGTTCACATATGACTGATTTTATGGTTCCCAAACTTGTCACTACCCACTCTGGAACATTTGCTTCTCAATGAATATTAGCCTTTAATCCACTTAGTCGGGTTGAGTGAGCATTTCCCTAAGGACCCATGAGTATGTGACAGACGCTGCACATAGACAAGGCGTCAAGGAGTAGGGATTTTATTCCTAGGTTATGCACAAAAATTTCTATCACAATTTGCCAACTGTATCATGTAATGTTAATCCACAAATATGTGAGTTCCCTGAGTAGAATAAACAGTGGAAGCATGGGATTTTGATGAGTTTTGGGAATATGATGATACGCAAGCCTTTATTGTTTCCCTTGAGGCATCAACAGTTCGGTTGGGGAGACGTATGAGCAGATGGCTTTCTGCGAGGGCACGAAGCACCAGCAGCTATGATGACTCAACCAAAGGGCTCCTGGTCCATCCTGGGTATCTGGAAGGATTCTTGCAGGAAGTGATATTTGAACTGAGTCTTGGAGTGGCACAGGAGGGGCAAGTGATGGTTTGGGGAAGAGGAACCCATATAATCACAGACTTTGAGGAATGGGGTGCAGAAGTCGATTTTTGCCATGTCCCTTAGAGCTGACAGAAGCTTGGAGCAAACATAGGTGATGTTCTGGCTCCTTAGTGCCTGTCGGGAGTTTGGATACCTTTATAGATGCATATTCTAAGGAAAGATGCTCCTATAACTTTCAAGAGGGTTCAGGATTCTCAGGAACATTTTATTTTCTCTTTTTGTCTATTGAGTTAGACATCAGTCATTAAACACCACCTCTGAGCTAGACACTTCCTAGCTGTTTCCCATCTATGATCTCATAAAACTTGGAGCTCTGTCTTGGGTTAGAGACAGCTAGATACCCCAATTTTCATTCCTGATTTCTTATATAGTGATAAGGTCCTTCATGCTGGATATTTGACAGTCTAGAATAACACTAAAATTTCCAGCTTCCCTTGCAGTTGACTGTCACTAGATGACTAAATTATGGCCAATGGGTCATAAGGTAAAGTGTTGAATGGAAGCTTCCATATACTTTCCTTAATAAAGATCTTGTGTAGACACCTTACTCCCCTTTCTTTATGCATTTATTTCTAATCGTTTGAATGTGGTTGTGAAGGCTGGTGTTGGGGCAGCCCTCTTAGACTATGAGGTGACCTTGGGACTAGAAGCCTACTACATTGAAGAAAAGTAACAAAAAAGGAACCCAGGCCCTGAAATCTCTGTGTAGCAGAGCTACTGTAAGTCCTTGATTTTCTACCTCTGGGTCTTTTACAAGATAGAGAAATAAACTTTAATCTTGTTTAAGGTACTGATATTTTTGAGTTTGTGCTACCTGCAGCTCAACCAATTATCTCCACTTTACAGATGAGGAGAAATGAGATTTAGAAAAGTTAAATGTTTGTCAATTGTGTCCATAACTGTAAATGCTTGAAGTGTAGGTATTTTAATTTTAAGACCAAGGCTTTGTCACTATTTGAGACCATTTAATTTGGTACAATTTTTTTTTCTATTCTACTTTAATTAAATTATGATTGCCTGTGGCTGTCCCTCAATGTAGTTTGACCCAGAAGTCCTTTAATATTGATATGATTTAACTCTAATTTTCAGGAAATGGCTCTTGGGGTTTTTCAGAAATTAAGGAGGTGAAAGATTGGTCCAGCAATAGGATAAAGAATGTTCATTAGGTTCCATGACAGTAATTTTTGCTATCTTCATTTTGTAGTACGATCCATTGTTTGTCCAATCATCTTTTAATTAATTAACAATTAAGCTTGCTAAGGATGTGAAGAAGCCCATTAATGAAACTTGGCAAATTACTTTCATGGTCTGAGGAAAAATGGATTTCAGTCATCACTTTTTTTTCCCCCTAATTGAAGTGAGTTATCTTTCCTATTATAATTTATTGCTGCTTTTTGCCAGGTGTACTCAGTAAGGCAAACACTCTGGGAAGAAAGCATGATGCCCATGTTTTTGTCCCAGCTATGTGTTTGTGATCTTGACGAATATGCTATCCTTCATTGACAGTTAAGGTGACATTCCAAATAACTGTGTAATAAAATGAGATACAATTACTTTATGCCAATTTGAAGAAAAAATCATACATGCATGGAATAATAAGGACCTCAGAATTTGTCCTATCCTCACTTTGGAGAAATACAAAGCAAAGCAAAGCCAAACAAAATAAGATGAAAAGAAAACTGTAATATGTGCCAAATATCCAACTGGTTATCTGGCCATCCCAATTGACCTACATTTTGGTTGAACATTTTGCATATATTTAAATGAACTTTAAAATGCATTTGTCACAGGCTAGCAAAGGCTGTACACCATAACAAATGAGATTTAAGTGTGTTCTTTGGGATGTCAGCGGGTCCTGGTGCAGTGCGTTGATCTTGGCCCGGATGTTCCTCCTTCTCATGATTTCTGATCAGCAATGTGGACCCCAACAATACCAATGACTTTGTGCCAGCTATGATCCAATTCTGATCTAGACAAGCTAAAGGTTTTGCTGTCTTCCCTCCTCATCTTCTTTTCCCAAGAGCAAGCACTTCTCAGAGATGTGGTTCCTGTGGTTTTCTCCAAATGGAAACACTTCCATGGTCTCCCGGTCCTAATCTAATTCTTGTTCTAAGATCTTTGTCTCATCTCTGCACAGACATTTGCTCTTGTTGCCTTTGGAGAATCCAGTTGGTACTAGATGCATAAATGCCTGCTGATGGAATGAATGGAAAGTAGGTGGCTGTGTTATTCTAAACTCCTGTTCCCTTTCCTGACTTGGGGCATGGTCAGAATGTGTCCACTGCACCAGACAGAGATTATGTGGCTAAGTATGCGTCTAGAATTATGTGGCTAGAATTGGTTTACATTGCCATCAAAATTGGCTGTATTTAGCCTCATACTGAGTTACATTTGAGATTCCCCAGGTTAATTTCCCAATATTTGTGATTCCTGCACAGAGAACATACATCCCCCTTGCAATGGCAAAAATCCAAAATGCCGACATCACCAAGTCTTGATGAGGATACAGAGCAGTGGGAACTCTCATGCGTTGGTGGTGGGGTTGCAAAGCTGTACGGTCATTTTGGAAGATAACTTGGCAATTTATTATGAAACCACATAGATTCTTACCATTCAATCCAGCAAGCAAGCTCCTTGGTATTCACTGAAAACAAGTTGAAAGCTTACGCCTACACAAAAGTTAGCACATGTCTATTGCCATTTTATTCATGATTTTCAAAACTTAGAAACAACCAGTGTTCTTTGGTTGGTGAAAGGATAAACTATAGTAGGTATAGACAGTGGAATATTAGTTAGCACTAAAAAGAGATGAAGTGTCAAGACATGAAAACACATGGAAGAATCTTAAATTCAGAATACTAAGTGAAAGAAACCCATTCTTCTGAAAAGAATTCTCCTGTATGACATTCTGGAAACAGCAAAATAGAACAAAGATGGACCATACCAGGGGCTAGGGTCGAGCGAGATGAATAGGTTGAGCATGACTACTCTTTGTGATACTATAATGGTGAATACATGTCATTATCAATTTGTTCAAATACACAGAATGGACAACATAAAGAGTAAGCCCTAATGTAAAACACAGACTTTGGGTGATAATCATGTGTTGATGGAGGCTGAATTATAACAAATGTATCACTCTAGTGGAGGACTTTGATATGGTGGAAGAGGCTGTGGGCATGTGGGGGTCAGGGGTTTACCAGAACCTTCTGTACTTTGTACTCAATTTTGCTATGAATCTAAAACTGCTCTAAAAAATAAAGTTTTTTTTTTGTTGTTGTTTTTCTTTAAAGAAAAGGAATTGATATTTTGTACCTGCAATGTATCTGGTGGGCACTTTGCATAAACTATCTCATTGATTCTTTAAAATATAAAATCCTCAATGATTGATTCAAGAGCTCTGGCCCAGAAAGTATAAGCACCTTTTTCCAGGTCATAGAAAAAAAAAGCCACAGAAAACATAAATTCACACCTGTCAGGTTCTGAGAGCTGTTTGTCTTTTTCCAAATATGGCATCCCTCAAACCTATAAAGTTTGAAAACACACTCTGCTGGCCTGGGTCTCTCCCACCCCCACCTCAGTGCCATATGCTTGGATCCATGAGCAAGGCAGGCCATGGTCCAGCATGACTCACAGGCAGTTGCTGCAAACTGGTACCTGAGAAGTCTTATAAAAAGCAGCCTGGCATTCTGCCTTCCTTGTTACTGAACTTGCAATAATTAGAACAGCCCTTTGTCTGTGGAAACTGACATCAAAGGCCCTGGCATAGAGTGTTTCTGGTGGGAACTATGATTATCCCATTTTATGGCGGGAGAAACTGAGGAATGAGTTCATTAAGTGGCTTGCCCAAGGTCAGCTGGCAAAGCAGGGAAAGAGTGCCCATCAAGCTCAAGCCCCACAGTCCTGCTCTTGTCCAAAACACCTGCCACATTCATTACATGAACATACCATTTCCAGGGTAAAAATTAAAGGATTAAGTCCTTCAGAAATCATAGTATCTATCACAGGAGAGAAGTCTCTGGTCTCTCTGGGAACTAGGTCAGTGGACTGACGGTTTTAATTAAGCTTCTGGAGTTGGGATCTTGGGAATAAAATTGCACCAGCAATTTTATGGAATCCTTGCCATATTCCACCCCCAGAGAGGGTCAACATTTTGGTCTTTGGAAGCTTCACACTACCTTGAGCTCTTCACTTTTAAAGCACAGTAGGCAGCATGTCATCCTGTAGGGGACAGGAGGCAGGAGTGGAGAAGACTCAGTGTGTTGGCCTTACAGCCCTCATTCATCACGTGGAGTTGTACGTTGTCTCCCCAAACATGAATGAGGTCTGAGCATGTTGAGTGGTTTAATGGGTTAATCCATTGTTCCAGGGTAGGTTACATGATAGGAACTTGTCTGTAAGGCTCAAAGCTGTATCTGTTCTACATGCTGAGATTCTGTTTCCAGCTGGGGATGTAGATTGCCAGGAGAGTGGATCCCATGGTAGAGAGAAATCTACCTTGTTTAAATTTGGGCCAATGAGCAAAAAATAGGATTGTCAAAGTTGACCAAAGGCATTGAGAGACTTAGTCCCCCTTCAAGTGACGCTGAAAGAAGCTGGTCTGAATCTACCTACTACTGAGATCCTGGGTGACAGGTGCCTCTGTTGCTTACCTGCTGGTTATACAGATGCTCCTTCACTCTTTAGGCCTGAAAAGTTCTTCTCTTGCCCAAAATATCCTCTCCTTTTTGAAGACAGGGCTTCAAGACAAATTTAGATTCTCCCTCTCCCATGCCCCTCTCTTGCTTTGTTGAGATCAGGCATGAGATATTCTGCTTACTGCTTAAGAAGCTCTGAGCTTCTTAAGGGTGGGTGATATATGCAACACCCCTGTGTGGTGTTGACTTGGTTGAGCAAGAACAACATGGAACATCACTACCTTGTCTTGAGACTTCACTTTACATCCAACCTTACCAGCTCTGGCTTTACCCTGACCTCCACCCACCTATTATTTGGATTTTCCTGTCATTTGTACCTTTAAGAGTCTGCACAAGTACCAATAGCATACACAAATTCTTTAATAGAGGAGATTTTCATGCAAGGAGCAACATTTATTTAGATATGTGAAAGATGTGGTAGAAGCTACAGACAATAGTGCCCTATCTCAATAGTACTGTATGACAGTGTCACCTCCTGGCCTGAGCAAGGGAAACCTGAGCATGGCCTCTGGACACTGGAGAAAGCATCATCTCCAGCCAGACATGAGCTCAGATTCTCATTTGAATCTGACAGTCCTTCATCAATTTCTCTGACTCTGCCAACTCTCTCCTTTTGAACCCTTACCACCTGGCAGATTTGGAGGTGGCGAGTGTCCATTGATCTAGCCACACAGGGTGGGTTCCTGGGTTGAGAGCAGCTGGAGAAGGGGACCAGAATAGAGATGGATGGGCACACACAAAATACCTAGAACATCACCTTACTTTACATGGTTTCACCTGTGTGGCCTTCTCAGAGTCTGCATTCTTGCAAGAATTCATAGTGAAGCAAGTTAAATAGCCTAGGCAAGCATCCTCAGACAAGGGAATTAAGAGTTACTATCTCAGAGCCTCAGTGTTCTTTTCTGCAAAATGGGGATGGACATCATAGGGTAAGTATGAAGATCATATAAATATATGTGAAGTGTCCTGGGTAGTAGCTGCCACATGACAAGTGCTCACAATTCACTAATTACTCAACATTTGACTTATTTCCATCCCTGTTTTGAATTGTAAGTCATGCTGCAATGAATATCTCTGTGCACAGATCTTCCCCCTGTATTTTGGATCTTACTACATAATGTATTGCATGTTGTTGAGGATCTACCTCACTGTAAACTCTCTCCATTTCCCCTTCCCATTTTGTAAGACAGGGATAAAGTTTTATCAGAATTAGATATATTGGATAGCATTAAGTGTGGATCTGATCTTGTTTTTGAAGGAGATGGATCATAAAAACATTTACTTCTTCCTCTTTGATACTGGTTGGGTTTTCCAAAAAGGAGAGAAACCATACTGAAATTTAGTTTTTAGAAAGTGGAGTTTCTAGAATTAAGGGTACATGATTGTCCATTTAATCCTGAGCATTGTTGCTCCCTGTCATTTTTTCATATAATAACCTATTTGACACACAGCCCCTAATGGAGCAGGCATTATATGTGGCTATTCACAGCGGGAGCGAAGATCAAGGATTTGCCCACAGGAACACAGTTGCTGAATTACAGAGCTTATCCTAGCACCCATTTCTTCTGCTTCTCCTGCACTGGGCCATGGCCAGTATGTAAAACTGTTGGAAATTATTAACCTATACTTAATAAATATAGTATTAAGTGAATTTACCCAGCACTAAAAAAAGCTGGCATAGACCTAACTTAAGGGTGCACATAAATCATCCTGTAAATTGCCAGTTCTTTCCTCTGAGGGCCTGTTGTGTATGGAAAGTACATTTCATTAGGCTCTCCAAAGCTCCATTTATTTAACAGCTTTCTCCCAATCTAATATCTCCCGTCTAATGGCTCTGGTGCTGTGATGATAGACATCACAGAGAGACAGAGCAACATGAAGAGTTATGTAAGTGTACCAGCTTCTATGGGGAAAATTATACATTACAATTGCCCTTTCTCTATTCACTTCAAAGTTCATTTCTTCACCCAATTCACCTCTTAAACACTGTTCCATTTTAAAGCCTTTTTTTTTTTTTTTTTGCATGGCAGAATGTTTGGATGGCCTGGTGCAGAATGGATTTTGGTAACAGGCTTATTTCTCCAAACTAGAAATTTCCCTTTAGAACAGTGTGCTTTGAGAGTCATTATCAAAATGTAAATTGAAATTCCCAGAACTGGGGACAAAGGTAATAAGAGCCATGTATAACTCAGTAAAGAAGATTTTAAGGAACTTATTCTAAAATAATGGACTTCAGTTTGTGTATCTATTCCACTCCCCCTTACTTCCTCCACAGCTATGGAACCAACCTCTGTGCCCCTCTTCTACATCCTTCTAGCCTCTGCCTCATTTTGATTTGATCAACTTCAATTTCTTATTTAAAAAAGTCTGTTTTTGAAGTTTCACTATTTACTTGTTTTAAATATTTGTTAGTTATACGTGGACACAATATCTTTATTTTTATTTGTTGTTTTTACATGGTTCTGAGGATTGAGTCCAGTGCCTCACATGTGTGAGACCAGCACTCTGCCACTGAGCCACAACCCCAGCCCCAAGTTTCATTATTTATTGAACTATATAATTAATTTTGCACAGATGTAAACAACACAGAGCAGCTGTCTATGTGTTCTCCAGCTTTGGAAACACACCACCACATTTTTAGAAGGCTGCTGTTGTCCCTGCTCTGCTAAACATCTCTCCTTCTCTCTGAAGTTTCATCACTTTCTTTATAATTTTATTACCTACATAGATTTCTCTGAATAATGCAATGTTTCATTTTGTCTACTTTGGCTGTCCATAAAAAGCATCATACTGCGTATTTCGTTATGCCTTGCTTCTTTTCTTGATCCTTGTGTTTTTGAGACGCCTTCTGTTAATGCACGCAGTGGTGTTCATCCCAGTTACTGCTGCGGAGCACTTCAGAGCGTGGATGAGCCTCCATCTACTCCACTGGTGATGGGAGTTCTGCAGGCTTTTGCTATGAGGAGCAATGCTACGAAGAACCTCTTGAGATTCTCGGCTGTCACGGTATATGAGGCACTTTTCATAGAGGGGTGACAAAATGAACTTCTTTCCATGCTGGGAATGTCCCGTGGAGAAATGACCCCCAGCTGCTCTTCATCTGCTTTTGTGTGATGTCTGTTCAGTCCTCTGTCAGACCTATGGGTTGGAGGTCCCATTGTGCCAGTTTCAACAACTCTGGGTACAGCAAGCCTTTTACATTTTCACCAGTCTGTTATGAGTGGAATGATAGCTCATCCTGCAGTAGTTTGCATTTTTCTGATTACCAAAGAAGTGGAGCATATTATGTTTTTGGGGACCATTTGTGTTTCCTCATCTGTGCAATTCCTGTTTATAATGTTTTCTCATTTCTATTAAGTTGTTTGCCTTAAAAATGGTTTAGTGGTAGGAAATATTTATATATGCTAGATACAAAGTCTTTATTGATTGTGTTTCAAAATTCTTCAGCATGCTTCAGGCTTTTCACTTCTTTATTGTGCCTTCTAATGAAAAAAACTCTTAAATTCTGTGTAGTGAAATTTGTCAATCCTTTCTTTCAAGATTTGTTCTTTTTTTGTTCTTTTTTGCAGCAAAGGAAACAGTCAAGAGAGTGAGAGAGCCTAGAGAATGGGAGAAAATCTTTGCCACCTGAAACTCAAACAAGGCATTAATTTCCAGAATATTCAAAGAAATAAAAAAAGCTTAAAGACCAAAAAAACCAAATAACCAAATCAATGAATAGGTAAAGGAACTAAACAGACACTCCTCAAAAGAAGAAATATAAACGGTCAACGAATATGTGAAAATGTTCAACATCACTAACAATTACAGAAATGCAAATAAAAACCACACTGAGATTTCACCTCACTCCAGTCAGAATGGCAATTATCAAGAACACAAATAATAAATATTGGTGAGGATGTGGGGAAAGTATTTACTCATACATTGCTGATGAGGCTGCAAATTGGTGCCACTACTCTGGAAGACAGTGTGAAGATTCCTCAGAAAACTAGGAATGGACCCGCCATTTGACCTGGTTATCACACTCCTTGGTATATATGAAAAGGAGTTAAAATCAGTATACTATAGTGTCACAGCCACATCAATGTTTATAGCAGCTCAATTCACAGTAGCCAAGTTATGGAACTAACCTCTGTGCCCTTTAACAGATGAAAGGATAAAGAAAATGCGATATATCTACACAATGGAATGTTACTCAGCCATAAAAAAGAATGACTTTATGGTATTTGCTGGTAAATGGAAGGATCTGGAGACCATCATACTAAGTGAAATAAGCCAATCCCCAAAAGCCAAAGGTTGAGTGGTCTTTTTGATAATGTGGATGCTAACACAAACAAAAGTGGAGGGAGGAAGAACAGACATTGAGTGGATTAGACAAAAGGGAATAAAACAAAGTGTGGGGGGATAGGAATAGGAAAGACAGTAGAATGAATCTGAGATCATTTTCTTAAGTCCATATATGAATACACCACAGTGAATCTCATCTTCCTGTGTATCCACAAGACTGGGATCCTAATGAGAATAAGATATACTCCATGTTTGTATAAATACTTCAAAGTAGATTCTACTGTCATATATAACTGAAAAGAACAAATTAAAAAAGAAATAATAAATGTTTTAAGTAATGGATAACCTAGGTGTCATGGGTTGATTACACAATGCCTAAGTAAACCAAACGTCACACCATATCCAATAAAGGTACAGAGAAATTCTCATGTTGGGTTGTGCATTTGTTCATGGGCTCTCTGTTTTCTTCCATTTATCTTTTTGTTAATCTTTGCACCAGTACCACACCCCACAAATCTCTATGCCTCTATAACAATTCTTCATATACAACAGGGTAGCTTCTACAACTTTGAACTACATTCTGCAGTGTCTTGTCTATTTGGGGACTTTTGTTCTTTCATATAAATTTTAAAATTATTTGATCAAGTTTTATGAAAAAATGATGATAATATTGTTAGTGAAGTAACATTAAATGTTTAGTTTCAAGAAAATTTGCCTCTCTAAGGTACTGAGTTGTACTTAAAATATCAGAGAACTCACCATTTATTTAGATCTTCTTTAATGTCTTTCTTCTAAGTTTTATATTATCAATAAATGATTTATGCAGTTTTAGTGTGTGCATTGTATTTTATCATGTATTGCAAATGCATTTCTTTAGAGTTGTATTTTGTTTTTACTGGAAAAAATTATTTTATTCTTTTTTCGTTTTTCTCTTTTAGTTTATAGATTGTTTCAAATTCTAATAATTCCACAATTGAAAAAAGATTTAATTTTAGTATATCATAGGTAACGAACAAATTTACATTCTATTATTTTGGAGAATAGGTAACAAGATTTTTTCCTTTGATAAGCAACCTTCACTTATTTCCATTTCAGTCACTCATAGGAATCATTTTGGTAACAGTTGATTCTCGAAGTTCCATTAAACCTGTTCTCTGATAAAACTGCAAGAGGCATCTTGTGTAAGATTAAGGACGTTAAAGCACTTGTGCAAGTAATTAAATTTTTATTAACTTCCTTCTGAAATAATTTGAGTTAATGTGAAGCTGAGAGATAATACAGAGAGGTCCCATGTGCCCTCTGTCCAGTGTTCAGCCAGCATCCTGTCTCATCTCAGACTCTGGCACTGATACAGTCAAGATCCAAAGTCAAGATCCTCATCATTGGATGATTCCCATTGCCCTTTACAGCCACTTTGGCATTCCCTGACCTGCGCCTTCCTTGGCCCCTAGGGTCAGGGCTCTCTTCTCCATGCCTATGACTTTGTCATTACAGGAGTGTGGTATAAATAGAGTCCTGTAGTGTGCAGTCTTCTGGATTCACTGTTTCCACTCAGCCTTATTCTCTGAAGGTTCATCCTTGCTGCCGTGGGTGTCAATAGCTGTTCCCATCTATCGCTGAGCAATATCCATGATATGGATGTACCGAACTTCATTTAGTCATTTACCTGTTGAAGGACATCTGGGTTCTTTTCTGTTTTGGAGTGTTGTGAATAAAGCAGCTATGAACATTTGTGCAAAGGTTCATGTGTGAACATAAATCTGCATTTCTCTGGGCTAAATGACTTGTGCGTTGTCAAAATTTTTATTTTAGTCATTCTGATATGTGTGTGTATGATAATGTGGTTTTTTCATTTGCATTCTCTGATGGCTAATGATATTGAATATTTGCATGTGATTATTTGCCATATACTCACATATATATTATATATAATGTGTATATATACATATATAGGTTGTTTATTCTTTATGCAAAATGTTTGGGACCAGAAGTGTTCCAGACTTAAGAATTTTTCAGATTTTGAAATATTTGCATAGACTTTACTGGTTAAGCACCCCTAACCTAAATTTTTTGAGTGTCAGTGTTTGTGCTTGAATGTGTCAGATTTCAGAGTGTTTTGGATTTTGGATTTCCATATTAGAGATACTGAACTTGTATATCTATCTTCTTTTTGGTGAAATGCCCTTTTATGTATTTTGCCAATTTTCTAACTGTACCATTTACATTTTCATGCTGAGTTTTGAGATACATATATTTTTTTCCCCACAGGCTACTCCTTTGTTGGATAGGTGGTTTTAAAATATTTCCTCCAAATCTGTTGGTTTTCTTTGCATCTCCTTAGAAAAGGCTTTAACAGAGTACAATTAAAAAATTTTTAACAAGATCCATTTGTATCAACTTATCAACTTTTCCTTTTATGACTGTGCTTTTGGTGTTAATTCTACCAATTCTTTGCCTAGCCCTAGACCCTGGTTCTTATTCAAGGGTTTTTAGTTGTTCTACATATAAGTCAACAACCCATATCAAATTTATTTTTGTTATCAGTTGTGAGGTTTAAGTCACTTTTTTTTTGCCTTTTGGTCAAAAATTGCTTGGGCATGCTTATGTATCTTCCTGATTCCTCTGTCTTGTTCCATTGATCAATATATCTATTCCTCGGTCAATACTGCATTGTCTTAAGTATCCTAGCCTTATAGTAAGCCTTGAGATATGACTTCATTGTTGTTTTGTCAAAATTGTTGTAGCTATAGCTACAGAATTGCATTAAGCTAGACATGGTGGCGCACATCTGTAATTCCAGAGACTTGAGAGGCTGAGACCAGAGGGTCACAAGTTCAAAGCCAGCCTCAGCAACCAAACAAGGTCATGAACAACTTAGTGAGACTCTGTCTCAGAATAAAAAATAAGAAAAGGCTGGGGATGTGGCTTAGTGGTTAAGCACCCCTGGGGTCAATCTCTGGTTTAAAAAAAAAGAATTGTATTAAGCCTGTGTATTACTCTGGAGAAATTAACATCTTTTTATATTGAGGCTTCCAATTCATGAACATGACATGTTTTCCCACTTATTTAGATTATTTTTACTTTATATGAAGATCAACACTTTGTAATTTTCATCTATAAGTCCTGTGCTTATTTTGCTAGCTATTTTATTTACTCAATGATTATAAATTATATTGTATTTTTTATTTCAATGTCCATATCTTCATGGTTGATATATAACAATACAATTGACTTTTCTATGTATATCTTGTAGCTTCCAACCTCATTGAACTCACTTATTGGTGGAGTGTTGTATAGATTTCTAGAAATTTTCCATATAGGTAGTCAGCTATCAACAAATAGAGACAGTTTAATTTCTTTGTTTAAAATCCATGTGCTTCTCATTTCCTTTCCTCTCAATGTTTCACTGGCTGGAAATTCTAGTATTATATGTTCACTTAAGCTTTCTATTTTATTCATTGATTTTTTTATTTCTTTGTGTTCTTTTTCTTTTCTTCCCATGAGTTACTTGAATAATTTTGAAGAACTCTGTTTTAATTTATCAATACCATTGTAATCAGATCTCTGTATAACTTTTAGGTGGTAGTTATTGATATTATATTATATATACATAACTTCTCAGAGTCTACTCATGTTGAGATTTTATTAGGTCTCCTGAGGAGTAGAAACCTTCCCTTCCTTTGTATCCCTATTTATTATTTACTTATGTTAAGTACTTTTTCTACCTGCATTTAGAATCATGTAAGACAGTACCATAAGGTTTGTTACTCTTTATGTTTCTTTATCCCAGGGTTTCTGAGATTTCTTCTTTTTTCATATACTCTTTGCTTAGAGAAATCCCTTTTGTTATTATTTCAGGGTTGTCCTTTTGATAAAAAAGTCTCACAGAGTTGCTTAGCACTCCACCGTTGCTGAGGCTGGCTTTGAACTTGCCATTCTCCTGTCTCAGTGTCCCTAAGTGCTGGGATTACAGGCATGTGCCACTGCACCCAGCTCATTGAATTCTTAAACTTTGGCTATTGCATCTTTCAGTTCAAAACTTTCCATTTGTTTTTTCTCTATATACATTTCCTGAGACTTTTGATTTCTTTCCTAAGATTTTCTAGTTTTCTTTCACTTGTTTCCAGCGTGTTCACTGTTGCTCACTGTAGTGTGTATGATGGCTGCTTCCAAATCCTTGTGAGATAATCCTAGCATCTCCATCACCTTGGTGTTGGCCTCTATGGGAGTTGCAGGTGTCCACCAGGCATTTGCAATGCTTCCTGGTAGTGAGGTGGGTAAAAGTGCCTCACTACTGTTTGCTTCTTGATCTTAGCTGACAGTTCAGAGGATGCCTCACTACTCTGGGATAGCAGTAAAAGTTCTAATGTGGCTAGGTCTCCTCTGATGCCATTCCAGCCCCAGGGGGTCTCTGTGTTACTGTGCAGTTGATGGAAGTCCAGGTCCACTGACAACAGTTGTGAGTAGGTGCTGATGAGTATGAAAGTCCGGGGTTCCTATATGATTCTCTCTGGCATGGTTGGGGCAAGGTCATTGACCTTTCTATAGGGTTTTGATAGAGGACAACCATTATTGTCTAAAAGATTTTTGTCTTGCTGTGATTCTCCTTTCCTTGTCCTTTGGTTAGAGATAGAAGTCCTTTCCTGGGGCTTTTATTTATCTATGCTAGTTGTAGTTCGGGGTTACCTGCTCCTTCAGCTCTCCATGTAAGACGCATAAGTGAAAAAAAAAAACAAAAAAACTCCCTATCATGTCGTTCTTAGTCTCAGTCTCAAGGAAACTAGCTGTTCTGCTTTCCTTTCTCCACCATTCATGCTATTTTAATACTTATTTGATATATAATACCCAGATTTTTAAAAGTTGTAGTTAATGGAAGTATGTTAGTCAACTTTCCATCACTGTAACAAAATGCGTGAGAAAATAGACTTAATAGGAGGAAAGCATTATTTTGGCTCACAGTTTTCAGATTTCAACATGATGCGGTTGCTTTGGGTCTGTGAAGGCACAGTACATCCTGGTATAAAGATCATGTGGCCAGGAGGCCTCTTCACTCATGGCGGCCAGGAAGCAGAGAGAGAGAGGGAAGATGGGCAGGACCCCACTATCTCCTTCAAGGGCAAGCTCCTAGTGATATACATTCCTTCCACTAGATCTCATCCCCTAAAGATTTCACCACTACCCAACAGCACCATCAGCTGGGGACCCAGCCTTCAACACACAGGTCATTGGGGTTAGCTGGTATCCAAACCATACCAGGGAAAACAGGGAAACATGCATCTCCTCGAACTGAGGAACAGAGGTCCTCAGCTTCCTTTTTGTATATTGGTTTTGTATTTTGGAATCTTTATAAGCTTTCTTAATAATTCCTGTTTGTATTTTATTTTCTTCCCCCTACACTGAATATGATAAATGATATGGGGTACTTTTATCTTGATTTATTTTAAAAAGAATAGGGTCGGAGAAGTTGGTCAGTGGTAGAGTCCTTTTCTAGTATGTGTAAGGTCTTGGGTTCCATCCCCTGCACCACGTCCACCATCATATCAAAAATGATTTAACATTTCATTATGAAATTTAATGTGGTTATAGTTTGTTTGTTTTGTTTTGAACTGATGGCTTTTATTTGGTTGAAGGATTTCCAATTTATTCTTAGGGTTTATTAATTATGCTATATTGCCATATTTGAATGTTAAATGTTTAGTGCTTTACATATCTATTGAGATAATTATATGATGTTTCTTTTAATATTTTAATAAGATAAGTATTAATAAATCAATTTTCAAATACCAAGCCAAACTTAATGTTTTTGGAGATGAATTCATCATGATATGTTTTTAATTTTAATATGTGCAATATCTGAATTGTCAATATTTTCTTTGTGATATTATTATATACATAGACCAGAGTGAGATTGGTGTATTTCCCTTCATAATTTTCATTTAATTTAGATCCTTTTTTATCCTTACGATTATGTACCTCTTCATTCTTTTTTCTGTATCTATAGTATCCATGTTTTCATCTCCTTTCATTCTTAAGATTGTTTCTTCTTTTATACTTTGGATTAACCTTGTTTTAGCAGAATGTATCACCTAGCTTCTGTTTAAGAAATAAGCTGTTGGTGTATAATGTAATTTTTCTACTTTTGTCATTACTTTCTCCTTTTATGAATATATTTGGTGTTGTTTACTTCATTAATTTTGGTTGATCTTTATCCAGGATGCTGATTGAAGGTGATAAATATTATTCTCATCATTGAGTTCTTGCCTTGTATTCCAACCTGAGTGATTTAATCATATGTTCATGAGTGTTTTGAAGGTTGGTTGATGCAGGTTTAGCTGTTGCTGCACAACAAACAACTCATACAAAATCCAGTGCTTTGTTCTGATTCACACGTATGTGGATTAACTTACATAGACTGTGTCCTGCTGTTTTCTTTCCCCAAGTTTAAGTGTAGTTCAGGTCCGTTCCACATATATCTTATCTTTCTTAGACCAACAGACTAATTGGGGCATGCTATGTCATAATTTTGACAGAAATGTGAAAGAGAAAACCCCTTAAATACATTAAAGCCTCACATTGCATCTTCGCACATACCATTGTCAAAAGAAGTCACATCAGCAAATGGCATGTACAGGGAGAAGAGAGCTTCGTCAGAACTTAGCCATACATACATCTTTTCTCTCTCTCTCTCTCTCTTTTTTGTGTGTGTGTGTGTGTGCACACACACGCATGCGCTCAGGTGATATTATTGGATGGAATTTTTAAATTTAATTTTTTGACTGACAGAGAAAAACAAAAACTGTACAGTGCTTAAAGAAAGTTAAACTTATCTATCTCCACAAATATTTCTTATTTTTTTGCAGTGAAAACATTCAAACTTTTTCATCTCAGATTCCCATTCTCTAAAACTGTGAGAAATATACTTCTGTTATTTAAGCCCCTCAGGCTGTGGAATTTTGTTATAGTAGTCAGAATAGACCAAGAAATTAATATATCTGGATTTAGTTTAGAGGTTTGATTTTGTATTTTACAATTGTCTTATTTTTTTGTAGTAATTCAAATACTATTTATTAAGTTTTAGTTATTACTATCAAATTACAAACAAATCCAGAATTGAATAAAATGGTAATAATTTTAAGAAGAAAGCTAAAGATAAAACTGATTCACATTGAGGTTGAAAGTAGAGGGGAAAGGAGGACACAGTACACATGCATATTTTTCATGTGTGTGGTAGCGTACAATATATATGTATATTTATATAAAATATATAATATTTTGAGAGAGAGGGTGGCTAACATAGTAACTGAGTTAATTCTCACTGTGTCTGGGCATGGTGGTGCATACTTGTAATCCTAGTGGCTTGGGAGGCTGAAACTGGAGATCACAAGTTCGAGGCCTGCTTCAGCAATTTAGTGAGGCCCTAAGCAACTTAGTGAGATCCTGTCTCAAAATAAAAAATAAAAAGGGCTGGGGATGTGACTCAGTTGTTAAGCACCTTTGATGCCAATCACTGGTACAAAAACAAAATCTCATTGTGTATGACAGAATGGTTGGTAATCTAATTAGAGTTCAAACATAGCTTAGGATGTCTTTTATGTTTCTTTTCATTGCTTTCTTTCTTGACTTTTTCTGGATTGATCTAGCTTTTTTCTCCTTCTATTTCTTTATTTTTGGCTCTATTTGATAGCCTTATGTTCTGTGACTATAGACTTAGTAGTTATTTACCTCTTTTAACACATGTATCATGCTAGCAAAGCCTAAATTCAGCATTTTTCCTACACTCTTAGACAATATAAAAATGTATAATGTTGAACTATGTTTCCCATAAAATTCCCTTGCTATCTCTTGCCCTGGTTTTAATTTTATCATGTCCACCTCTGGCCTCCACAAGTTACCCTCTCTGCACATATGATTACAGTGACCTTGTTTTTTTCTTAGCACATTCAGGATATTGAGGATATTGTTTTATTATATCTTGGCTTTCCCATTATTTGCTATTTAGAAGTTAGACAAGAATGCAATTTTCATTTTTCTGTAAGTAATCTCTTTTCACTTATACAAATAATTGTGAGGAAATACTCACATAATATTTTGCTGAATTTTTGTTTCAGTCTCAATCTTGATCTGCATCTGTTCCTGTAGCTATTTACATCTATCTAAACTATGTTCATTTGATTGTGACCATTATTATATTTATTAGTTTTTCATTATTATTTAAAATTATATTGAGTGAGCCCAATGCTATTAAAAATTCTTCTCTTGCAAAACACTTTCTTTCTTTTTTCTTCTTTTGCTATTTTATAAAAAATCATGGGATTAACATTTCTATTGAGAAATTTTTGTCCATGACTCTGATTTTTCTGTACTGTAGGTTTCTAGGGGTAGAATTTTTGAGTCACAATATACAGATAATTTGAAGGCTTTTAATAGTACTGATATATGGTTTTCCAGGAAGATTAATCAATGTAAAATTTGAGCAACTGTGTGAATTGCTTTATCTCATTGCACCTAGGCCATGTAGAAGCTGTTAGTTTTCCAACTTGGTAATGAATAGTGCTTTGATATGTCCTTATTGTTTGTGCAACTATGGGCTGATCAAACATTGTTTTGCATATAATTCCTCTTCACTGAATTCATCTGCCCTTCCTTCTTCCTTTCCCTCTTTTCTTCCTTTCTTTTACTTTAAAAAAAAATTAATTTGAGGTTTACATAAATGTTGAAACATAGGAGAGTTCTCATAGACCTTTCACCCAGCATTCTCTAATTTTAGGATCTTGCATAACCATAATATAGTAATCAAAACTGAGAAATTAACATTGGTATAATTTTTTTGGAGTTTCTATCTCAATTCTTTAGCAATTTTATGTCTTCAGTGTTCCTAGTTTATTTAAGCTTTTAATGTATTATAACTATTTTGCCTTATGCAGTTTTATAGTTTAAAAATCTGCTTATCTAATGTGTTAAATTAATTAACTAAATAATTTATCTAACAATTCAACAAAATTTTCTGAACAATCACTGTATGTCAAATAAATAATGCATAAAAAATTATGGATAGTAATTATTGTAGTTTTATGGTTGTCCATCTCTTCAAACATTTCTTTCAGTATAAATATATTTTCATAGAGTGGGGTTTAATTTTTGCATTTTAAGCATATTAGACTTGACTAAATAAATGACCTAGGACCTGGTCTTGAGCATTAAGCCATGCAGGATTTCAATAATAAGATATATTGGTTACATGCTAAATATGGTGCTTATCATTTAGAATATATTATTTATTAATTAGAATATATTACTCATTTTATAGATGAGAAAATGAGGCTCAGAAAGGTTTAGCTCATGGCCTAGAGTCACAGAGAAGATGGGGCTTGTGATCCAGTTTTGGACCCACATTTATCTGCTTAGAAGACCCATTTTTGCTGATTGGCTAACTCTGTCTCTGCATGGCAAGTCCCTCTTGGCCTTCTGCACATGTCCAGCTACAGCTTGGTCCTATTCTTTCTTCCTTGACATTCTGAGGCCTCAGGGACAAAAACTAGAAACAGCCCCCGCAATCCAGGGGCTCCGTCCACAGAGGGCCCATTAGGAGGAGAGCTCTGGCGCTCACATGTCATCCTTCCCAAGACAACTCTTCCTTTACTAAGGACTTCCTAATTTGTTTCCTCTAGTATAACAAAGGCATCACTGGGGTTTTTGGAGGTAAGAAAAAAACAAAAACCCAGACCCACTGTGTAAGTCCAATTGGGGATTATCTTTCTCTTTCCATCTTCTCCTGAATACCTGGATCATCTCTGTTGGATAGAGCACATCTGGAAAGCATCCCAGCTTGGGCAATGTGGAGCATGGCACAGGTGTAGGCACTACTTCCTGGGCAGGTGGGTGTTCTGGGGCAGGGGTCACCTTAGGGGATCATTCCTCCATGTGCTCTCATTCTCGTGTCTGGGCCAGTTGCTTTCCAGCTGAGCACTGTGGTCCCCTCATGCACATAGGGAGGGAAAAGTTGGAAATTCAACTAATAGCCTCATCAGTTGAACCATTTGACTCTGAACTGGCCTCTTGGATGCCAATCCTTCAGTGACTTCACGTCCCATGGCTAAAGTATATAAAACTTTTTATATATCAGCTGTTTCTTCTGCCTTATTTCTGTTTGCATCCATCAGTGGCTTATATTAAACATTTTGGTCATTTGCACCTGCTCTGTATAGAAAGCAGCTCGATCTCCTTCTTCAGCATGATGCGCTTCTTCCCAGTTCCTCCCACCCAGTGTGGATTTCTCCATCCTTCATATTACGTGTGAGCCTGGCCCTATGGTCTGCAGGTCATCTTTGCTTCTAGACTGAGCAACATCACCTCACTCATACCCATCTTGCTTTCATACAATAGGCACTCATTGTGCTTGTTGTGTGAATTGGTGAGTGATCTCTGACATTTGTAGTGTATGTCACAAATCGTTCTATGCTCTTAACAGAACTATGGGTGGGATTATTTCCCTCATTCTGGACATTAGAGCACTGAAGGCCAGAGGGATGGGGTGACACTCCAGCTGGCAGACTGGTGACCAGCACATAGTCCCTAAGTCTCAGTGAACTGAAGTCAGAAAAAAACTCTCCCTATTAAATAGTTACTGATAGTCCTGATTATATGAGCACCATATTGGTGGGGACTGTTGAGTTCTTTTACTGGCTTTGAATCATGTGTACATAGGGTAGAGTTTGTGATTCAGGCTATTTGGATGAGTTCTCATTACCTGCAGAAAAGGATCCAAACCCTCAGCAAGGCATTCAAGATTCTGTTCCTCTCTAGGAGTCAGTTCTATGCCAGCATTCTGGTGGTGGCCATACTGTCATGCTACTTTACTGTAAACCAGAGGCTGGCACACCTTTTCTGTGAAGATCAAGGTGGTTAAATTTTGGGGCTTTGTGGGGCAAATGGTCCTTGTTTTAACAGTTCTGGAGTACAGTGTGAAGGCAGCCATAGGCAGAACTTAATGAATGGCAGTGCTCTAATAAAAATTTATTTATAAAAAGGGTTGTGGACTGGATTTGGCTCAAGGCCCATAGTTTGCCCACCCCTGTTATAAATCATCTCTGAAAATACCAAGCATCATTTTCTGTTTCCATTTTCCTCAGTTCCCTTCTCTACTCTCTGTTCCTCTCCTCTATCCCCTCTCCTTCCATCTTTTTAATGTGTGCTTAACAGGTATCCATTCCTGTGAGCTGTCACAGTGCCTGCTGTTGCTGGGTCGAGGCAGTAGAGAACAGGGAACTCCAGCAAAGACTCTCATTGCTCGTTTTCTTAATTTCAAACCTCTTATCCAGAATTAATCTTCATACTATATTTGTCCTTGATTCTCTTCCTGACCTTATGTTCTTATGTTCAGTTTTGCCTCCCTCACTCTGTGGAATTGATGGCTCTCCCTCCCCGTCTTTACGATTATCCTTCAGTAAGGTCAGACTCTGCCCCTTCTCGCTCTGCTGGCCCAGGGTGAAGCTCCTAGTTTGACCTCACTCAGGGGACCATAATTTGGTGTCATATTTTTTACCATATTCTAAGTGGATCAGACTTTGTTTCCTAATTGTCATGGACTTGCCAGATGGAATCGAAACCCCCACCCCTGATTTTTTGTGGTACTGGGAAGTGAACCCAGGGGCATTAATCACTGAGTTGCATCCCCATTCCCTTTTTAGTTTATGTTTTGAAACAAGGTCTTGATGTGTTGCTGAGATTGGCCATGAACTTGCAAACTTCCTGCTTCAGCCTCCTACATCACTAGGATTACAGTCCTGCACCACCATGTTCAGCTTGGAATTGGGCCCTTTGTGCTTGGTGGTCCTGTGCCAAATGACAAGGGGGATGGAGAGATTAGAATGGCACAGTGTATTCCTAAGAAGCCCAGTTTAGCAGAGAAGAGAAGCAAACAATCTTAATATAATGCTAAAGAGAACATATTTGGGGACACAAACTTGGGAAAGTGATGATTTCAAGGAGAGAAGATAAAGTCAGAGATGGCTTCCATTTTCACCTCTGAATTTCACTGTTTCGAAGAACCTAGCTCCTCAGTGTCTCTTTTTAGTTTCAGTGCCCAATACCTCTCTTTCAGTGTCCTCTGAAACCTCTCAGTGGTTGAGAATCTATTGAATCACACTGTCTCATGACTACCTGATATAAACTTCTGCTACCTTAGTCATCTTAGGTCTAGAATGCCAGTTCCCATCTGCCTGCCTGAAGTACAGTGTTATCACTCATCAAGCCTGTAATACTGAAAGATCAGTTAACACTCTGAATCTGTTTATTCATCTGTTAAATAAAGTTTTAACTATCCAGTTAGCTATTTGTTAATTTAAAAAATTTAAAGTATTTGTGAAAATACCATATCTAAATCATTTTTGCCACTTGATAAGCCCTAAAACTCTCCATTTCCTTCTGTGCATAACTCCCTCCTTCCTTACTGGTTTAAATCTTAACCATATTTCAAGGTCAGCTTCTATTTTTTCTCCCTCATGCATGAAAATTTCTACAACCATTTCTAGTTGACACTGACTTTTGTCTTATTCTTAAGGAGCTAATAAACAAAGGCTTAGAGCACAATGCATTTAACTCCTGGCTATATTCAATTGTGTGGGCTGTTTAATGTCTTCTATTCAGACAGACTTGAGTTCAAGCCCTGCTCTCTCAGTGCAGCTGTGTGATCTCAGACAAGTTACTTAATTTCTCTGAGATCCAATTACCTCATTGGTAAATTAGACCAAGAATAACTTCCCCACTTTCTAACATAAAGCCACCTTTTAGTCATATCCTGTCATATCACGTCCTTAGAAAATCGTGATTGAAAGTGATTACTATTTATGTGTCTGTTGTGTTTCTTTTCTTACAGTGGTAATAACTGGCATGCAATACAAACCTTGCAGGTGTGCTCACTGCTATAGCTCTAGTGCCTAGGAGATCTCATTAAATACTTGTGGAATAAAAGATGAAAGGTGACTTGCAGGCAGGTTTTGAAAATGATAGAGATGTGGGCTAAGGGGCCATCAGTGAGCTTTCAATAAATGTGTGCTTCTCTAGCACAGTTCTGACTTCCTGTCTACTGCCCTCATTTCTGGTTCTGTTACTGTGATTCATGAATGCCAGAGGAGCACTTGCCCACTCCAAGGCAATGATGCTGGTCAGGAGGAGCAAATCTACCTACAGAGGAGCTGCTGGACTCTGGGAGTGAGCAGTGTGGTTCTTGAGAGAATAGAGATATTAGCAAACAAATGCAAACACAGAAATGG
The DNA here is from genome assembly GCA_004024805.1 of Geosciurus inauris. Lineage (NCBI taxonomy): Eukaryota > Metazoa > Chordata > Mammalia > Rodentia > Sciuridae > Geosciurus > Geosciurus inauris. The sequence goes on from PVHX01001982.1 coordinate 91,937, forward strand.
CTTGATTATCCAACATGAGGAGGCAAGAGGAGAGTCGCAGGGTCATGATTTCATTTAGTAAATTCCTGCCTTCTTGCTTCTCTATTCTTTATCATTCTGGGACCAAATGGCCTTTTGGATGTAAATCTGAGTTTATTGCTTAGTGCATTGCTCAAAAGACCAGGTCCTCATTTTATCTTGTTAGTTGGTGTCATCTTTTTCTCCTCTTGACTTATCACTCTGTAGCAATGGATCATTTATGCTAAGGGCATGTGTTGTATATTCCTTTCATGTCTTTACTGATTTACGGTCAACACAACACTTTCCTCTAAGTTTCTATCATCTTTTCTTAATTTTATTCATGTGAGATAGACAGAATAATCCCACATTCTAAATGAAAAATAAAAACAAAACAAAACAAAAAACCCCAAAAAACAAATGCTTGCTGGTGCATCTAGGGTTCCATGGATGCTCGGTGACAGGCCTGTCACTCGGGTTTCAGGTTTAGGCTCCTTCCACTTCTCTACAGTCTCCTTCAAGCCAGAGTTTCATCTGAGCTTTGCTAGCTCCAAGAAATATTTGTTGGATGTCTACGTGTCTGGCACTGAGGTAGGTGCTGTGGAGGACACAGAAGAATGAGACACCTTGACCCCGCACTCAACTTCCAAGACCACTTGAGGAGAACAAAACATGGATTATGTCAATGGAATGTGATGGGAACTCTAACAACAAAACAGTGTCAGGGTTGCAAAGCAACAGGAGCAGCTTCCTGATGGCTGAATGGACAACCTGGAGAAATTGTCACAGGTGAGCTGACATGAACTGTTGAGTATGAAATACAGATAGAGATTTGTCAGGTGGAAAAAGTAGGTGAGGACATACCAGGAAACAGAAACTGCAACCATTGGCAAGCTTAGGTGCACGGTGCATGATGTGCTGAGAGTCTCATGCTGGTGGGACATAAAGACATGGGACTAATATGGAACGATCACTCTAGTATATAGGGACCAGACACAGATGTGTCATACTAAGTGGACTTGGTCCACTAGAGCCAAGGACTCTCTGTCAGAGCCAAGGCTCTACCCATGGAACCACAGGATTTCCTTTGGCTTTTCATTTCTACTGTTGGCTTCCTCACCCAAGAGGAAATCCTCTGGCCACACTGTGGCTCTATAGTTCACCTTGTGGAGTGCGTGGCTCCAATGGGCCATAACAGGCATCCATTCCACCATGACATGGAGACCTCCTGAGACAGCTTGCTGCTGATGTAGGAAGGACACTGTCATATGTGTATCAAATACCCTAATCTCCTCTGTCCTTTGGCAAGTCACTGTCCCAGATGCTCATGAGTCAAGGTGACAAATGGTGTGGGCCAAGGGGCTCAGGGAGCTTGACCCCAGAGTTCTTTAGGGCTTTTGATGAAAGGCTGCTATATCTTTGGTCACCTCTCCTGTGTCTAGTTCATCAATTGAATTTGGTGGAGCCATCCTGGCAGGTAAAGGAAATGCCACTTCCTTAACCTGCCAGAATGATTGTGTTGAAACTTCAAAGCCACCTTTGGCCTAAGAGCCTGGATGGAGCAATCTTGGGGAAAGCATTCAACTTGTGGCTTCTTCTCCCTTGCCCCTGGCTGGGCCACCCCGGAGCTATTAGGAATTTCACTGTCTTTGAGGGGAAAGGAGTTTCCTGGCTGCTGTTTGTTTTGGAGCACATGGAGAGCTCTCCGTGGTTATCTCAATTTAAGTCTGTCAAAGGACACGTGTAATGACAATGTGGTAGAGTAAAAGAGCCCTGGATTAGAAAGGAAGTGAGAGAAGGAAGGAAGGGAGAGAAAAAGACAAAGAATTATCCAGGCTTTGTTTGGGGCCGCAGTCCTCACGGGCTGCGTGTCCCAGGTCTGACGTGAGTTGACATCTGTGTTGAACCTCTTGAAGCTGGATTAGCCCTGATAACACTGAATTCATAAGATTTGATGAATATTAAAGGACATCACATAATGAGAATGACTATTGTCAGACTTTTTTCAGATTTGATCAATTTTCACTGTTATTTTGATTTTTATAAAACAGTTATAAATTATAATGGCTTCTTTTTTTCCTCTCCAGGAAATGGATCTCAACTAGTCTTCAAGGTCTGTTTTTTTTTTTCTTTCTCCGAACTGATGAAAAGATAAAGCTCCATCTCTTTTGAACTTAGACATAATGCTTCTTTTGTTATTTCAATGTTTATGTATTTCATGCATAGGATGAAGTCCCTACAAGTATCTGGAATGCCTTTATTTTTCTTTCTGCTAGTGCAACCATAAGTAGAAGGTAGACATTTTTTCTTATTTGGTTAAAGTCAATTTCCATTTATACTATTTTAAAAATTATTCTTCATATAACAGATCTTATTTGAATTAATAAAAGGTACATCGTTCTGAGAAAATCCATTAATTGGGGTCATTTTTATTCTATTATCAACTATATAATATATTTATTTCAACTCAGGGCTCAGGAGTTTATGTTAGTCATTATTGAGTCTCAGTGAGTTATGGTGGTTTTATAGCATTTTGCAAGAATATGTGGATTTTCCATTTTAAGTAAACCATAGGATGACAACCAACAAAACCAAGTGTGTCCAGAGCTGTGGATGAGGGGCACAGGCTGGTGATTCTCATCCTTAGCCTCATTGTTTCCCATGCTTCCTGGCCTCCCTTGCAATGAGTGTGGCCATTTGACTTGCGTTCTGGCCAACGGAGGGAAATGTCCACTGGAAGCACATGCCCCACATTCATGCCTAGCCATTAACTTTTCTTTTTTTCCTTTTTTTTTAGCAAAGGGCCAGATAGCAAATATTTTAGGCCTTGTAGATGTTACAATTTCTGTTGTAATTATTCAACTCTTTCACTGTCATTTGAAAACAGCCACAGACAATATGTAAATAAATTAGCACGACTGTATTCCAATAAGACTTTACAAAAACAGACGAGGTTGAACTGGACCCAGAGGCAGTAGTTTGCTGAGCCCTGATGTGTCTGTAGCATGGCAGTACCACAAGATGATGAACTGGGGCCCTTGAGTCATCTCCTCAAAGGCTTCTGGCCAAACACCTGATTGAACTGACATGGGTGAGAAATAAGATTTTGTTTAGCTGCCTAGATATTTGGATGGCTTGTTAAAGTGGTTGATATTATTTGTTATGACTAACAGTGAACATTCTAGGATTTGACCCCTTCTTTTGTTCCCTAGTTCAATCAATCATGAATCTTGCAAATTTTGTTATTAAAATACTTTTCATATTTTGTATACTTTATTCCCACTGTTCAAGTGAAGATCCTTGTTATTTATCAACAGGATTACAATAGCCTCTGTACTTCTGTGGCTTATTGCTAGCTCATCTTCTCCATGGTGGGTAAAACAGCCTCTAGAGAGATGCTCCCAGAACAGAGCTCAAGGCCGACTGTCTCTCTGAGCCTCAGTTCCATCCCCTCATCCTTTGAAACGTCTGTTGCTTGAGAAATGATGTCAAACTGCTTAAAATGCAGTAAGAAGACCTGCTCTTTTCCCTACCCAAAAGCAATTTCCCTTCTTTGTTTTGTTTTGGACTGGGGATTAAACCCAGGGGCACTGAACCACTGAGTCACAGTCCTGGTCCTTTTTTTATTTTTATTTTTATTTTGAGACAGGGCTTCTTTTCATTGCTTAGGGCCTCACTAGGTTGCTGAATTTGGCCTCAAACTTACGGTCTTCCTGCCTCAGCCTGCCGAGTGGGATTAGTGGTGTGCCACCATTCCCGGCTCTGCAACTTGGTTTTGCTTGCCTGTCATGATCCACTCATGGAGGGTGATGGTTCCTGCTGCTACTAACTGTCATGGGGATGAACTGTGATGGTGTTTTCAAAGTGGTTCCTAGTGTGGGACCCTTGTCTTCTATGTTTTCCTTGCTATTGTGATCACTCGTGCATCTTTCCAAGGGTGGAGAAAATATGGTTTTGCCCTCAGGCAGTTTGACAATGTTTGGGGATTTTCTGGTTGTCACAACCATGGACACGCTACTGGCATCTAGTGCACAGATTCAGGAGTTCTGCTAAATATCCTATAGCAAACTTATCAGCTGTGCACAGCAAAGATTGGGCCCTGAATGACTTTGGTACCCAAAATGAGAACCTTTATTCTAAGAAGACCTTGTAGGGTTATGAAAATTCACCACCCACAGGGTGTTTATTTGCCATTCATGGAATTGAAAATGTTTCTGGACTTACGGGCCTTTTAGGGGGTCCTGCACGCTCTAATTTTTCATAGCCTCCATCTACTTCTTGATCATGATAGACGTTTATTGTATATTGTATATTGGCTCCAGAAGGCACTTGAATGTTACTTACAGTGGACATTCATTTCCCTAATAGGCAGTAACTTATCCAAGGGAAGAAACTTTTACTTTGCCAAATGAAGTTTTGCTTAATTGAATGGACTGAGACTCTTGGAGGGAATTGTTCCTGCCAAGGTGCAGGCTCAGGGTGCACCTCCTTCCGACTCTTCTCTCTGGAGCACGTCCTTCTCTTGCATCCTTTGAACTTAAATGTCTCAGCAGTCCAACTCTGACCAATTGCATGCAGGAGACCTCAGAGTTACAAATGCCTGATTGAAGGGTATCTGCTTATAGGATGGGGTTGCACTCCCTCAGCAATCCCAGAGGGGAAGAGGAGTTCTTAAGGTCACTGGCTTCATGCTCGTTGCATAAGTTCTGGTGGATCTTAGAACTGCAGTAGGCATCTTACTGTGCTCCTAGGTTCTCTTCCTCATCCACTGCCTGATGCTTGGTGGCCCCATGAGAGGATAGCAGGGGGTCAAAATGTTCTCCAGGTTACCTCCTTTTCCTTATATTAAAGGGAAATCCTCTTTTCTTTTTCTTTTTCCAGCATAAATAATGCTGTGAGATCTTATTATAGAAAAAAGGAAGAACCTCAGGGTTTGGAGGCAGGGGTGTGTGTGAAAGCCAACAGGATCTTCCTGGGCGGCTGGTCAGGGAGAAGGGTGGATCAAATGTTGGACACTGTCTCAAGTCAGAAGCTATTGAAGGGAGTCCACTGTTAATCATAGGAGAAGGATGAGAAAGACACAGGGGAGAGTGCAGAATGCAAAAGGAAGTTATGTTTAGGATACAAATCTTGCTGTATAATTTGGTACCCTCACCAGCCTTTGGGGGCACTGCTGTAAGGAGTTTGCTAAAAATGGTGGGGGCTGTCACTGTTTCTGTGAGGTCTCTAAAGCCCTAGTGACTGAAGTACTTTCTTCTTACAGTCCTTTGTTTGCACCTCCAGTGTAACACGCATGGTTTCTTTCATTTGTGGTCTCTGCTGGTTTCCCTTGCTTGAGCCCACATTCCTCATGGTTGAGTCCAGGCAATGCCCTGAGCATCTCCTGGCTTGGCATGTGGGTGGAGTGAGTGGCTGCTGCTCATCCTTTCTGCAATTGACCAGCTCTGATTCTTCTACCTGTTCTCTTTGATGCTTCCCTCTAGGATCTCAAACAATAGTCAGATCCTAGTAGTTCTACCTCTATATTGTGCCGTTTAGCACACGGTCCCCTCCCATGTGCACCCTGAGGACCATTCCAGAGGCAGACCCAGAGCTGTCACTGTTTTACAATGTAGCCTGTACCATAGAGCATGAGCACTGGGGGACAGCATCCTCCATAGACACAGGACTCAAGTACCCAATGTATCTTTACCCACTGAGTCTGCACCACAATTGTAAGGGTAGCTCTCTCTCTTTTTCCCTACTTATTCTATGTTAGAAGAGAAAAGAGAAGCACAAAAAATTGAAGAGACTTTTCTAGAATCACAGAAAATCACTTTTTTTGAGTCACTTCTTGAAGTTTTGCTTCATCGTTTGATGATTTGGGGTGAGAAGGAGCACTGAGCTTAGTAGTGGAGTAAAGAGCAGTACTTGTGATTTTTGGTTTCATTTAAGCTTTAGTTTGGTTCATTCACTTATTCATTCAATTCAAGAATGCATTAAAGAAGTATTGATGGACATTGCCAGACAATGTCCTATGTACTAGGGATAGAACTTTAAATGAAGTTGTTAAGTTTCTTGGTATCTCGTGAGTTTTGCTTTCTTATGGGAGATAGACCATAAGAAACAATACATCTAAGAGTTAGTTATAAATATTATACAGAGAATTAAACTGGACATTCAGGGAAAGCCTATTTGTGGCCAAAAGCTGAAAGCCAAGGAGGAACCAGGTAAGAGAATATCGGGGGTTGGGAAAGGGAGCCTTTTGGCAGTGACAGTTCTCAGTGCAAAGGTCCGAAGGCAGGAACAAGCTAGGTAGGTTGGCAAGAATGTGTCTGAAACCAGCAAAGGAGGTTGGGTGGCTTCAGAGGAGGTCAGGGAGTTATGTCTTTGCAGATTGACATTCAGAGCTTCCATTTTCCCTAGGAGTAGAGGGTGCCACCAAATAATTTAATGCAGAGGCGTGGGATGATGTTTTCCTCTCTGTTTCTGTGAGCTCACTCTGGTTAGCTGTGGGACTGGGTTACAGGTTCAAGGGTAGAAGCAGGCAGTGCAGGAAAGAGGTGAGGGAGGCCTTGGACCTTCTGGTGAGAATAGAGAGAACAAAACTATATTTTAAAGCCTCGCTGGAAAGGAGTGTTGTCATTGGAAGACCTGTAGTATTCCATTAGGTCAAGGTGGGGAAAAGGGATGTACTAGGAAGGCATGATCCTTCTGGCCATCATTCTTCTGCTTCCTGTGGGTGTCTGGCCAGCCCTGAGAATGGCTGTTTTTTATTGTTCAGGCTCAGGTTGTAGAGTGTGGTGCTAGCTCATGCTCATGGACAACCAGAGATAGATCCACAGACCCAAGGAGAGAAGGTGGAAGGGGCAGGAGCAGTTGGAGTCGGACCTACATTTCAAAGTTAAGCATTGTCTAATTCCCTACTGAGCCCTGCAGTGATCTGCCACCCTGTAAAATCTCTGAGAGTTGTATGTAGTCCTGGCCTGGTGTATCTGTAACATCTCCCTTCTCATTCATCCACAAAGACCCCTCTTGTAATCCTCTGTGGCCCTGTGGGAAATGTGTTGAGGATTTCAGAAACACACTCATTTATCAGTTGCAACAGATGGAGGAGGCTGGCAATGGAAACAGACAAAGTGACTCCACAAGGACCTTCTAGGTCTGTTCATTCCTTGAATGACTGGCTTCACTTGATAAGGAACCAGGCCTGTGGGTTCCTGTTATGTGCTTGTGCAAGTCTTGTTTGCCTTGTATATTCCTGACGATACCCTCTTTTCTGGCAGAGGTCCCTGGAATAATCTGCACTGATGAAGCAAATGAAGTTTCAGCAAACCAGGCATTGCAGAAATCTGTAAACAATACTCAGCTTTGAAGTGAAGGTCTGGACCCTATTGCTCCTGCTCTAGTTTATGAAACTGTCTCTTGTTATACAGTTGAGGGGCTGGAGAAGACAAGTCCAAGTTCATAATAGAGCCATGCAGCATGTCCTAGGACTCAGTTTCTTCTTTGATGGTGTGAAGTGGGGTGGTTCATAGCTGCTGTCCTCACCTTCAGTCTTTTCCTACTCTGAGACGCTCCTCGCTATGTCATAACCTGAGATATAAGCTGGACTTAGTGTAGTTTTGTCTTTTTTTTGTTCATTTATTGGTTGACAATTGATCACTGCAGAAAATTTGGAAATTTCAGAAAAAATAAATAGATAGAACAATGATTTCCTGTTGTCCTATTATCCAGAGGAAAGCCACTCTGTGCTTTGCACATTTCCTTCTGGACTTTAAAATTTCTCTCTTATGCACTTTTTGTTTCTTTATGGAGCTGAGTTTCTACTGGGTATGCAATTTTTTACCCTATATTCTCCCACCTTTCTTTGTCTCAGAAGTCCTTTTTTATTACATTAAACATTCTTGGTAATGTATTCTTTTATTCTCCAAAGGTCCACCATCAGCAGGAATTGCTTGGCATTGCAGATTCAGTGGTGACCAATCCAAACATTGTCCTTATCCTTAGGGAGTCTTCAGTCTGGCAATAGCATGAACATTTTCATTTATTCTCTTTTTATTTCTCTTTTATCGAGTTTTTCTTGTCTCAGCTACCAGGATTCCATTAAGGTCTGTATAAAAGTGGATTTTAGGAATGTACTGCCACATGTTTGTTTTTGTTCTGGCATCTTAAGGCTGTGTAGAAATCACTATGGCCCTTTCACAGATAAAGAAGTGACTGCACAGAAGGATCTCGTTTCAAGGGTGAAACGTGCATCTGGATCTAGAGCTCTCCCATTTCAAGTCAAGGTGCTATTCTTCCTTTGAGTAGCGTCACTTGAGTGATGGCCACATACAAAGTGTGCTGCAGGAGTCTGGGGGCCTGGCTGTCAGTATTACAGAGGATGTGGATAAACTCATTCTTATCAAGTAGTTTGCTCACGACAGCTTAAGTCTTGAGGAGCTTCTGATTTTAAAACTTTCCTTATCTGCTACATTAAGGTATTAGGGAGAAGCTCCTAATGCTTCCTTTAATCTGGAATGTTCTCTGATTTGTATATTTTCTGATTTTCTTCTTACCCTCGATTTAGAGTATGGGTTAAGAACTTGAACTTTGAAATGAGGCACTCAGATGCAAAACCAGACACCCATATTAACTAGCCATGGGGATGGGGACATCTTGCTCAGAGTCTCTGAGTATGTGCTCACCTCCAAAATGGAGATGGTGATCATACTTGGGCCAAATTACATGAAATAATACATGTAAAGTACTTAATACACCCTCAAGAATGCAAACACATTCTCTTACACTAGGATGTTATTATTTCTGCCATTGGCAAGAAAGAGTCCCCACTTACCAATGCACCATTGAAATATCACATGCTTAAAAGGCACAGATACATCTTCTGTGTGCTGGAAGGTGGCATTACTTCTCCTCTTCACTACATAAGAAGTGACATAAAGAGAGACTGAGCAATGGACTAGAGTGGAAACCAAGCTTGTCTTACACATGATACTATTTGGGGGGATGCAGAAAGATTGGCAAGTAGGAATAGTACCATTCTCTTCAATAATGCATACAATTCTGGGTAACGTGGAAGGCAGAAGCCTCCTGTGGTTTACCAGATGTTGCCTGTGGGAATTGTCAGTTCCATCAGGGTAAGAAGCCCATGTGGGTGAGGGCACCACAGTTCCAACTGACAATGGAATTGTCAGTTCCATCAGGGTAAGAAGCCCATGTGGGTGAGGGCACTGCCATTGTAACTGTGGGAGAGGTGCACTTGTGATAGCCTGCTTTGGTTCTCTGTCCACACTGAGACCTCTGCTCTGCACTTGTGAATATATCTTAAGCAAGTTACTTAAGGATTAATAGTCTCCTGGATTGTATGCATTGGAGGAAAGAAGTAAAGGCAAATTGTGGTAAGATTGGCCTTTCCCCTTCCCATACCAAAATGTCCATCAGAACAGAGCAACCTGGGGGCAGCCCTGTCTCTGGGGAGAGCCCTGAGTTGTTTGCCTGTGCCATCCCTGCCAGGGAAAAAGAAGAGCGAGCCCATGAGGCACCTTTGGAATAAAGAAGACAAGTGTTTGTGTGCTACTGCTACTGTGGGACTTATCATCCTGTGATAATAAGTAATAATAGGCTCCTGTTATGGGACCTGTGTCAACTGACCTCTTGAGAGAATGCATAGGATTTGTCTGCAGAGAGTCAGAATATAATTTTTTTTTAGTTTAAATAGTAATAAGTAATAGTCCCATAACTTATTCCCTCATTCACAGATTGTGACCGGAATTTTGGCCTTTGACAATCAGTCCCACTTTCCATTTCTACCCACTGATGTTTCTCAGCTTTAAGAAGCTCTTCAGTACAGGGAAGTTCTTAGTGGGTAGAGAGGGTCCTTGGACACTGAGCAAGGGCCAGTCTGCAGTGAGTTAGTTACCTAGGAGTTAAGGACTTTTCCTTGCTTTTAATTCTGTTGAATTTAACAATTATTTACTGTCTGAGCACATCCTTTGGGTATGCCCCTCTGCCAGAGCCAGGAAATCATAAATGAAGCACATATTGCCCTTCCTTAGACAACTTTCAGCTGAACAGTGAAGGTGGAAGTAAATGGAAGAGAATGTTCTCTGTTGGATCTGGTAGAGGGTCAAAGAGAGCACCCAGGAGAGGTCATGATCCTTGATTTGAGATCAAAGATTTTCTGGAGGAGAAAATGCCTTTACCCAGTCATCTGTCATGTCATATATTCATTCAACAAACATTTATTGAGCCTTTAGTGTATGCCAGGAAGACATGCCAGGAAAGCAACAAGTCAGATGAGGTCCTGCCTCAGTGGATCTTCTAAGCAATCTTGAAGAAATGCAGGAGAAATACCAAGTGAAAAAAAAAAAAAAAGAGGTGACAGGGTGAGGAAGGAAAAATGACATTTTGATAGAAAGCAACAAGAACAAATAATGAAATGCTCTACCTCCTGAGTGCAGACCACTACAGTGACCTCCAGTCAATGCCTGGATTCTTTCACACAGAGGTACTTCTGCAACCTGCAGGAAGGGTCTTCAGCCCTACCAGGTGAGCTAGGAGACTTTGCTATTTTATCCCTGGCAGGTATCCTTGTGTGTAAGTCAATTCTCTGCAGCAAGTAGGTGGTCAACTATTGCTCATTGAAACATTAAATGAATTAGTGCTGTGCAGAGTTGAACACTGGTTTTTGAATAGATGATGTAAGTTCCAACTCCCATGGAGAGCGAAGCAAAAAAAATTAATAATTAATGAATGTCAGGAATGAACACTGAATTAGATTTGATCTTAGCCACATGGCTGACACCCTCTATTCACATCTTATGTGCTAAATGCCAGTATAGATTTGTGGAATTCTGAGTTGATTTTTATGGCTGGAGCAGATGAATGGGGCTGTGGGTAACTTTCATTGCAGGTTCAGCTCTGCTCAGTTTTAATTCATTTGATGGTTCAACAAGGATATTGACCACACACTGGATGCTGGGTACTATTCTGAGAACTTTCTCTAGTTCAGAATATTCAGAAAATGGAAAAAAAAATAGGAGTTGATATTATTCATTCACTCATTCCATAAGTCTTTTCAAAGCAGTTGTGCCAGGTGCTGTAGTAGATGCTGGGGTGTAGAGATTCATGAATAAAGCAGAGTCCTGGCTTTCTAGGTGCCTTCTCAGGAAGCTTCCCTGAACCACTCCCTCTTCCCTGAAGAACTAACCCCTCCATCTCATAAAGTAACCCTGTGCTCTATGTCTCTGTTGAATCTCTTTTGTAATTTTGTTTTTCTTCCTGGACCTCAGGCCTATGGATTCCTTCAGTGCAGGTCCTTTATCTTGTTCAACTTAGACTCTTTGGAGTCAGGCCTGGGAAGCAATAATGCTTCAGGGTCTGTCAGAGCCTTGTGGATGGGCTGAGGGGTCTAAAGCAGGGAATGCCTGGGTTCCCTGGGCATGAGTGTTGCAAATGCTCGCAGAAGAGGGAGCATCCCACCTAAGTCTGGGGAGTGATGAGGACTTTGCTGGGAAGAAAAGATCCTATGGAACAAGGGGAAGTGTAAAGAGGAGCAGGGGTGCTTCCTGGACTCCTACTGGGTTTACTCCCCTTTTTAGGCTGTGGGTGCAGGCTATGTGCTTGCAGATTGTACCAGAGGCAGTGGACCTGATGATCACATCACTTCTTAGTCTTCATACTTTTTGATAACACATTTTACAGGAGGGGACATTGGGGTCCAGAGAGAAGAAATACGTCATGAGGACAGAGCTAGCTGCAAATTGCTGATTTTAGGTTCCCGCTCTCAAATGTAGCTGCCTCTCATTCTCTGTGTTCTCTTGCCAGCAGTAGACTTGGAGTTTCCTGCAGGCTCTGAGAGGATTTCCTTTTGGATGGGGTCCAGTCAGGTCAGACATGTTGCCTCCTTCTCCACTGCTGTTGCTAAATGGCAGCCAGCTGTGCCCTTGGCCTTCCAAGATGCTTCCGAACAGCAAGAGGAGATGTAGTCTCTTTAATAAGAAAGATTCTCTCCTCCCCCAATTTACATTAAAACTAGACAATTCTAGACTGAGTGAGACCAGGGAAATGAGGAGTATGTGTTCAAGGAGACTAGGGATGAGGAGGTTATGGATGGCTGCCTCTGGAGGAGCTGTTTATTAGAGCCCTACTGGTCCTCTCCCCAAGTCCACACCTGCATGCACTCTCTGTTTCTCTGGGTCTGTCTGTCCATCTGTCTCTCTCTGTCTCTCTGTCTCTCTCTTTCTCTCTTTCTCTCACACACACACACACACACACGCACACACATACACACACACACACACACACAGACTGTGCTGTGTCTGGGTTTGGTCCAGGGTTGTTCTTGGAAAGTGAATTAATATGCAAATGAAAATGCAAATCAAATTATGCAAACAGATATGAAAATCAGTGAGAAATAATTTAGCCTCTCTCCCCTATACAGAGGTGTTACATTACACAAAGTGGCGTGAGCCAAGTTTTTTGAGTTCGGTTGAACTTCAAACACGATTCTTACTTTTGACTCTTTCCTTTTGTGGTCCCTGCCCAGTGCCTGCTCTGGGGTGGCGCAGTGAGGGAAAGCAGCCTTCACTGGGCACTTCCTGCTTTCCCGGCTTTGTTCTAGACCTGTGACAGTTGTTAGCTGATTCAATATTCTCTGCAATAACATGAAGAGTAGGCTATCACGATCATTGTATTACAGCCAACAAACTAATGCTTGGAGAAGTTAATGGCCATGTCCAAAGTCACCCAGCTATCAAGAGGCAGATCTGGAATTTATATGTGTCCTGATTTAAAACTAAACTGATAGTAGCAATACTCCACTTCCTTTCCATTTTCTTTCTTCTTTTTTTTTGGTTCTGCTTTCAAAAAGGTGTGTGAATTCTTTCCCCTCTGTTGCTAGAAACTCCTCAGTCCACTGCTGATAGCTTTAGGAGTTTTAACTGTCTTTGTTCACACTTGGTAGGAAACAGATGTCCCTGAGAGATGAAGAGCACTTCCATTCTGCAGGACCTCCAACTAGTATCTCATGGACACTGACTGTCTCATGAGCTCAGTGGCAAAAGTCCAGATTGGAGAATGGACCTGACCACTTGGAGGTCAAGATGCTGTTGAAAAGAGGTGCATGAGAATACCTTCTCTGGAGGCAGCCACAGGTGCCTGCAAGGAGCGGGGGTGGGGGAGGTGGGGGTGGGGAGGTGAGGGTGGAGGAGGTATTTTGAAGATGAAGCTATGGGGATCAATTTTGAGAAATAAATTTAAAAATCAGAGGCTGAAAGAGCCATTTAGCTTGTATAGCAACACCAAATAAATCCTCAAAATCATGATTAATCCAATGTGAACAAACTTAACCCCATTTTACTGGTATGTTACATTTTTTAAGCTAGGAAAAATTTTGCAACACTTTAGGTCTCACAATATCACATTTATGTAGGTTTCGTCGTCTCCATTTCACATAAGGAAAAAACAAGACTTTAAGATGTCAAGTCAGAAAGTAGGGTGGCAGGAACTTGAAGGAGTCTTTAGACGCCTTCTGTAATCTTTTCAGTAACACATCACTGCTGTTTAAATACTAGAATTATTTTTCCATCAATCTAGAACTGTTAGGACTGGAGATTATAAAAAAATCAAGTGGGAAATCAGTTTGCTCCTCCCCTTCCCAAGAACGCTGGGGGCCTGCTGAGAATCAGCACCAGGGTTGGATCAGAACCCCACGTCCTGGCCCCAACATACTTTGGCAGGTGACTCTGGGCAAGGTATTTAAGTACCCAGAACCATTTTCTTCACGTTGTAAGGTAGAAATAATCATATCGACCTCACCTGTGTTTCAAAATGACGAAGTAGAATTGTGGCAATGAAGAGCTCAGCCCTGTGGCCAGGACTGCTGTGGACATTCAGTAAATGTGGACAGTCAGGTGCCTGTCTTGGTTTGGAGGGTTGGAGAGGTTCCTGGGATGAGGGCTTTCTGGGTCGGATTAGGGGAAGTTGTAGGCCAACTGGACGTGGGCCATTCGGAGTCACGTCAATAACTGTAATTCTGAGAACGAGATAGCTCAGGGAAAAAAATGCACCCATTCTTTGGTTAAGTGATTCGATTTAAAATAGGAAATAATAATCTTGTCACTCCAAGCTTTCCCTTTTAAGAGCGACTGCTTGACTGCTGAGCAGTGTGTCTATGCCCGGCATTGCATTTGGCAGAGATGACCTTAGCCCTGTTGGAGAGAACTGGAACAATTGGGAGGTCATGTGCAGATATAAGCGCCCTGAACATGGAACCAGGACTATATGGCACTGAGGCTATTGCCTTTGGTGAATTTCTTCCTCTCTTTGTTTCCTATTTTTTGGGAGAAAAATGTGCGGGAGTGGGCGGGCAGCTTGGAGAGCAATAACAACACACATTTCTCCAGTTCTTTACAGTTCACAAGTGTCTTTTTTTTTTTTTTTTTGGCACCAGGGATTGAACTCAGGGGTACTCGACCTCTAAGCCACATCCCCAGCCCTATTTTGTGTTTTATGTAGAGAGTTGCTTAGCGTCTTGCTGTTGCTGAGGCTGGCTTTGAACTTACGATTCTCCTGTCTCAGCCTCCCAAAATGCTGACATTACAAGCATGAGCCACCGTGCCTGGCTTTGCAGGTGTCTTTTTTTGTCACTGTCTCATGTGACCTTTACTATAATCTGGTGAAAATCATGTTATCATTACCCTGGAACACTCACTGTCCCCAATTTACAGATGTGCAAACTGATACTCAAGGAAAACAGAGCATCTTGCCCAAAGCCACACAGCAAGGAAGTGACCTTGATAAAAATAAGCCTAGAACTTCTGATTCCTGAGTACATCTGTTTCGTGGCACATTGACACACTGCTACCTAGCTAAGTATTGAAGTCCCTTCCTCCGTCACAGTCTCCTAACAATGACACTCCAATGCCCTTCTTTTAGTCTATGGGATGAAGAACCACAAACTCAATGTCTTGAGCTAAATTTCCTTGGCTAAATGTCATTCTGAATCTCTCCATCATCTGGCCTTTCCAGACATTGGAGAAAATCAGCAGGTTCCTTCCCCTATCAGAAAAACATAAAACAACAACAACAACAAAAAACCACTCTTCTAACCTCTTTCTTCTTAGAAAGCAAGATGGGTTTTCTGGTCAATGACTGCTCCGAGCAGAGGTTAGCAGAAAATGGAATCTAAGTGTAGGCTATGATTGGGCACATTTTTAATTTAGCAGAAAGCTAATAATGCACGTACTCATGGTCCTTTTCCCCTCTCTTCCCAGCACATATGTGCACACAAAAAGCTAATTATGATCCAAAGCATCCTCTGGAAAGGACAGTTAATTTGTTCTAAAAATACCTCCATCAACAAAAGCAGTAACACCCTCATCCAGGGCTCTGAGGAGTCGGCAGGAAGCCTCGCTTGTGAATGCTCAGTTGCAAAGTAACCCTTTATTTCAGTACAACATGCTTTATAGTGCCATAAAGGAGGAGGAAAGTCAATAGCTCTATCTAATACCAATGGAACCAACAAAATACTTTCCTGATTCCCTATTGTTTGAAGGGCAAGAGAATACAAATATGTACCATGAGCAAGGAACTGGGAAACCTGAGAGGTGTGATTTCTGCTTTTGCCCAAGAAAATAGAGGCTGCCATGTTTAAGTACATAATGCTGATTGCTTCCTCCCTGAACGCATAAAACCTGGGAACTGTGGGGGGTTTTTTTGATAGAGAATTTGGAAGTGGTTTGATTCTTCAATTCTATTCAACAATTAAACTGTTGAGATTCATTAATTGAAACAATATTTATTTTGTGCAGGGTTGTATTCTAGGACACAGTGGTTTGGTGTGCATAGGGAAGGAAGTCCAGGCCCAGGCAGGGATTTCCATTAATAGGACTCCAAGCTGGACATGTGGGGGGGCCACTAGGAGATATCCAACACATCCACTTCTTCCCATGATTCCAGTTCAAGACACAGCGTTACTTTGTGGGTCAGCTTCCTGCCTTTAGATCTGTCTTTCAAGTAGAGAGATCTTTCCAGTATGAACACATATTCTTGACTCTCCTTGAATGGAACTCTTTCCCTGTTCCTCATTGCTCTTAGAATAAAGCACAGGCTCCTACACAAGCCTATGTACCATGGCAACCTGCCTACTTGTCCTTCCTGATGTCCTTCCTCTCACCTTCACTCTGTCTCCGCTCCTACCCTACTGATCTTCCTTTAGGTCCTGAAACATAAGACTCCCTCTCTCGCCTCCAGGTTATTGCATGTGCCTCTTCCAAGGAAACGTTTCAGCTGTGTCTATGCAAGTTATGCATAAATGAATTCTAAAGTGGGACCAGAAAATTAGGCCCTTGCCCACATGGCTGTGTGGTGAGCATTTCTCGCCCTTCTTTGGGTGGGTTTTATTGGTTCATGTAGCTAGAAGGGCAGTTGAAGTGGTAGATAAGCCCGGGACCTTGGTTAGGGGGGTCTATCTTATTTCCTACTTTGGTGGATTGGAGGGAACTCCATTCATGATCACATCCCGACAACAGGTAAAAACAAGAGATGCACAGGCAAAAGGGAAGGCATGTCATCAGAGGCTCTCATGCTTTCCCTCCTGTTCTTACTCTTGCTATTCCCTTCCATTCTCTTCCTTTCCTTGCATCTTGCTTTGACTTGGTTCCCAGCTAGGTTGCTCCCACAAAGTGGAAAAATCTCCTCCAGCAGTGAGAGCTGCTTTGATTAGCCGGGCCTGGGCTACACGCCCATTCTAGGATCTCTCCTCCCAAATGCTAAGCATTGTGAGTGGAGTGGAGTGATTCTCGACACTGGAAGTCAGGTCTTTGTACCCCATTCTAAAAAAAGGTACTGGTCAATCACAACAATGCATGCATAACCCCCTTTGCATGTAATTTACTCGTAGTGGATTGCTAGTGGGTCGTTAAAGAAGCAGTTAATATTACAAAACAAATGTGCATTTTGATGACATCTAAGAAATGGGAGATTATTTTGTTTCAATGTTACACAAAAAAGCCAACAAATGTTAATGAGAAGGGAGATCTGGCATGGGGCATACAGGAACCCTGTATCACTATAATTTTTCTGTCAATCTGAAACTATTCTAAAATAAGTATATACAAAAAAGGACAACTACCAATATAAAATGTATCTTATAAGCAGGAAATACTTTCATTTAAAAATGATAACACATTCAAAGTGATATCACTCAGTGTTCAGAAAACAAGATAAATTTACACACCTTGATGGGGAGAGAAAAATAGAGACTCCATCTTTACTAGTGGCAATAAGCTTACAGCAAGCATTTTTGCCAAAGAAGGTAGAAATGTAAACAATTGTAAAAATTCAGTTCAGTCTGCTGTGGTTTAAGAAATGCTGTCATCTTATTCTG
Organism: Geosciurus inauris; assembly: GCA_004024805.1. Classification (NCBI taxonomy): domain Eukaryota; kingdom Metazoa; phylum Chordata; class Mammalia; order Rodentia; family Sciuridae; genus Geosciurus; species Geosciurus inauris. Next base: position 109,305 of record PVHX01001982.1, read on the forward strand.
TACTTCTGTCCTTGTCAGAGAAAGCAGAGATGCAAGATTTATTCTGCTCTTTTGTTTTATTTGTACATAGTTTTGTTTATGTCTGCTATATCATTCCTTGTAACCATATCACTTTATTATATATAGTACTGAAGTCCAATGCAAAAAGAAAATTCATGTATCCAAAATGTAAGCTAAATGCTCTAAAAAGATTTTATAAAGACAACTTGATAACAAAATTAATGTTGGATTATATATGAGTGAGAAAAACTAAAGGGAATAAATTCATTAGAACCTGTGTGGATTCTGCACTCAGATTTCTTCACATATTTTTAGTTATCACTTTTTTCCACTCTAGGGAAAAAGTAGGACTTTCAGACAATGCTTTAATGACTCTGTTTTATACAAGAATCATGATTTGAACTGAAATCACAGGACCCACAATGAAAGGACAAGCCTGGCCTTTAAATTGAAAGACTGATAACCGCATGGTCATTAATACATTTTCAACTAAAGTCGGTATATGTTTGCACATTTAAACAATTTTTTTTCAATGAATCAAACAATTTTTAAGTCCTTTAACATTGAATAAAATGTTCTACTATGCTGGTGAATTATAGTGAATAAGGAAAACATTTTTGTTGAGTTCTTTCTAGCTGCAAAACTCTTCTAGATGTGACAAATTTTCCCAGAATACAATTACTCTAAGGATTAGTGTGTTATTTTTGATGGTACAAATTGTAAATTTGGAGAGATATAGAAAATTTTAGTTCACTGGCCATGTGCTATCCTTATTGTTGGAAAGTATTTTGTTTTCCACAAATGAGTAGTTGGGAGGAAAATGAAATATTTGAACTGATACAGATATCGTAGAGATGTGAAATGTCATAAAAATTGCATTGCTCTTATAGCTTTAGGGATTTCTTTTTCTTTTATTTTTCTTTTTCTTGGCACCAGGGATTGAACTCAAGGGTACTCGAATACCGAGCCATATCCCTAACCCTGTTTTGTGTTTTATGTAGAGACTGAATTGCTTAGCGCCTCGCCGTTGCTGAGGCTGGCTTTGAACTCCGATCCTCCTGTCTCAGCCTCCCAAAGTGCTGGGATTACAGGCGTGCACCACCATGCCTGGTTGCTTTAGGGATTTCTTTCCATAGTTTTGGTTCTAGATTTGAGCCAGAATTTGTGACCAGAATCTGGGCATTGTCCACTCTGCAGATCTTCCCCTATGGATTCCTCTTAGGTCTTTCCTTTTCCTTCCTGAGTAATAATTGCAGTGACTCACCTTCTCTCTGTCTACCAATTAGAGGTCATGAGATAATACATATTTCTTTGAAGATAGGTCTGGATATATTGCAACAGTGGCATGTTAGTAAGAGTGTTTCCTGTGAGTAGGGTGCTTACTGGCTTTACAGGGTTTTCACACACATTATCTCATTTGAGACACATAATAAACCTCTTTACATCTCTTTCAGAGTTGAGAAAACTGAAATTCAAAGAATGGAAGTTATTCATTTAAAATTCCCCAGTTACTAGTCATTAGACCAGATTATTTGATTTTTTTTCCTTCACATTTTTTTTGTTGTTGTTAGTGCATTATTATTGCTGATTACTTTTGGATTAGAAAATTTTGATTACAAATCCACAGCTCTTTTCTGAAACACAAAGACCAACATAAAGTATTCCAGATTTGTTTTTTCCTTTTGTATTACTCATGTCCCACAAAATTTTATTAACTTTTATGAACTCATTTAACAAATACTTTATTGAGCATTTATTGTATGCTAGGCAATTGTTTAAAAATAGATGCACATTATTAAAAAGCAGAAGCTTCATTTTGGGACTTGGACATTAAGATTTGACCACAAAAATTGTTCACACACTGAAATTTATACTTGAAACTCCCCACACATGCTTTTCACATGCATCCACATAGCTTGAGAAAACTCAAAGAAATAAAATTGTCCATCTTAACAAGCTGCCATTGGTTAATTGCACAATTATCAATAAGCAACATGATGGTGTGAACATGTGCTCTTAATAATTACCACCATTTCCCATGCAGTGAGCATGTATTTATTTACTACATCATTATTGCAAAAAAAATGTGTGTGATTTTGCTGGTAACTATGTAATTAACTTGTATCTCACTATGTTATTTTAGCTTGAACTGCATCTGGCAACTTCTAAAGAGCTGTTAGAAACAATGCCATACAACACTTCATAGGATTCTGTTTGAGAGAATGTTTAGATGTTGAGCAAATTCATAGTTGATTATTTTTAGCCAACTATTGGTGTCAATTTCAATTTATTGTAGGCTTGTGCCAGAGGAGAGGTGCTTCAGTAGAAAACATCTCTACCTTGTGCAAGCTCTTTTCACTGACTATTACTCTCATTCAAATATCTGCTTGATTTGTTCAACATAAAAGAAGAAAAATACTTGTCCTTTATATACTTCCTAAACCATGAGGGTTATGATGCACTTTTATGATGAAGCTTGGCTATTGGATAATGGAGCGCTCCTCAAGCCCCAGTTTTAAGAACTTTACTTGTCTGAGTGATTAAATCATTTTTGTTTTCTTCTAATTTATGCATCTAATGTAATGCTTCTATAATATGGAATGTGGAAAATAGAGGAGAAATGCTTTATTTCTCTATCTGTTTTACTAACTCAATATCCATAGTATTTGGCATATTACTTTTCAGTCTTTTTGCCTTGTACACTCAAATACATATATGATATATTTTTTCTTCACTTAATGTTATGACATCATTCCCCCATCTCCCAAACGTTCTTTGAAATTAAATGGATGGTGACTTTTCACTATTCCTTCAGATAAGTATAGCTAACACTATAGATTGTATCTGTAAAGCAAACATGAGAAGACTCTGAAAGGCAAAGAAAAAAGGCAAACTGACTAGGGACTCAGAACTCAGTGAATGTCAGGTCAGTGAGTTCCTCCAGTTTTCTTGTGGCCTCACAAATCTCAGACTAAATGCTGCAAAAGCTGGCAACCTAGAAAGTAACAATAAATGCAGACAAAAATAAATCTCAAGAAAAGATTACTTTCCCCAATCAGAGAACCAGGAAAGAGAAGCCTAGAAGAAAGAAAATGTTCCGACATTGTTTCTAGTACAGGTGAAACAGGCCCAGTTCCACCCTAGCCAAGGCTGAATGAGTGGCACAATCATCTACCTTCACCAAGATGAAAGGAGATGTTCCAACTCTCCTGTTTAGTGGTATCAGGAAAGATAAAGTGGAGACCTGGGACCTTCATCCTTGATGGCAATAGATAAGACATCCTCTCTACATCCCCCACTGTGTCCCACCCCACCTCCCATGGCTAGCCAGCATGGTATCTTCAGAGGGCTAGGGAGCCTGCACATTCACTCCTGCTCAGCAGAAGTGAGGATCCACTCCTCTTTCTGAGTGTCAGTAGAGATTAAGGCAGTCTCTGGACTTCCACCTCTGGTAGTAATGAAGTGGTACTTCCATTCTTCTTCTAGTTTGGCAAATGAAGAAGCCTGCTGAAATGGAAGATTTAAAGGAGACCCGAGTCTCATATCCCCAAAGTCCACAATCCAATAAGTCATTTATCCCATAAGGAACCAGGAAAATTTTGAATGGGAAAACATAATCAAGGGGTACACACACCAAGATGACAGATTGAGTAATTGTTTAGTAAGGATTTTAAAGTTCCTATCATAAGAGTGCATCAATGATCAATCAGAGGTACTAAAACAAAACAAAACTAGCACAAAGAAAATGCAAAGAACCCAATAGAAATTTTAATTTTAGAACTGAAAAATACAATAAACTGAAATATACAACATACTAGTTGGTCTCAAAAGCACAGTGGAAGATAGAGCAAAATTGATTGAAGCTCAAGAAAAAACACAAGACCTTGCCAGTATGAACAACAGAAAGAAAGATTTGAAGAAAAAATGAACAGGACCTGAGGGACCTATGATGCTTATACAAAAGATTTAACATCAATATCATTAGAGTCCCAGAAAGAGAGGAAAAAGAAAGTGGTACTATAAACTGTTTAAAGAAATGACAGCTAATATTCCCAAATTGAACCAAAGACACCAACCTATAGATTCAATATGCAGAGTCAATCTCAAATATGATGAACTCAAAGAAATGCACAGCACAGTGGTACAAGACACACAAAGAGCCAAGATACACCATAATCAGACTTCTGAAAACTAGACTTAGGTAAAAGTTTGGATCCCAGTGATGGAGAAACAACTTCTTATGTACAGGGAAAAAACAATATAAATGGTATTTCTCATGAGGAAGCATGGAATCTGGAAGGGAGTAACATATTTTTTAAGTGCTGAAGGGTAGAACTGTTGATTCAGAATTCCACATCCAGAAAAATATTCTTCCAGAACGAAGATGGAATAAGGGTATTCCCAGAGAATGAAAACTAATAGAACATGTTATTAATGTAGGAGATTCTCAAAAGGAAGTCCTCTAAATAGGAAAAAATGACCAAAAAAAAAAAAAAAAAAAAAAAAAAAAAAAAAAAAAAAAAAAAAAAAAAAAAAAAAAAAAAAAAAAAAAAAAAAAAAAAAAAAGGACCAAAGAGCAAACAATGGAAAGAATACACATATGCATTAATATAAGACTTCCCTTCTCATCTTCAGATTTCTGTATTATGTTTGATGTTTGAAGCAAAAGTTTTAACACTATCTGATGCAGTTATAAAAGTATGTAAACACAGAAAATGCTTGAAGCTATTATAGTATTGATGGAAGAGGACAGGGGAGCGGAGTGAACGGTGTGCTGTGCAGATGTGATAGTTCCGTGACGCGTAGAGGTGCGTAGGAATCCACACATGGGGCAAATGGCATAGAACTGCACACGCATTGTACCTCTGTCCATTTCCTGGTTCTGATATTGTCCCATAGGTACCCATAGTTACAGAAAGTGTAACCATTGGAGGAAGCTGGGTGAGGATATGTGGGACCTCTCTGTATTATCTTTCATATCTATCATTTAGATAATTAATAACTAGAGATTGCTGTGTTAGCCAGCTGGGTGTCACTATGAGAAAGTACCTGAGATGAGCAATTTAAAGGAGGAAGGATGTATTTTGGCTCATGATTTCCGAGGTTTTAGCCCATGGTCCCTTGGCTCCGTTGTTTCCGTTGGGGCAGAACATCACGATCTCATCTTGGAGTGTGTGGTGGAGCAGAGCTCTTTGCCTCATGGCGGCCACAAAGCAGAGAAAGAGAGAGAGAACAGGGAAAGCACGATGGGAAAATCTACACTCTTCCACTCTTCCAAGGCATGTCTCTAGTGTCCTACTTCCTCCAACTATGCCCCAAGTGTTCACCACCATCCAATAGTCCATTCAGTTATGAACCCATCTGATGGGATTAATCCAGTGGTGAGTTTAGAGCCTTCATGGTCCAACTACTCCTCCCAAACCCATCTCTGAACAGTGGTGCATTGAGGACTAAGCCTACAACACATAAGCCTCTGGGGAGAGAGTCCAGATCCAAACTATAACTGTTGAAAATTTATAATTACTTCGAAATACAAAATAAAACTAAAACATGTAGTGGATGGGTAACATATTTTGGTGCATCTACATCATGAAACACCACTCAGCAACACTTGGATTATGCATTATGCTAAGTGAAAGAAGGCACACACAGAAGCTCAGTGTTGTATGACTACTTATAGAATGATCTGGAAAAGTCAATCCACAGATATAGAATCCTATCATAGGCGGCTGGGAGATGCAAGGAGGATATTGTCTATTTGGGGCAATGTGCTTTTCCATATTTTTTAATTGGTGCATTGGACTTGTACATAATGGTGGGATTTGTACTGGAATGTGCACATGATGTGACAATATAATTTGGCCAGTATCCTTCCCTAGTATTTCCCCTCTCTTTTCTTTCTTTTCTTTTTTTTTTTTTTTGGTACTGGCAATTGAACTCAGGGGCACTCGACCACTGAGCCACATCCCCAGCCCTATTTTGTGTTTTATGTAGAGACAGGGTCTCACTGAGTTGCTTAGCACCTCGCCTTGCTGAGGCTGGCTTTGAACTCGCGATTCTCCTGCCTCAGGCTTTCAAAGTGCTGGGATTAAGGTGCCTGACTAGTATTTCCCCTTTCTTAAGGGAAACTTGGAGGTGATGCAGTTGTCTATTTTGGTGGTGGCAGTTCCGAGACTGTGATACATTTTACAAAATGCATGAAATTCTAAGTAAATGATGCCTTTGTATACCAAATTTAATAAAAACGAAAAGCAAACATCATGATCGCCTCAACCATACCCACAGTAATTGAATATATATGTTGTTTTTTACTGTTCACTGAAAAAACTAGTGAAGCCATAAATACTGGTGAGCAAATAACATTGTTTCTCCAGGGTCTCTGTATTATTTCTATGAATACACTCCCAGAAGTTGTATTCCTGGGGTGCATGGAGAAGAGGAGAGAGATAAATATTATGAACATTTTTACAGCTTTTGAAACATAATTTTAAAATTACTTTCCAGAAGTGTGTACTCTTTTAGCCAGTTTATAATACCACTAAAGATTTGAAATTGCTATTCTTCTTTCCCCCACACCCTTGTGAGAAACAGGGTTTTGATAGTGACTGTCAGTAGGTTCCATTTGGTTTGGATACCTCTTCCTGATAATTGAAGGGTTTGTATTTACTTGAGGCTGTGTAATTATGTATATAGGATTAGCTGAGCAGAACTGAACCCACGCTACTTACAGTTCACTAAGCATCCCCTTAAACATTCACACACATGTATGACAAGCTATAAATACTATTCATTTACAACTAGAGTATGGTCCTGGTAATTACCACCAGTTTGATTCACCAGAATATTGGTGACATCTGTAGACAGGAGAATTAGAGAGGTCTCTCTATCCTGGTTTTGGGGTGGATCCTGCCTTTAAATTATTATTCTCTGTCCTCTTTCTGTTACTTTCACATTACCTTCTTGTTCCATTCAATTGCAGATACACTGTATTCTACATTTAGCTATCTCCTGATGTGGGCTTGGGTTGAAATATTAGGCTAATTCTCACCCTATTGTCAGTGAAATTTGATCTATTACAAACTGTTCAAAATACCGTGTTAGGATCTAGTGTCTTCATTTGCTGTGGTTGGTTTGGTATCTTCCTATTTGCTGTGTTTTGGGCACTTGGGATGCTTTCCCCCAAGGAAATTCAGCTTTCTCTGGTATTTTCTCTGTGAAATACACCTGTGACATTCATTGCATTTTGAAGTGCTTTGTCACTGTACTGCAGCGCTGGACCATGTTTTATAGCTTCTCCTGGCTTTTGGTTGAATGTGAACAATTTCTGGGAAGTATTACTCCAAGAAAACCCCCACATGAATGAGAAACCTTAATACTTAATTAAGGTATTAATGGGTAGATACTTTTCCACTTGCTTTCCTTGTTTAATTTTCAGATTACTCTCTGAAGGAGATTCTACCACCTGCATTTTGCACGTATACAGCACCATGACAATGCTCTCTCACACCAGAGCTACTGCTGAGTTATTCTCTGCACAAAGTACCTGGCGCTTGTGCCAGTTGAGTGTCACCTGTGCTCAGGGGCTGTCTCTGTAACTCTGGTCTTGCCTCATTCCCTTGCTGACAGGAACCCGGGGTCTCATGAGTTCTCTTCCCTTCCTCCCTATCTCCCTCCCTCTCTTTCTGCTTTCAGTGTTTATCGAGCAACTACTTAAGCAGCAGCTCCATGTTAGGATTTGAGGCACTTCCATGAATAAAATAGAGATCCCTGCTTTTGCAATGTTTGCATTCTAGTAAGCGGAGACAGACAGTACAAATCATAAACAGTATAAATTAGTAAGTGATATTGTACCCAAGGGGTGAGGCAGTGCGGAAAATAAGAGCTCAGGGACCTCAGGAGTGTGAGGGTTGTGATGTCTACAATTTTAAGTGGGGCAGTTAAGAGTCACCTCTTGAGAAGTGATGTCAGAGCAGAGTGTTGGTGTCTGTGTAGACAGCATTCTGGGCACTGGAGCTGGTGGTGTAGACACCAATGTGGAGCACCAGTTGCTCATGGCTGTGTGGTGAGTGGCAAACCAGAAAGAGACTTGGGGGAAATGAAGAGGCTGGATTCACAGGTCTGGTGACCGCTGTTGGACTAAAATCCAATCTGTCTGTGCTACGGGCAGATAGCTGATTTTCTTTTATTTATTTTTCTTATTTAATTTGTTTATTCTACTTATGTATACAAGACAGCAGAATGCATTTTGATTCATTGTACACAATGGAGCACAACTTTTCATTTCTCTGGCTGTATGTGATGTAGAATCACATCATATTGCAGTCATACATGAAGCTAGGGCTATGATGTCCATCTCATTCCACCATATTTCCTGCTCCCTCCCTGATTTTCATCAGTACCTTTATGGTAAGAAAATCATCATTGAATCAGTTAGTGTGGATTCCACTGTCCAAACCCTACTACATGGATATGCTAGAAACTTTCAATCATATTTGTAACAAGACTTGGGATAATTCTGAAACTGTTCAATCAACCCTGTAAATATGAATTAAACATTTACAGTTGTATTAAATATTCGAAAGATAGGAACCAAAACAGTCTATCAAGTAATTGTACACATTTGTGCATTTACAAAATGCATATTCATGAGTGCTGTGTAAATATATATTTAGTCATTTCCTCTCTCATGTGAAGAGCCACCGCTCAACCACAGATGGGAAATTTCTTGCATTTAATTGAGAATGGCACAGTTAACCATTCTGAAATGGTCCTTAGGAAAAGATTATTGTGTATTTGGCCCTTACCATGAGTTCATTGTCTGAGAACTGAGCAGAAGAAAGTTCTATCCTTGTGGAAGGCACATGAAAAAGAAATGGCAGTTCTTCTGCAGGCATGTACTCTCCTGCATCAGTCTTGTTCCCCACAGAAGTGATTCTCACCCTACTTTTCACTGAGAGTCACACAGAGAAGAGCTTCACACGTGGAACACGCCTAGGTTCTGTGTGGTTCTGATATACCATCCTTTCTCTCTTCAAAAATTCATATTGCAATGCTAGGGAGTGAGAGTAATGATATTTTTGGGTTAATATTGAATTCATTCTAATTTATTCAAAAACATGTCCAGCTTCATATGGTGTCTATTAATAGTAACATGACTGGCAACCTCTCAGAACTACTCCTGACAACTCTTGCGGGTCCTTCTGCCACATCCAAGGACTTTCTGGATAAGGGGATTACAAGAGAAAACACATGCTAATTTTGTTTTTGTAAGAAGATCTTAAGAGAAAATCTTTTTGAGAATTAGGGTTTTCTAAGAGATCTCTTTTCCTCAGGTCCCGCTACTCTGATGGTCTTGTCAATCACCCACTCCACAGAGATTCTGTGAGACTCAATGCATGCAGAGTGTAGGCATGGGCACTTTATCCCAAAGACTGTCTTCCCACAAGCTCTACTCTTCCCCAAGTATTCTGAGGAGATGGACTAGTTAACTGCACTATTCCCTCAAGTCTCGAAAATGTAGGATGTCTCTAGAAGCAGAGAAGGCATGGGCGATTGCTGCTTGGGTTCCCTCCTTCAGTGACTGAGAGATTTTGACTGTAATACATTAGCAACAAAGAACGACTCTGGGACTAGGTGGATGAAGCACTCACTAGCTTGGGGTGGACTTGGATCTTCCCATCTCATTCAGGGCCAAAGCAAGACCTCACTAGCCCTTCCCAGGTCCTTGCGATCTGTGCCCCCAGATCCATGACTTTATCTCTAACTAGTCTCCCTCATGCATTGGTTCCCCACCCCACTGATGTCCTTGGTATTCCTTGACCCACCTCTGGCCCTTTGCATCTGATAGTCCCTCTGCCTGTCATTCACTGTCCCAGTTATCTCTAGGACTAGGTCCCTGTTTCCTTTAGGCCTTGACTCAAAAATGCCCTTCTCAGTAGGGTCCCCCATGACCATCTTATTCAAGATTTCAACAACGTTCCTGACATTTCACTTCCCCCTCTTGCATCTTTGCCTTTAAGCACCCACAGCTCTGGAACATACCATGTGGTTTATTTATTTATTTTGTTGGCTGTGTGGCTCCGCCGCCACAGTGTGCATTCCACAGGGCAGAGGCTTGGTTTTGTTCATTGCTGGATCCTTAGCACCTTGAATAGAGCCAACCACATGGTAAGAGTTGATCAGTAGCTAAGGAATGAATGAATTGCTGTGTGCTTCCAAGCAAGAAGAATGATCTTCATAGCAATGTAGGCAAATAGGGCATTGCAAAGAGGATTGTGGGATGAGGGAGGGAGAGAGCTCAAGAATGGGGCAGAGAAACAGAGAGAGAGAGAGAGAGAGAGAGAGAGAGAGAGAGAGAGAGAGAGAGAGAGAGAATGCTAATGGAGTTCCTGAAAACTTTCACTTCCCAATTCCAGTTTCTCATGAACCTGGGGTTTACTTCTTGTCCACGGTCTATCCCTGAAACCTTGGCCCTGCCACACTCTTGAAGCTACCTGAAGTAGATTTGTCCTGTTGCCAAAAACATCCTCTAGGCAAAAGGAATAGACACAAAGGAGGAGATGCTAATTGTTTTCTCAGTCCAGAGGGTACCTCAGAGCATGGAATTCCCACACAGTAAACAGTTTTGTAGGTTCTCTTGTCTGCTTCCTCTCTCAGATAACTAGGTCACAGACTGGTGTTTCCCATGTGGCACGGGAGCGTGTGTAGAAATCCCCGCCTCCTCTCCGCATTTCAAGCACTGCTGAATGCCTCCTAAGGATCGCATGGGCTTGGAGCTCCGCTAGCGTTTCCACTCATAGAAGGTGGTGGCGCCGGAGGCTGATGCATGCTCTGACTACTGACTGGAAACACGCTTTGATGAATTAGCTCAACTTGGCCAGCCATTTACTTTAAATTTTACCCTTGATTCTTCCTCTAGCAAACAATTAAGGAGCAGCAGTGGCTTCCTGCAGGGGAGACCAGTGCCTTCTGTCCTCTGCAGAAACAGCTTGGCATTCTTCCAAATGATGAATGGCATGGACCAGGAGCACCAATTTCCTCCAGCTTCCAAGTATCCAAATAAATAAACATACATATGTGAAAAATAAAATAAATTCAAGTTACAAATGAGGAAACCAATCTAGATTATCAATGAGTACTGTGACTTGACAGGGAGGCTGGGAAAGGCATCCTTGAACTTAGTCATGCAGTGAGCCAAGGAGCAATAAGAGGCCACATGAATAACTGGGCCCGGTGACAAGACACATGTCCTCCTCGCTGGGTGAGTAGCCTGGTCCAACCTCAAAAGCTCCTGAGTAAGAAGAAAATGTCTCTTTAACAGTATTAAGGGACAATTTATTATGTGTATCCTTCCAGGGAAGCACAATGTCAGTGCAGGCCCCTTGCATTTGCATTAGTTCCAGACAATAGCAGAGCAGAAAGGGATACTGATTTATTTCAGAGCAAGCACAGGTGAATTTAATGTCTGCTGGGACCCAGCCAGGGAGGACTTAACCCATTGCAAGACTGTCTAGTGCTTTAGGGAGAAATGTGCGTTTGGGAATGGTCTATCCTTCTCTTTGGTTATTGTTAGCTTCTCTGAGCCTCTGCTTCTCTATCACTTGGTCACAGAAGCACTTGCAGCATAGGAGGAATGGAAAAATTTTGTTTGGGAACAGAAAATGTGGGTTTATGCCCTTGTCTGGCTAATTCTTTTCATTGTTGCAAATAATTTAATCCTTTTAAGATTAAATGATTTCTTTGGTAAAATGAGTCTAATAACACTACTCTGAAGGATTGTAATGAAGATCAAGTAATCAAATATATTAAAGAGAGCAATTTGTGAATTGTGTAAATGTCATTGTTTTGGGATGACATTGATTTGGGATCCTGGGGCACAGATAGAAGTTCTGGGATTACCTTCAGGAATTGTAGCTTGACTAGTTTAACTAGCAGAGTTTTTTCTCAAAAGAATTATCCACAAGGAAGTAATCCCAGTGACCCTGCGAACCTTGGCATTAGTTATGAAATGCAAAATACCACATTGGAGGGTGTCTTGGAGACATCTCTTCCAAGCCTCTTATTTGGAAGATGGAAAGACAGAGGCTTAGGGAAGCAAGGTAGACTATAAGCACCTTAGGAGATGAGGTGAGTTTTATTATCATTGCTCTTTGTCCCTTTGGATACTTCAGAATACCTTGCACACATGAAGTGCTCAATAAAGGTTGGTAGAAGTGACAGAACTCAATCACTGCCAAACACACCATCACTGTTAACAGAGGCAAGTTAGAATCTCTTCTCTTTTGATCCATATTCCAGCATCTCTTACTGAAATAGCAAGTCTTCTACGGAATGTGTTTACTGATCAACTGAGGTATCTCAAAAACACACACGGGCTGACTATGATGGAGAACACCTGTAATCCCAGTGGCTCAGGAGGCTGAGGCAGGAGGACTGCAGATTCAAAGCCAGCCTCAGCAACTTAGAGATGCTGTAAGAAACCTAGTGAAACTCTATCTTAAAATAAAATATAAAATGGGCTGGGGATGTGGCTTAGTGGTTAAGTGCCTTGGGTTCAATCCCTAGTACAAAAAAAAAAAAAAAGAGTATTGGTCCATACAAAGCCAGAAACAACCTATGAAAAATCTGTAATTTCAACATCTGTCTGTAATTCCTTAAAGTCTTGAAGAGCATTTCTTTTTCTTTTTTCTTTTTCTATGTCTTTGTTTTGTTTATTTATTTTTATGTGGTGCTGAGGATCAAAACCAGTGCCTCACACGTGCGAGGCAAGCATTCTGCCACTGAGCCACAACCCTAGCCCTGCATTTCTTTCCTATTGAACCATCACAACAATCTGGAGTCATATACTAAGATGCATTTACCAAATGTTACTTAACATATTACCTCTTTAATTCTCCTAATGATTTGATTTAAGTAGGCACTATTATTTTTGTTTCCCAGAAGAAGAAATTGAACTCTGAGAGTCTTAGTGACCTGCCTAGCACATAAGCACTGTCAGGACTGAAACTTGAACCCAGATCTCTTAGTTTAAGTATATTCTATTAATACTACCTTGTGAAATAGAAAACAGACATCCCTTCCTTCTGTTTGTTCTCCTCTGCCCCTCCCTGCCGTTCATTTTTCGCGATCTCTTCTTTAACATTTTTCTCAATGCCAAGCAGGTGAAAAGAGACTCCAGCAGTCTCCGTCTGTGAGAAGCTAGTGGCCTGCTGAAGACGATTTATAGACACGAGTAATTTCAAATGCAGGTGATCTTCGGGAAGGACTAACCCTGATGGAGCACAGCCTGCCAGGGTTTGTGGTAAACATCTAACTGCCTGGAAGATGGAAGGGATGGATAAACTCTTGCCCAGGCCACTTCTGCTGCCTTAGTCCTGGAAAAAAAAGATATTCACTGGAATCCCAGCCACCCCTTTCAAAATATCTGAGCTTTCAAAGTGTATGCCATCGCTTTCCCTGCTCTCTCAGATGTGATGAATGAAGATAGGTATGACACATCCAAATGGAATCTACGAATTGCTGATCCTTTAAAACCTACTTTTGTAAATACCAATAAAACAAGTCTCAACACTAGTTCCCAAGTTCAGGGAATTCATTCAACCTAGAGGCCTGGAGAAGGGAAGCTACTCCCCAAGCACTTTTTCCCTGTCAGAGATCTCAGATGAACTGAAACTTGTTTCCCTGCTCTTTCCCTTTTCCTGATTCAGTCAATTATTCTGTAATCCCTCTGGTTTCCCTCCTTTGTCTGCTTTCCCTTTGTCTAAGCAGCAGAGGTGGTTGTGTCTGCCAAATGACAATTCCACCCGAAGTGTTGAAGTCTGGTAAGGAAACCTCACAACACTCAATAAACAGTTGCTCAATGAATGAATGGATGGATGGATGGTCGAACAGTGGCCACACTCAAATGTTGGCCCTGTCATTGACCAGTGACCTGCCTTTCATACACATATTTAACTCTTTTGTCTGTTTTTTGTTCTTCTAAATGGTACATAAGAGAAAATAAGAAAGTATATATTTAGGTACTATATAAAACTCTAGCCATTCATTCTGGTAATCAAAACTAATTTTTTTCTTTATCATTGTCAAAGAGGTGTGTGTATGTATATGTATGCATGTGGGCGAGGGAGATAAATGGATAGGAGAGAGATGGGAGAGAAAGAGAGAGAGAGAGAGAGAGATGTTTGGAAGCTGTAGGAGGTGTTTCTGAAGGCAGAAGAGGGTCAGGAGGATGGCTTCTGGTTTCTGTTAGCTATGTGGAGTATAGGATTTAAATAAGTAGAGGAGAGAGTGCAGGGGAGAGCATTTCAGGTAGCAACACTGGGGTAAAGGAAAGAGCAGCAGAATTTTCTGAAGGTAACACGATAGAGTAGAAAGTGGGGAATTAGGCAAAGCTGTGAGAAGTCATAAGAAAAGTTAATGGTCAAAAATTATGTTGTTGATTGAATACGTATTGCATGGCTATGATGTGCAGCAGATACAGAAATAACAACATAAGACTCTGTGCCCAGGAAGGCAGGCTGCTGCCCAGTGCCACGAGAGGGAAGGATAGCGGCAAGGGGTATCTGACTTGCTGGGTGGCACAGAAGGAATGTGGCCTTGCCTCCAGGCATGCAGGGGCCTCGCAGTGAGGACACTGCCTCTCAAGTGCCATCCACTCTCCCTCACCCTGTAGCTCACTCACTCTTTCACTCAGCAGGTGGAATGGTGAGTGGGAAAGGGGCAGCTTCACATGTTAGAAATGAAGCCTCTGGTGCAAATGGATTGGAGGGGTGGGTGAGTTATTCCACTTCAGAGAACAAATGATAGACAGAGGAGAGGAGAGGAGCGAGCTAGCCCTCTTAGAAGAAGAGTGATGGGGAGGATGGAGGAGAGGAGCGAGCTAGCCCTCTTAGAAGAAGAGTGATGGGGAGGATGGAGGAGAGGAGTGAGCTAGCCCTCTTAAAGGAAGAGTGATGGGAAAGGTGGAGGGATGGAGTGAGCTAGCCCACTTAGAGGAAGAGTGATGGGGAGGGTGGAAGAAGGTAGTGAGCTAGCCCTCTTAAAGGAAAAGTCATGGGGAGGATGGAGGACACCCAGGGGGAGACAGGAGAACTCTCAGAAAGGAAGCTTCTGGAGGTAGAGTTCTCCCCCACAGTGAGTCAGGGTGAAAGAGAGTACCAGTCTGGAGGCTGGAGAAGGGCAGCGCAGTCTTGGGTGGAGGAAGAAGGAGCCTGAGGGTGAGGAGGAGACACATTTTTACTTCCCAATTGCTGGGACCATAATTGTGGCTGCCGGAAGAGCTGATGGTCCATTCGGGCAAGGTGCCAATGCGAGCATTTCCCCTCTTGAGAGACTCACTCTGACCCTCTGGGAACAAGGAGTGTGTTTATTAGCGTCGGCTCCATGCTTTTGTAGTGGGAAAACTTTATATCTGACGACTACTGAACCAGTCCAACCAGGAATGAATTTGAGATTGGGATGACTTTGATGGAGAAGGCCAGGGAAAATCATCAAATCTCTCAAAATCCCACACATAAACATAAAACAAACATGGTCTTGATTTATCACCGCTTTTGTGGAGCCTTTACTATCCAGTTAATGTCTTCCTGTGTCGGGGAAAGCAGTAAGAAGCAAAGTCAACTCAAAGACTTTTGCAGTCTCTGTCCTGACTTGTTCTTGCCCTCCCAGATTTTCCCACACCTCTTTTTGAACAGAACCAGAAATTCACTTGCTTTCCCAGTTATCTTTTCTTTCAAGGGTCTCCCCATGTCTTCCTTAGCACCTGTACATGTCTCCTTGGTGGTGCTTCTTGGCTCTAATAATTTTCATCATGATTCCTTTTTGCATAGAGACAGCATCACATCATTTCTTTAGCTTCCCCCATTCTCTAGGAATGGGGTCTGGTTTGCAGCTGTACAGAGGAACACGTGCCGAAACTATCAGTGGCAGTGATGTGTGTTCTGGCTCCTGTGATACCTGCCTTTGCGAAGGACACTCATGGAGACCAGGAAAGAGGGTGTGTGAGGCAGAGGTGTTCTCTTCTGTGCACTTCTCAGATCTTTGCCTACTGTGTGCTTAAAAGTAATTTGTTTCAGATGAAACTGCATGTGGTGTCCTGTGGTGGCTCATAAATTCAAGTTGGCAGAAACATCTGGGCCAGCTGCCTAAGAATCTGCAGAGATTCTGATTCAGTAGTTTCGGGGTGGGTCCCTAGAATGAAACAAAATATATATGTACCTGTATTTTTTCTTTCTCTCCCTCTCTCTCTCCATCCCTCTATTGTCCTGGGTCATCCAAAAGCCTGGGCAATACCATTGAGAGTGAAGAAGATTAGAACTGGAGTTTGGAAACTTGGTTTGGGAAGATGAAAGCTGCACCTCTGATTCATACCTGGGCTACTAATTTATTTTCTTTTGGCCTTAGAGAGCCATCTGCAAAATGACAACAAAAATCTACCTCTTAGGACTATACAGAGGATATGATTAAATAATATTTGTAAACAGGAGAGACAGAGTAAGTCCTCTGTTAGTTTGTTCTGAATATAAAAAGTAGAAAGATCAGAAAGATCAAGGTTTCAGGGCCAGTTCATGATGAGAAGGGAAAAAGAAAAGGATTAAGGTGCAGATAACATGTGACAATTCTTTTGCTACTTCTTGTATTTGTCAGGCTGTGGCAGTGTAGAAAGAAGCACTAGCCAGGTCCATTTCCCCAGGGTCATGAGGACGTCCTTCCTTGTCAATTGTCATTCCAACCCCAAAGGTAAGAGGATCAACCCCAGAAAAGTGAAGAGAATCCACAGATCACAGTCTGAGGAATTCTTTGCTTGGGGAGTGAGGAAGGCTGCTCCTGCTGCCAAAGGGCACATCCAGGATGTGGGATGGGGGAGAAGGACAGAAGGCGACTGGGTTAGCTCACAGACAGCAATGTCAGGCACCTGGGTCCAAAGGACAGTCTGTGCCCTCGCGTGGAGCTGCAAGGCTAGTTGTAATCACGTGCTTTGCAAGGAACAAATATTTTGCAAGATTAAGGCAAAATGAATAGGACTCTATCAGCTGAAAACACTCATTATGTGCGTCTACTGTGCAAGAATGATAGGAATCAGAGCTTTTTAATCAGAGTTGGTTGTCCTCTTTTTCTTCCCTTGGTTCTCTGTGGCTATTTTGGGTGTGGCTATAACTTCATTGGATAGAAATCATTGGAGTTTGTTTTCTCTATTCTGCCATTGTGTGCTTTTGTTTCTCTAATGTGTGATGCAGGGCTTGGTAGTACCTACTTGATTCTGAAGACATTGAATCAAAGTAGTGTTGATGGGAAGGAATGGGGATTATGGACGAAATGCTTTTAAATCAAGCTTATGCATCCTGGTGGTAGAAATTTAGTGTGATAGGAGTTGTTGGGTACATAGTGCTCTTTGGATTATGACCTGATCATGCATACTGAGCTACATGCAGGTGAGGGTTCTGTTTTCCTCCTGATTGAATCTCTAGCCTAGATCATGCCCGGCACATAGAAAGCACTCAATGCAAAGTTACTGAATACATACATCAGAGGCTTCTGAATCATTCTAGATGCTTCTCTTTTCAGATAGAGCACACACTCTTAGAGGATATGTTAACATTGTCTTTGCATTTCTGGTGCCTGGTACATAATAAGTTCTTGCTGCATGTTCATTTCATGCTTCCTTGCATGGCAACTGGGCTGTAAAGCCTTTTGCAAATACCAGACATTTTTGCATTTTTATAAATGATGATAGCTTTGAGGTCTATGGGCCTGTAATCCAATATTGCCTCTGCTACTTGCTGCTTTGAGCACTTAATCTTCCTTAGCTTCAGTCCCGTTTTCTGTAAAATGGGGATAATGATTCCTATTTCACAGAATCAACACCAAGAATCAATGACACCTTTTGGATAATATACTTAACATATGGTAAATCTTTAGTAAATGCTAATTTTCTGTTCTTTCTGGTTTTGGTCTCATTTGAAGATAATTATTTATGTGACTTGGTATGAAATTTGAAAAGTCTAAGTTTTGTGTTAGTTCTATTTTTGACCCTAGTTTTGCAGAATAAGGTACTCGATTTGCCTCATTCTAAGAAAATCCACAATTGCCCCTGAGATTTAATTTTTCTATCAACAAAATGGGTGCAATATTTGCAACTTGTCTCCACTGATGTTCTGGGAAGAATGAGATAATTTCTGGATGGAGCCTGAAGCTTTAGAGATAAAAGGTATAAATTCAAAGACCAGAAGCCCTCTGCTATTATTATTCAGTGGCGCACTCTGATTCTTGTAGTGCTGGAGGTTGCTTGGTCTGTAGACACAGTCATCTTCTCAGTCTCCCTGAAAACTCTTTGAAATGAGTTTGAAGCACTTTGGGATACTATAGCTTTCCTTCTATGATTCCCTCTACCTCTTCTCTGCCTTATTTGTTTTCCCTGAGCTTGAGATAATTTTGGAGAGTGGGAGAAAAATTGAAGCAATCCCTAGAATAACTGCCCTCAGGTCTGCAGGTCTGGGTTCAGGTGCTGTCTCTGATTTTTACTGGCATTGGGAAAAGCACTGACCTTCTCTGGGTCTGAGCTGAAAGCAACAAGGTTGAATTGGATCTGCGAGTAACTAACCAGCTTTAAGAAGTTAGACCACATGTCCACAAGAAGAGCATGTGGACTAAAAATGTTGGAAGTAGAACTAAAAATGGCGGCCTAACCAGGAGAAAATGTCTTTAGTGGAAGGAGGGGGGGCATGCTGGGAAGGATTAGAGGAATGGAGGGCAGAAAAGGCCATGAGCAATCAGGTGAGGCAGCCTTGAAATCCAGGCAGACACGTTGACACCTGGTGCCATGCATGGGCTTCCTTTCTTTTGAGAAGCAAAAAGGTGCACCAGAAAGAGAAGCATCGTGGTTTTGAGACCAGGCAGGTCTGGGTTCCATCCTGGCTTTAGTGGGTATGACTTTGGGTGTATTTCACCTTCACACTCTCAGTTTTAATTTCCTGTACAAAGTGATAAAAAGGTTTACTTTATGGGATGGTTATGAGGATAGAGTGATGCAGCACATAGGGATAGAGTGGATCTTTCTTATTCATAGATTCCATTCTGATGAATTCACCTTACATGTGCTTGTGACTCCCCAAGTCATACTCATGGTGCATTTGTGGTCAATCTGGGACATGCACAAAGTGGCAAAAATTTGAGTCAGATGGCACACCCACGAGGGGTCGAGCAAGATAACCTTCTGCCTGCTTGTTTGTCTCTCTCCTTTTCACTCCATGCTTTAATATTTTTGGTTGGTGATTTTACTGTTTAAAATGGCCCCCAGGCATAGTACCACATAGTATCACAAATGCAAGAAGATGGTGATGTGCCTTATGGAGAATGTGTACATCTTTGATAAGCTTCATTCAGGCAAGAGTGATACTGCTGTTGGCCATGAGTTCCATGTTGTCAAAGCAACAACATAGATTTCAAAAGGTGTCTTTAAATATAAATGTGCATAATACAGGGTTATGTATTGTTTGGTTGATGAAATGTTTTGACCAGAAGCTCACAGGAACCAAACCTCGTATTTTACTTAAGAAAAATGGCTTAGTATTTGCTAATTCACTGTCCAGGGAAACTTTATAAAACATAACTATGAAAAATAAGAATTAAATGCAGTGGCTGGGGCTGTGGCTCAGTGGTAGAGCGCTTGCCTCGCATATGTGAGGCACTGGGTTCGATCCTCAGCACCACATAAAAATAAATAAAATAAAGATATTGTGTCCATCTACAACTAAAAAAAAATTTAAAAAAAGTAAATGTACTTGGAATATACACTCTTTGTCAATTAGCCTTCAAAAGATTATTCTGTGTTAACAAATAACCCCCAAATTTCACTGACTTACAAAAGATTTAGTTCTCATTTATGGTATATGACAATTGCTGATCAGCTATAGCTTTGCCTCAGTTTTTTTTTCCCCCTCAACACAGGTCAAAGCTAAAAGATCAGCCTTTATTCAGATCATGCGAGTTTCATGCCAGGGGAAAAATAGCAGGAGGCAGATCTGAGTGAGGCAGTCATTTTATGGCTTCTGCTCAGACATGCACATGTCATTATGTCCACTCATATTCTACTGGCCAAAGCAGCACAGGTGAGCCATCTATTGTGAGATAGTGAGATAGGAAGGTGTACTCCTCCCATGGAGGCACTGTGGGCACATGCCAAGGGGTGAGGATGGAAATCTTTTTATATGTAAGAAGCAAGAGTAGGAGTGGATACTTAGGAAAAACATAAACACAATGTAACACATTTGCCTTTCCCGGCTTCCTTATTTTCTTACTCGTATCTCATGATTAGGCAAAGGAGGTGATGAGCAGACAGAGACTATTTGTACCAATTCCTTAGAGGGAGGAAGTTTTTGTGGTAAAACAAAACAGAACAAAACAAAATCATTAGGTTAAGCTTGTGTGTATGCACCTGGGTGTGTGTGTTTGGAAATAGATTCACAACATAGGTATAAAGCATTGCAGCAGAGAAATGTTCAATAAACTGTTAAGGATACATCAAGACTTTTGACCCAATATTCTGGTTTTATAAGGATGAGATTTGGACCTTAAAAAGGGAGGTGAGTATATACAATATACACATTTATTTGGTGTCAGAGTAAGCACAAGAAACTGGACCTCATGCCATAAGCCCTCACTGGTCTTTCACTATTTTCAGAGCATCGTGGCAGCTTCTAGGATGACAGGCAGATGGTGACTATCTAGATCCTTTGGGGAAAGTGCAATGTTTTCACTCACTTTCACAGCAGGGGTCTGATGGTTTGCAGGGTGACCTAGAGGGGACTGTCCATGATTCATGTTAGGGCTTTGACTCCAGACAAACTACTAATATGTTGTTGGGGGACCTTGGGCAAATATGTGCACTCCTTGAGCCCCACTTTCTTCATCATGAATATTATTTATCTTATAGAATTACCATGGAGATGAGAGAGTGACAGAAAAGTACTGGGCACTTATGAGGCAGAAGATAAATAGTTGCCATCACTTTGAGCATGATTGTGATTTTAGATGCCATTGTTTGGGTGATTGGATTGTGCTCTAACATTAAGTCTTTGTAGATCTACAATCTTTTTTTTTTTTTTTTTAATTTTCCTAGTTCAGCATGCACTGTGAGAAGAATTCTAATTCTGGAATTTTCTCTCTCAGTGAAAGATGAACTGGTGAGCAGAAAGAGCTGGTAGGTTAGACTTCTCCCAAAGGGACAACGCCAGGATGATGTGGCCCTCATTCCATAGACTCTTCTCCTCTCCTATGATAGAGGTGCTCCTCAGCAAGTTTGACCTTTTACACCACTTAAAATAAGCTTCAAGGCAGCTCAAAGGCAGCCTGCCTTTAAAATCTATATAAAGGTGGTATTTCCCTGCTCACTCTTTGGTTCTTTTTCTTTCCCTTATAATTCCATGTGAAAGGAGTAAGATGGCTTATATTCCTATTTCTTGTGCTTGGGTGCTTGTGAAAGAGAGACATAAGCATATGGCTATATTTACAGCCATGGCAGGGAGAACCCTGGCTGGATGAAGACATTGTCTCCTTTTTATAGAATAGAAAATAAAGTTGTTTCTTTTGCTGTTGATGAAGTCATTAAATCTTTAGGGTATTATTATTATTTTTTTCCATGCAGCACATGCTAGTGAGTTTTACTGTGTTAACAATAACAGCTAATATGGTTTTTACCCCCAAGTAAGCCAGTGAATGAGATCTAAATGAATGCAGATCTATCTCTTTCAGATCCCTGAATGACTGTGGACATTTTTGTGTTCATTATTATTAGATAGCACAAATATAATCATTTCAGCGGGCTCAGAGAAAAAAATGAATGTATTAAAGAATACTAGATAGTGTTCCTTATCACCAAGAGGGCTGGAGAGTCACATTTGGAGGCTCCATGGGCAAGGGTTGTATCCAAACTCCATAGGATGCTTCAACAAAGACTTCATCTGACTGAGCACAGAGACCACAACTCACATCCTGGTATCTGGAAGTCAGAAATGCCATTTCCGCTGCTCCTGAACACTGGTCTTCACTCCCATCTCTAAGGTGAAGAATTATTTCCAGCCAGCACTCTCTCAGCTCGCTCACTTCCCAGTGAGCCTCCCCCTCACTGGGACTGGGGGTGCTGAGGTTGAGTACTGCAAAGTAAGGTGGGGAAGTGGGTCTTTTGATTCCACATTTGGGATGTGGGAAGCTTCTCCGGTGTGGGAAAGGTATTCAAAATATTTTGATGCTTCAGAAAAATCCGAAGGTCTATTACAGCCCTTTAAGAAGGAATATCATTAAAGAAAATCTTGGCAAAGTGTATCTGCTGCTTGGATCTGGCTATTCTACTGTAGGCTAGAGTTTCTGCAACTCAGCACTCATGACATTTGGAAGCAGATAGATTGTTGTGATGAGCCGTCCTGTGCATTGTAGTATTCACCAGCATCCTTGACCTCTAATCATTAGATACCAGTGGCACCATCCACCTCTTTTGATACCAAAAAATGTCTAGACATCAACAAATGTCCCTTTAAGAGGGAGCAATATTGCCCCCAGGTGAGAATCACCACTGTAGACTGTGAAATATTTGATGCATTGTGCGTATAGGAGTGGGTGTGTGTGCACACACTCACTTATGCTGAAAGGATTTTTTAGAAATGTGTTCAGATCAGATATTGAGAGGTTACAGAGCATGGCACTGGAGGGCAGAGAGTTCTCTAAAGTCTTAAACTTGTATACAAACATCACAAGAATAAAGATTTATCTGTTCTGTTCACAACTCAGTTCCCAATGCCTAGGCCATAGTGATGCTTAATAAATATTTGTTGAAAGATTGAAAAATAAATAAATCCAAGACTATTTTTATGACAGTGTCAATTCAGATATTCTTTCCTACCATTGAACTAGAATTCGGATCCCAGGAATACCTCCAAGAATTGTGCTGACCCAAGGTTGGAAGCAGAGGTAAGAAGTCAGGTGACAAAACATCCTGGGTGGTAGTCATTGGTTCTCATGAGTTATATAACAATATCACACTCTCCAGCTTTTTGTTTCTCTAAAGAATTGTCACAGCATGCATCTTGATGCATCCTTCACTGATGTTGGGCAACTAAATGCTAAGCAGTATGCTTGGTATTCCTAGTACACCAAGACCCTTCTGTTGCCTTTCACTGTTTATGTTCAAGCTGGGTTAGAGTTTTCTGAGACATTTTGGGTCTCTTATTTTGCTGATCACATATTCATTGAGCCAAATGTTAAGAATTCAGCCACAAGTAAGTTAGACAAAGTCCTTATCCTCATGACACGTATATTTCAATAATAGATGGAGATAATATACAAGCCAATACATCAATAGGGTAAGCTTCAGATAGCTATGAAAAAATGCACTCTGATGAATTTATATCATAGGTCAGGGAAACGATGATGAGTGGGCACTGAAGAAGAAAGTCTGGGCCTATGGGTTAAATATAGTTTAACTGTGCCCCTCAGAGTTCATGTACTGAAAGCTTGGTCTTCAGCGTGGTGATGTTGGTGGAACTTTAGGAGGCAGGCTTAGGGAGAAGTTTAGGTCATTGGGGTGCTGCTCTCCGAGGGATTAAGGTAGTGCTTGTGGGCTCACTTAGTTCCTGTGAGAGTGAGATTTTATAAAAAAAAAATAAAAAGCAAGCCTGACTTGCTTGCTCTCTGGCTTCCCTTTTATCACTTTCACTGTGAACTCTTGCCACAATACCATCTGCCATGACATGATGCTGCCAAGGGGGCCCTTGGCAGAGGCCTAACTGATGGGGCTGCCCCTTGAGAAGGTGTCAGCACATCAAAGAGGGGTCAGCTTATAGGTTCTACTTTGCATGAATCTCACTTACCAAGATATCAGAAGCCTTTTCTTTAGATCTTTGAGAATATGATTTTATTGCCCATGTAGTATTCTGCCATCTAAGTGCCCCATAATGTACTTAAACAATCTTGTTGAACATTTAGATAAGAATGAATTTTATGTTAAGATTGCTATTGGGTGGTAAATATATCTGACAGTACTTTGTGCATTTTACATAGGCAGGTATCTTGAAAAATGACTGAAGGGGAAATTTTGCCTTGCTGATCCATTTTGACACTCTTTGCCTTTTGCTAGATGTGTTCTGATGTTTTGGCGTTGAACTGATGTACATCCTTGTTTATAAGTTGAATTCAAAGATGAAATAAATGCAAATTCTTCAGGTTTTCCCCTTGGAGTTTCCCTTATGAAAGAGATGATCACCTATCCTCTATTTTCAGTGCGGATATGGGGATATAGTTCATTGTATTGCTTCAAGCTACTGAATAAATGAGAAGAGGAAGGAAGAAAACTGAGTCTTTGCAAGAGGTGCATAATGAATTTTTACTGCTTGGAAATCTACTCTTAGTCTACAAATTTCTCCCTGATTTTTAAAACCACATCAATTTCAGAAGAGATAAATCTGTTTTTGAGTTATTTGCACTTTACAAACATAAATATGGTGTTTTAAGAGTTCAATAAGCTTTATAATCTTTTAAATACTCTTTGCCTGGAAGTGGAGATGTGTTGAAACTGGTTGGTGGGTTATAGAAGAGGAAAAGAGAGAGGGCGAGCCAGAAGGAAGAGGATGTGGGTTTTTGCCACCCTGAAATTCAGCTGAAATCAGCAGGAAACTCAAACAGGGAAATGAAGTTATGAGGTGATGTTTGAAAGAAACAAACAACCCTGGGGTCCTTCAAACTTAAAATGTTCTCAAGGAGACAGATGGGCTGAATCATGAGAACCAATGCTGGCCTGTTTTCCAAGAGCTTAAGAAAACGTGTTCTAGAGTTTCTCCATCCCCTTCATCTCTCTTTCACAACTTCTTTTCATGCATTAATTCAACACATACTTATTGAGGAGGTCCTATATGCCAGGATCATTTTAGGAGCTGGGATTCAGCTGTGAACAGACCAGGGAAAAAAGCTCCTTCTTCTCATGGAGCTTTTGTTATGATGGGGATGGGTAAACCAGTTAATGAAGTTTTCCCAGCTTATTGAAAGTGGACAAATATAATGAACTGGAGTAATGAGCTGAGCACAGGGCAGGGAAGGAATTCCGAGAAGGGACATTCAAGCTGAGATGGTGAGAGGAAGCCAGCCCTGGACCACGCGGGTGAGAAGAAATTCCTGTCTGAAGGAACAAGAAGAGAATGTTCTGAGGTGGCTTTTTAGCAGTCTGTTGTTGTGTGACACATTACTCTAAAACTTCATGGCTTAAAGCAATAAACATTTATTATCTCTCAGTTTCTATGGGTCAGGAATGTGGGCAGGGCTCAGCTGGATTCTCTGGGTCAGGGTCTTTACGAGCTGTAGTTAAAGTGTGGGTCAGGGCTGTTCAGTTCATAGCCGGATTGGGGACAGAGTGGCTTTCAAGCTCACTCACCTGGCTGGAGTCCCCGCTCTACTTCTTCAGGGCTGTCACACTGAGGGACTCAATTCATTGCTGGCTGTTGGCTGCAGGGCACCTTTAGTGCCAAGAAAGTGGCAATTTATAACATGGAAGTTTCCTTCCTTAGAGTGAGCAAGAGAGAAGAGCGTGGGACAGGGAGGGAGGGAGAGTGCTAACAAGATTGAAGTTATGGTTTTTTATAACCTAATCTTGAGTGTGACATCCCATGACTTTTTTCTTGTTCTGCTCTTGAGAAGCAAATCACTGGGTCCAGACTACACACGAAGGGAGCAGATCACATAGAGTGGGGGTATGAGGAGGTGGGACTCGTGGAAGCCCACCTTGGGGTCTAATTACCAAAGAGAAGGGAGAGGCTAGCATTTGAAAGGCACAGACAGAAGACTAGAGCGACTCCAGCTCAGTGACTGAGGAGGGAAGAGGTATTAGAACTTGTCAAAGAGGGAAGTGGGGGTTTGATAGGCCACAGTAAGACACAACAGGGGGCTGTGATAGACTTTGGGTAGATGACTTGCTTCCATATGCAAGTCATGTGAACGCATGCATATGGAAGGCTGGAGGGATGGTGGAGAAGGGCTACTGAGCTGCTCATTTGAAGATGGTAGCTTAGCTATAGGAGGAGGTGGAATCTATTTAGGGAATGAAGTGAACAGAATTTGCTTAGGTGTGGGTAATGAGGGAGGGAGGAACCAAGACTGACTCCTGAGATTGGGGTTATTATTATAATTGATTTTCATTGTATCTCGTGTTTGTCAAAGAATCTGGAGCCTGGGGCTGGGATTGTGGCTCAGTGGTAGAGCGCCTGCCTCGCATGCGTGAGGCACTGGGTTTGATCCTCGGCACCACGTAAAAATAAATAAAATAAAGTTATGTCCATCTACAACTAAAAAAAAAAATTAAAAAAAAAAAAGAACCTGAAGCCTGAGAATCCTTGGGAACTACTTCATTTAATTTCTTTACACTACAAATGAGGATGCCGCAAGCCACATCACCTTTTTAGTTAGTCCTCAGTTCTAGTTCTCTTCTGCAATATGGGATCCTTGGCTGGATTCTCTCTGAGCATTAAAGGATATTCTCTCTCGGAGCAAAGCCAAAGTTTTGATCTGCACTGACTTCTAGCTTGCACATCTTTTAAAAAATATTTTTAAAATTTTTACTTTTTATTTGTTCTTTTTAGTTACACATAAAAGTAGAGTGAATTTGACATATTATACATACATGGAGTATAACTTCCCATTCTTGTGGTTGCACGTGATGTGGAGTTTCACTGGTCGTGTATTCATATATGAACGTAGGAACGTTATATCTGATTTATTTTACTGTTTTTCCTATTCCCATCCCCACACTCTTCCCTTCATTCCCCTTTGTCTAATCCAAAGCACTTCTATTCTTCCCTCTCCGCTTATTGTGTGTTAGCATCAGCATATCAGAGAGAATATTTGGCCTTTGGTTTTTTGGTATTGACATTTTTCACTTAGCATGGTAGTCTCCAGTTCCATCCATGTACTGGCAAATGCCATAATTTCATTTTTTTTATGGCTGAGTAATTCTCCATTGTATATATATACCACATTTTCTTTATCCATTCATCTGTTCAAGGGCACCAAGGTTGGTTCCATAGCTTAGCTACTGGAAACTGAGCTGTCGAGCTTGCACTTCTGTCCTTGTCTTGTATGGAGAAGCTGGGAGGAGAGGAAGGTGGAGTGGAAAGAGAGCAGCGTTTAAAATTGTGGTGAGGTCAAAGCGTGCCTGAGGGTCACAGGGGTTAGAATGGTGAGTGGTCTTTGAAATTACTTATGGGATCAAGATCCTGCAGTTCATTTACTGGCTGAAAGCATCCTGGCCCTGTGCTTTCTGTGGATGCCTGGATGCAGGGCAAAGATCAGCAGAAATTTAGAAATTTAGCAGAAATTTTAGCCATATGAGCAGATTCAAGACTAATAATGATAATGACTTCTGACTATCTGTGCCAGACACTGTATACCTAAGGAGAATGTGCATTCATCTCTTAGTTTATCCTCACCCTTCGAAAGCCCTCTCTGTTCCATGGAAAGGCAACACTCTTCTTCCAGTTACTTAGGCCAGAAACTGTGTATTTCCATTTTTGATGCCTTCTCTCCCACCCACACACAGTCCATCAGCAAATTACTCTGGCTCTGTTTCAAGATAAATCCCAGTTCCTGCCATTTTCCCCATCTCAGTGAATACTAGCCTGGTCCCAACACCACCCTCACTTCCTGGATATGCACGAGAGTCTCCTAATTGACTTCCATTTCCTACCCCTTCCATCTAACCCAGCAGAGCAGCTGTAGTTATCCTGGTGAAGCTGAAGCCACATTATGACAGTCCTCTGCCCAAAGCCTCTAATGGCTGCTGAGTACTCTGACAGGGAAGGAATAAATACACAAATAAGAACCCCCAAATGAAAAATCCTAAGCCCTGGCACTGGGCCCACACTTTGTGCCCCCTGGGCCTCCAATCACACCTCCCATCTTCCCTCCTGCTTCTTTCAGCAGCCACCCTCCCTGATCCTTGTCACTGTCCTCTGCACTCGCTATTGTCTCTTGCTTGGAAAGTTCTTCTGCAGACAACCTCAAGGCGTGCTCCCTCACCTCTCCGGGTCTTTACTCACCTCACTTCTCAGATGAGACTCAGAGGTCTTCCCTGGCCATTCTGTACTGTACCCAACTCCTCTCACAACACTGCCTGCTCTGGCGCAGTGTCTTATCCTTCTTAGCATTAACCACTTTCAAATTTCATGTGCTTTATTTTCTGTCTTCCCTCTCTGGAACATAAACCCACAAGGGCAGGGGTTTCTGTTCTGTTCACTATTGTATTTCTTGAGCTTGGAACATAGTAGAGGCTGAATAAATAATTGTACAACAAATAAAACTGTGGGCCTCTGAGGCAGACAGTCCTTTTCTCCAATTATTAGATGTGAAAACTAAGATAAAGAGAAAGCACTCATTTTTTGCCTGAGATCACATCACAGGTTGGAAAGTGGCAGAGTTAGGACTTGAATCCAAGTTTTGTGTGACTCTAGAGCAGCCACAAGAGTTGTGTGTTTCTGGCTGCCTGACATGGTCTCTGGAATGTAAGCCTTAATTTCTGTATTCATAAGAAGGTATGAAATATTAACTGCATACATTTGCTGAGAGAATCAAGCTGAGACCTATGAAAGTGCATTGTAAGGAATTAATTGATTTCCTCACATAGGACATGTTATTTCTATGACGAATACTATGTGGATTACATGGGGACTTTGAACTTGGTATTTCCCCATCAGAAAGCAGCCTTGAGACATAGAGAATACAAAAGGCCTGGATGGGATATATATCTTTTTCTTACCAGGTTATAGTTTGATGATAGCAAGGGTTTTTTTGCCCCTGTCAGTCATCTCAGAAATGGGTCTGCTAACCCTGCCCTGCAGGAAGGCTCATGTGGGACAAGTCCTGGGAGATCTGAGCAGGTCTTCTGTCTCTCTTATTACAATTGATACCGCTCTGTCTTGAGGCCTAGGAGGGAGTAACTCCATGTTTCTCCTTAGCCTTCAATGGGACCTCAAGCACCTTAAGAAGCAACCAGGCTGGCATCCTGTGGTGGTTTGCTTTGTACCCATGTCCTAATTCCTAGGGCTTGTCCTGAAAAACCAGGATGGTATCACTTCTCATATCTTTCTTCCCAGTGAGTTTTATCGTTTATAATCACTTCTCCATCAAGTTTTACTGCAGGTACACTATTTTTTCTATGATATAAGACCATTGTGAACAGATCACTCCCCTTCTTAAAGAATCTTCGAAATTTTGAATCTTCTGCATTTCTCTACTCACCCTGTTATCCAGAAAATTCTCCCAATTCCAGCTGCATAAATGAAGGGGTTTTAAAAGCCCAAATAAAATGCAAGAAAAAACTTGCAGCAATAATAAAAATCAATGCCTGACAAATTCTCGACTGTAAGTGTGAGTTGTTTCTCCTGAAAATGGACATGATATTTTTCTAAACACCAGAAGAGATGAAAAACTCATGGTAATGAGTGGAGCAGAAACCAGCAATGGAACTTGGGTCATTGACGTTCAGGCTGGGCCTTGGGAACGAGGACGCTGGTGCACAGGCTGCCTCAGGCCACCCGCCTGGCTGCTCCTTAAGATGCATGAGTCCCCACTGAAGGCCAAGGACACACTGGAGAATACTTGGAGTGTGCCTCAAGACACAGAAACTGACTGAGGAGACAAATACTCTCTTTGCGGCGCAGAGTGCTAGGTTATGCTAAGATTAGACCAGAGAGGGACAAGAAAGGGGCTGCTGCTCTCAAATAGGGAGGCCTTTCAGAATTGCTGGTAGGGTGGGATCAGGAGGAGGGGAGCAGAAAATGCTGCTCAGAGTTGCGGACTCTCTGTGGGCGTACATTCCCCTATTTCATCCTGCCGATCCTTAACGCTTCACGTGGTAGTCACATGGTATAGGTACAGGACTTTATCATAGCCCTATAAATAGTTTCCCCCTTCCCTTTTCCTTCTCCTTCCCTCTTGCCTCTGCTCTTTCTCCTTTTTCTCATCTCCTCCTTTTCTTTCTCTCCTTTTCTTCATTTTTAAAATTAACTTTTAATTCCACAAAGCTTAGGCTATTATTATAAAGTGTTAAATCAGAACAAGCTCCACATATTGTCTTGTGCACTTTGACTTTGCCCAGGAAGAAAGAGAGAGAAGTGTCTCAGAAAGAGAGAGAAACATTCAGGTATTTCTGACCCTGGGTCTGACAGAGGGCTCAGCTGAGCGGATATCCTATTTCATGTTCTCCCAGGAGGTGAGTGCATGTCAGGACACTGGTTACAAAGGCGTGAGGCTATCTGAGGATAGGGGAAAGCCAGAGCTGTGATCTGGGCAGAGCTTGAATGGGTTAACAAGGGAAAGCAAGGGCAACCGGGAAAGAGCAAGACTGCTGAGAACTTTCTGGTCCTGAATCTGGTAGCATTCCATCATCCCAGCTGCTACCACTCTGGACTGTGTTACCAGTATTTTTTCTCCTGGGCCATTGTGACAACCTGCCTAACTGTCTCCTAGTTTCCCTTTATTGCCATACCTTATTTATTTCGTACATACGTCATTTTTGTCTGTCTTCCCAATTAAAACACGAGCTTCAGTATGACAAGGACAAGGACTTTGTCTTTTTTACTGATGGAACACCTACCCCTGTCTAGTGACATGCTTGACACATTTTAGGAACTCAACAGATGTTGCTGGTGGGATAAATCAGTCAATAGGAAGTGTTATGGTTTAGATCTAGAATGTCTCCAAAAGTCTCATATGTACAGAGGTAGGGCTTTTAAGCAATGATTTGATTACAAGGACTCTGACCTCATTAGTAGATTAATCCATTTGACGAATTAGTCTATTGATAGCTGAATGAGCTACTGGGAGTTGGGACCTGGTTGGAGGAAGTAGGTCAATGGGGATGTGCCTGGAAAAGTTTCATCTTTTCCCCAGTTCCTCCCTCTCTCTCTCTCTCTCTCTCAGTTCCTCCCTCTCTCTCTCTCTCTCTCTTTCTGTCTCTTTCTCCTTTCTGTCTGCCTTATGCTGAGTCACTTTCCTCTGCCAGTCCCTTCCACCATAATGTTCTGCCTCACCTCAGATCCAGAGCAATTGAGTTGACTGGCTGTGGACTGAATCCTCTGGAACTATGGGCCAAAATAAACCTTTCCTCCTCTTAGTTGTCCTTCTCAGCATTTTGTTCACAGCAATGAAAAGCTGACTAACAAGGAAATTGGTACCCAGAAGTGGTAGTATTGCTGTGACTAACATGATCATGTGGCTCAGAAGCCTTTGGAACTTGCCTGCAGGAAGAGTTTAGACAAATTTAAAGATGCAAGCTGGAGAAGTCTTAGAATGCTGTAAGCAAAGCTTAATGAATGATGGTGGTGTTATCTCTGTAGAACAGAATGCTGATAAGAATGTGGTCAGTAAAGACTGTGCTCATGAGGATTCAGATGGGAATGAGGACTTTATTGGGAATTGAACGAGGGCCATTTGTGCTACATTCTGGCAAAGAACTTGTATATATTTTGTTCATGTCTTGAGACTTTGTGAGAAGCTGAATTTAGAGGGTACATCAAGGTTAATCCTGGAATATGGATGGTAACTAATAATATAGCAAGCACCTTTATATTTTCTTAAATTATTACATACTGCAAAATGTTTTGGAATCCATTATACATTTGAGCCACCTGTGACCTCATCCTGTTTATAGGCACCCTTCTTCAATGCTAGGCTGTAGGAGTAGAACTTGCTTGCAAAAATCTCATCCAAAGGAGAGAGACAGATCCAGTAAAAGGATAATTATTGTGAAAAAAATGGAGTCTCAATGTTAGGGGCTTGCCAGATTACCCAGGGTTCACAGTAGAGGCAAGCCTAACAGCTCTTCAGGAAAGAAGGGATCAGGAGGGGCTTCCTGGAAGAGGCAAAAGCTGAAATGAAAGTAAAGAAGCGTGTGGTATGGCACCGTCCAATATGGCAGCCACTAGTCAGGTGTGACCATTCAAATTTAAATAAATAAAATGAATAAAATTTAAAAGTCAGATCCTCACTGACATTAGTCACATTTCAAAGGTTCAATAGCCATGTGTAGGTGGTGGCTACTGTGTAGGATAACATGGATACAGGACATATGCATCTTTATATCTATTTGACAGTGCTGTTGCAGAGTGTGGCTTTTTCAAGTTAGAATCTCCAGTCCATTGTCAGCTAGGCATCTTTCTCTTGCAAGAAACAGAGCATTCTACCTCAGCCTGGGCTAAACATTAACCTGAGTTAATTGGTGCATGCAACAGAATAGTCCAGAGGTGGTTAGTCCTTAGGTTAGATTTGATGGAAGCTCTGCTTCCTTCTATGATTCTCTCATTTGCCAGTCTGTATGTGACTACTCATTCTCCTTCTTGTTTTCCTCATGGTGACTAAATAGCTGCAGCAATTCCAGGTTTTCCATTTGTATTCCAAATATTTCAAAGGAAAGAGGAATCATGTTTTGTATCCATGGGTCAAAATTCCTGAGTTCCATGTATATATTCTGAGTCAAACTACTGTGGCCAGGGGCACCATATCTACTAACTAACTTAGGCCTAATTAAGTGCCCCATTGTTTATAGGATTATGCTGATTTATGTAAATCAGAGAAGGCTTGAACTTAGAGCTAGAAGTGAGGGGCGGCTCTCAAACACCTGGATGAAACTCTGGGTTGCAGACGTAAACAATGCTGGGGTCCCAACCATGTGATCCACTATCATATTGGTCCATTCATCATATTAGATCTTGGTCTGTCAGCATCTTTTGGAGCCTCAGTTTTCCTAGCCCAAAGACCTTCTAGCCCAGAGAGGCAAGATTAGCTCAGACTTTTGTGGGTGACTTGAGTGAGTTTTCTAAGTAGAGTCAAGACTAGAGTGAGACCAGTGAGTCTCAGTGTGGAAAAATTTAAGGAAATACTCATTCTCACCGCAGGGCAAAGTCAGCACCTGAAATCAGAGCCTCCTTCCAGTTTGCGCTCTGCATAGCACATTTGCCTTACCCTAGCACCTGCCCTGTTTCTTAGGAAATCACTTTGTCAGAAAGGTGAATTCTATACTTTGAATTCAAAGAAAAATTTCCTCTTATCTAAAACAGCAGTAATTTTCAGGTTCAAGAAAACATGCATCTTGTTAAAAAAAAAATAAAAAGCATCACTGTTGCTGTTTGTACCAAGTCAATCCATCTCCCCAATGGTTGTTCTGATGAGCTGGATGGTATTACGACACAATAGAAAAACATATTACCCATTACAAATGGCATTGCATTATAAACTATAAATAATTGATAGGCAATGATATAGAATAATAACTTTCCCTCAGAGCTATTTGTCTGAGGCCTCAACAATTTCACCGTGTTGAGTAATAGACTAACCCAGACAAGCAGGTACAATAATACAGTAGTGACTGAGTGGACAGGAAAAGGAGGACTGTGGGGGCCCAAGGGCTGGGTGGGGAGCAGGAGGTGGGTTAGGGCTGGCAGACTTAGCAAATGAAAATTCAGGACACATACATATTGCATAGAACCTACTTACACTAAAATGTTATTTGTTGTTTATCTGAAATTCAAGTTTAACTGCCTGTCCTATGTTTTCTGTGGTGATCCTAGTATGTTAGTTCCTTATTGCTGCCATAACAAATTACCACACTCTTGGTGGCTTCAAAAATCACAAACTTATTTGTCTTTACAGTTCTGGAGGTTAGAAATCTGAAATCAGTTTCACTGAGGTGAAATCAAGGTGGCCTCAGGACTGCATTCTTCCTGAGGTTGCAGAAGAGTTCCCTCGCCTTTGCCTGGCTTTCAGAGGCTGTCTGCATTCCTTGGCCCCTGTCCCTCCGACCTCTGCTCCCATCATCACATCTCCTGCTTGGACTCTTCTTTCCTTTCATAGGGACCCTATGATTACATTAGGCACACCTGGATAATTCAAGATAATCCCCCATCTCAAGGTCCTTAGCTTAATCACATCTGCAAAGTCCCTTTTGTCATGTAAGATGAGATATTTATAGGTTCTAGTGGTTGAGGCACCTTTGGGGTGAGAGGGGAGTTATTCCATCTATCTCACTTAGCCTGGGTAGAAATGTCCAGTCCTGATACGTGTTGCTCCACCCTGAACATCTACAACATTCCATCTTTTAGAAACTGCAGTTCTGTCTCAAGTGTGTGTGTGTGGGGGGGGGCATAGGGATCTTTGCTTCTGGTGCTATGACAGATGTAGGTTGGAATCTTGACTCTTCCTCATCCTATGTGACCTTATTTGCTTAGTCATTTGCTTCCCTCTTCAGTTTCCTGTGGGGTTTGAACAATAGGGCCGTCCCCACTCCGGATGATTGTGAGGATGAGAGTGTGTGATACCACCGTGCAGTAGTCACCACACAAGCACCCAGGACCCACGAGCTCATGGTGCCTGCTGGCGGTGCTGAGCTTGGTCATACCCATGGCTGGGTTCTACCCTCCCTTTCTGGAAAAAGGCTGAGGTGCAAAGTTATGGAAATGGTGGATTCTTCTCAAGGTGCTCACCTGATGATTTGTGCTAGGAGTTATGCAACTTTCTCTAGCTCCAGAGCAAGCTCTCTCAGTCTCTGTACTGTGATGTTTAGGGCCAGAGAATTCTTTATGTAGGAGCTTCTCTTTTGAGACCCCATGTCTTCTCTCTGACTTGGATGTCCCCAGTGTGATAGGTCATGTTGACAGGGTGACTACCTATCTGACTGCCAGTGCATTAATTCACGAATTCATCATTCATTAATTTATATTTGTTTAGGGTCCACTCTTTGTTAGGCACTAAGGAAATAGCAGAAAACAAAACAGATACCATCTTTGCCCTTAAAGAACTCATATTTTATCCAATCATGCTGTCATATATAACCCAATCTTGTCTAAACCAGTACAATTCAACTAATGTTTACAGAGTACCCCTATGTGCAAGGTGATATAGTAGGGTGTGATATCCAGTGGCTCACAGCGTTACAGTATTGGTCTTATTTTTCCATACCACAGCAGCTTGATATGGTCAATGGTATCTAGGAAGGCTATAATTTTTGTTTGTTTGTTTCACTCTTCATCTCGTATGATTTATCTCACTAGTCATTTTAAGTGCATTAAACCAGTACTGTATACAAACTGAGGACTAAAACAAAGAAGCCCATGGCCGCCACTGAGTTCAAAAGCTTAGGTAGGTGTATGGTAGGAAGAGAATCAGAAAACGTGTGACAAGACCGATAGCCACCTCCAGGACAGATGAGGGGACAGCATTCCTTTCTAAAGATCTGCAAGGCATGCTATATTCTTGGAACTGCAAGTAGCTCAGAAAGGATAAAGCCAAGATAAAGTTCACCTACTATTAATGAGCTTGCTTATTAATTATTAATTAATTAAACAATGATTCTGAGCACCCAGCTGTACAGTCTGCCACCTCCGTTTGACCAATACTGAGCATCATGCTTGGCATCACTGGATTATTGAAACTGAATTGTTGAAACTAGACCAGGGTTGATGATGTCTGGGCCCAAGGATCCAGGTCTTGCTTATTGCAGTGTAGCCCAGATTTTCACACAGGCCTCTTTCCATAGCCATGTTCTCTGACATCAGGGCAAAAGTCATTTACTTTTTGGCCAGTCAGGGCAGTGGAATATTATTATTTATTTAAAACTTATGAGTCTTTTGCATGGAATCAATTAAGAAGTCTCCTAAAGAAAAAGATAATATTATACTCAGTGTAACACAGTTTTTGGGGGTCCTCCTAATGTGTTGGAAAACACCATAGATCTTGAGAATTTTTTAAAGTCTTTTTTTTTAAACCAAGACTGCTGCCAGGGAATCTGGCCTCTGGTGTTAAGTGCTGGTTGTGGTTTTCCCCAGAATAAAATTATGAGCATGTTGGAGGTGGGGGTGAGGCAGGGAGTGGGAACTGGGAGGGAATGTGGGTACTTGTGTCTGCTAAGGTGTCGAATTTTACATGTCTGGGTTTTGTCTTCACCAGGCCTCGCTTTCTGAAATCACCGTTCTGTTCAACAGGCTTACTGGAAGGGCTGGCTCTGTTTCAAAGAAATCTCTCTGAAATGGGGACATCAAGCTGTAAAAGTAGATGGTGGTAGGGCCAGTTTTGGATGGAGCCAGCAAAACTATTCCTATTTGAAAAGGCAGTGTGAGAAGGGGCCCTGCCTGAGATGCAGGGTGAGTATTTGGGCTACGGCAGGGTTGTCTTGGGAGCTCTCTGGGCCTTTCTTTCTCAGTAGCAGGTTAGACTCTGACACTTCTCAGACTGCAAAGTCCCTTCTATGTACAACCTGTCCCGAGTCCAAGGTCATCCTCTAGATGTACCCCAGAGTGTCACCCTCCTTGTACTCCAGGGTCAGGCTCATTCCTGTGGCTTACAGTCCTGCTTTTAGAGAGAGCAGGAATCATCACTAACCTTCAGCAGCAGGAAGTAAACCACAGTGCCCCACCACAGTACAGCCGAGCTCCACACAAACCACTTAAAGCTCCCACTGGAGAAGAACAGAGAGTGTGGTCAAGTAAACGCGCACGCGTAGGCCCATGACAGGTCGACTGCTCCTCAGGGCTTCCAGAATTTTAAAAACAACTCCAAAAATGGAGGCCTGGCCATGGTCACTCTTGTCTTTCTAGCTGCTTTATCTTTCTTCTAACCCACAGAGGACTCAATACAAAAGCAGGGGATACAGTGCAACTAGTTTCTGTCCTTCCAGAAGCCTAGAGTTGGAAGGACAGTTAGCCCACAAGCAAGCTCTACTCATGGCAGCATCTGGGCTGTACTAGGAGGCAGCAGGCAGTTCAGAATTCGGCCCCACCATTTGCCAGCTGGAAGTTGTAGGGCCAGATGTGGTAACTCAGTGTTGTTATCTGTAAAATGGAGAAACGGGGTCCTTTCTTTCTCAGTAGAGGGTGGACTCTGACACCTTTCAGACTGCAAGGTCCCTTCTTGTAAGACTAAGGGCATTTGTGGTGTTTATCTCCAGGTGTTGGTAAATGTGAAATGAAAATATATATTATAGATTGTGTCATGCACATATACACATATCTCCACATATACATATATATAGTCTGACAGAGGATCCCCAATATCCCAGTTTTTTGTCCATGTGACAAAATACCTGACAAAAATAATGTAATGGTTGAAAGATTTATTTTGGCTCATGGTTTCAGAGGTTTCAGCTCATGGTCACTTTGTTCCATTAATCTGGGCTTTTGGTGAAGCAGAACATGATGGTGAGGAGACTGTGGTGGAGCAAAGCTGCTTATGTCATGGTGGCCAGGAAGGAGAAGAGAGAGAGGGAGAGAGGGAGATATCACCCTCAAGGGCACCACCCTAAGAATCCACTCCTTCAACTAGGTCCCACCTCCTTCAGTTTCCACCATCTCCCAATAGTCCATTCACCTATGAATCCATTAGTGGATTAATCCACTGATAATGTCAGAACCTACTTTATCCAGTCATTTCCTAAGAACCCCACCTGCAGCATTGAGGACAAAGCCTTCAACATATGAGCTTTTGGGCACCATTCCAGGTCCAAATCATAATACTTGATAAATATAATAAGTCATCACTAATATTAAGTCAGGGTCTGAATTAAACATTTAATATGTTAATTCATTTGTTTCTTTTGATAGTCTCCAAGTTGGTACCATTAGTACAATCCCTCATTATATAATAACACCAAGGCAGAGAGAAGTTAAGTAATTTCCTTTAGTTGACACGGCTAGCAAGAAGAAGCTTTGAGATGTGGATCCAGGCAGTCTGGCTTTAGAATATGTGCCCTTCACCTCTGGCTCTGATAAAAGGCAGCTATTAAAGCTAGTATACCTACTATCTTCTTTGAACCTTATAGTAGCCTTAGAAAAGAAATATTCAGCCCCACACTACTGACGGAGACACTGGAGCTCAGAGAGGTTGAGGGACTAGGTCCAAGTCTCAGAGCAAATGGTAAGACTTTCCATTGCCCTTTCACAGAATTTCACAGATAAGCTATCAAACAAGGCAGAGTGTGCTAAATGTCTAAACTACTTGTTCTCTAGATCTGAGCTAAATATGCACCATAGGGTCAAGAAACAGCTCATCTAATCCTGGTGCTTTCTATGAAGGCAGGTACTTGGAATATGCCATTTTCTAATGCTATCCTGTTATAATAACTCAGATCCGTGGAGCCCACAGCACATCTAGGGAGTTAGAACTTAGAGATGAAGCTTAGGAATCTGCATCTGACAAGCTTCTCAGGTGCTTTTGATGTGCAGCCAATTTGAAAACCACAACAGCACAGCAAAATCCAGATTACTAAGTGACATTTCCCCACCAAGGAACCCAGAATGAGGTTGTGGGAGAAGTTTGGTTATCAAAGCCCCAATTTTAATTTCAATTGCTGACCTCATCCCTCGCAGCTGTTTGATAGACAGCAGCTCACTAATTTCCCCCAGCTTTGGGTCTTTCCTCTGTAGTGTGAATCTCATAGTGCATGGGGTCATTGCAAGGAGCACAGGTGTTAACCCATGTAAAATCCTAACCACAAAACCCGACCCCCCAATGCAAGCTTTCTTTCCCTACCAATTTTTTGTGAAAGCACTCTCAATGATGGGAAAAGAGTGATTTGTTTGAAACAACGCTAAGCACTCAATAAAATATTTTTGGGTTGGGGTTTTGCTTTCTTGTGGCCCTATCTGAAATTAACTATGGTTTCTAAATGCTTCTCATGTTTCTTGATGAGGCAGATATAAAGCATTTCCACTCATCTCTGAAACTAGCTTTCTGAAATGTGGCTATCTAAGATAAGAATTATTTCTAGAACACTTGGGTCTTCGATTTTTCCTACTTGGGACAGAAATCAAAATAGTGGTCCATTTCCTCCCCCAGTACACCAAAAGGAAAGGGATATCTAAAAGCCTGTCTGGGCTCTGACTGTGTGTTCAACATCATTTACTGGGCATCTCTGTCATCCTAAAGAGGCTAATCTGATAAGTTCTAGTGGGTGGTGTAACCACCCTATTTTCATCTAGGGAGGAATCTGAACCCTGTAGATTATATGGGAAATGTCATAGGTGACCCAGGCTGGAGCAATAACTCCATTAGTTATAAACGGCAATTTATGCTGCCATGATTCCTTCCACAGAAACTAGACTCTTTTGTAAGGAACTCAATTATTTTCTGGTTCCTGCAAAAATGACTTCTCAGAGCTGTAAAATCAAATCAAATGGTTTCCAATCATGGCTTGGCTCCCCTGTGACTTGGCTCTAAGAAAGGAAACTCAACAACTCAGGTCATGCCAACCTGAGCATTTCAGTCCCATTGGAAATCAACAAACTGACTTTCTTGTGTATTCCTGGGCCTCCTGGTCATGCTGGTCAGCCCGAGTCAGGCTGATCTCTGTGCACTGACAAGATGATTTTCTTTTCCAGTGTCCTCCTTTAGATAATATCAAGGTCATCAGTTCACAGTCTCTCCAACGATTACAGGCCTGAGCAGGTGATATGTCTTATTGGTGATACAAAAGTCGAACAAGGTATTGTCCTGTCTGCAAAGAGTTTGCATTCTGGCTAGGGGATACGCATTAATACATAAGAAAAATGTCTAAATCATACAAGATGAGACCTCGTGCAATGCCAAATGGGGTGAGGGCATGTTGGAACCCAGGAATGGGGTTTCTTTGAAAGCCTGGTGATCAAAGGGAGAAGTCATTGCTGTCCAGAGTCAAGATATTTCCTGTGAGATTGGCCCAGATGGGGTGGGTATGCAGGGAGAAGGGATAATGGCTGTGATGCCAGAAAATAGCCTGGATAGCAGTTTGAAAATTGGTGTGAGCACAGAAGGGCTGGGCTCAAGAGGAGGTCACCCCTTCCTTGCCCCAGGCATATGAGGGTAGGTAATAGCCCTGCCAAATAATGGGTGGTGTCAAATCTTGGTATAACTGAAAGTCTTTCCATGGTGGTCCAATCCTCAAAATCACCTCTCCTTCATCCTAGCCTGGTATCGTCTTCCCTAAGAAGCCTGAGGAGTAGATCTCCCAAATTATGCTTGATGATATTTATCACAAAATAAATATTTGGGCAAGTTTGTGTTCAATAGCTATTTCCCATACCAGACAGTAAGCTTCATTAAATCAAAAATATTTAGCTTGGTGCCTGACTCCTAGCACTCAACCTCTGTTGTCTGTCTGTGCCACTTGGGTTTCATGAGTGCAAAGCCTGTTTCTGGCTAGTCATCACTCTTTCCAGTGTCCAGCATCATGCCTGGCACAAGAGACAGACTGGATCTCATATTTATTGAACATATGAGCTTTTATTCTCCTCACCAAAAATGACTTCTTCTGTAACCTCCCTCATATCAGTACATGATCATTCCCTTCTAGGAGTTTCTCAGGCCAGAAACCTTAACGTCGGCCTTTAGTCTTTTCTTTCACTGCAACAGCAACTGCAGCCAACTCTGTCTGCAGAATTTATCCTTAATCAATGCCCTCTCAGAGCTCCATTTACTACTACTCCAGCTCAAGTGACTACAGTTTCCTAGTGAACTGTCACTTTGTTTCCTAACCCATCCCCTGGCTTCTGCACTTGGCTATCTGGTCTCTTCTCCAGAGAGTGACTAGAGCAGTTCCTTAAGAAACAAAGTAGAGCATGACAGTCTGCTGCCCACACATCTCCAGTGGCTTCCTGTCTTCCTATGAAGAAACCCAAGTTCCTTAGTCTGACCTAAAAGTCCCATGTGAGCTGCCCTCAGCTAACCCTCGGACGTCCTGCCGCAGTTGCTACTGCTGTCTCTTCTTGGCTTCCTATTGTCCTCAGCAGGTCAGGCCCTTGCCCAACCTTTGGAATCATTCTTCCCCCTGCTTGGAGGTCTCTTCCCCAGACATCTTTATGGTTCCTTCTGTCTTTTCTTTCAGGTCTTCTTTTAAATGCCACCTTCTCAGAAACTTCCCCTGACCACTCTATGTCACCCTTTGACCCTTCCAGTACTCCACGCTTTATTTTTCTTTATAGCTCTTATTGGCAGCTGTCATGGTATATGATTATGTCTGTTTTCCACTCTAGACCATGAAGGAACTTTGCCAGTTTTGTTCAGTGTGTATATGTCTAGCACCTAGATTAAGCCTGGGCATTAGCAGACAGGAGAAGCTCGCTTACTGCATCTGTGAGTGAAGGTGGAGCACACAAGCACCTCCTCCCATGTAAGTGGCGTTCCAGTCACCCAGCCTGTGCCAGGCACCACTGTAGTTGTAAGCCCTTTGCTTGCTTGATGTTTTTTAATCACAGCAATTGATATGGTAGACTTCACTACCCACACTTGACAGAGGAGAATAAGAGGTTGTTGAACAAGTCAGTCAATATCTCAGAACTGGAAAGTGGAAAGGTAGAGTCTAACTCAGTTTGAATGACTCTAGACACTTCCACTGCCTGGAATACTTTGTCCAGCCTGACAAGAACATGGACACATGTCCTGCTTCCCTGAGATGTCAGAGAGTGATGTTGAAACAACATGCTTGTATTTCAGCCACAGAGCAAAGAAGGAGGGGTGTTTACAGGCAACAAGTCAAAACAGCATTCCGTGGGTGACCAAACTGAACATCTACGTTCAGATTTTCCCTTTAGGAGGAAAAGGGAAGCAGAGGAGATCAGAGGAAAG
Source organism: Geosciurus inauris (assembly GCA_004024805.1). Lineage (NCBI taxonomy): Eukaryota > Metazoa > Chordata > Mammalia > Rodentia > Sciuridae > Geosciurus > Geosciurus inauris. The sequence continues at coordinate 150,918 of PVHX01001982.1, forward strand.
AAGTGAAAAGTTCCTCTGACAGGAAGCCAGACTTTCCTGTCAGGGCCTTTCTGACTTCCCCTTGCCAGAGTTATTACTCATGTGGGGGAAGATGAGCCTTATAGCACAGACTCCTAGAATTTTCGCAAGGGAGGAACTGAGGGAAAAGATAACCAGTAATGGGTAGACCTAGAATTGACTTTGATAACAGTTTTCAAATCATTGCTATCCCAGGAGGCAGCGTGGGGGATTAGGAATCTATTACATTGACTAATTGAGTTAGAGTTTGAACCATTGGGTTCTCAGAAATAAAGGGCTATAGTTAGAGGTTCTAGGGATGATTGAATTCTGAGAACAGGCAGATGGCTGCACTGGAGATCTGCTTGGGGGTAAAATTTCAATATCACTGGTTCACAAAATTCTGAGCTATAGCACATGGCAGAATTCCATGACTCAATGAGCTGTAGCATTTTCTTATCATGAGCCACAGAGGATCCAGGCATAGAGTGTAATGTTAGACAAGTGTGATGTGTAAAAGTGAAGAGGGGCAGGTGTCCCTGAAATTTGACTAGCCTGTTGCCTTCCCCTTCCAACATGGTTCAAATGGTGTTCCTGGGCCCAGAGACCAGCGATTTGCAAATGTCTAGATGTTGGTTCTGCATGCAAAGCTGTTGTGGATTCCCAGGGAGGGTAATGTGCCTTAAAATAAACAAATAAAAAACACCTACCCAGTTTGGGTATGATGGATATTTTTATTTGTCTGCCAGTATCCATCTCAGTCAATTTCCTTTGACCTCTAATTATATGTGCTGAATGAATCAGATATCTGCTTGCCCAGCCTCTTTTGCAGCATGGAAGAGGGTTCTGGACAGTGAGGCATTAGAGGAAATCTTCTGGATATCTAGGCCACATTTCTCCTCCTTCATCACAGGAGAACAGGAGAGATGCACAGGAGTCTCTCTCTTCTTTTCCTTTTCTTTTTCTTTTTTTGGTGGGGAGGTACTAGGGATTGAACTCAACCACTGAGCCACATCCCCAGCCCTATTTTGTATTTTATTTAGGGACAAGGTCTCACTGAGTTTCTTAGCATCTCGCTTTTGCTGAGACTGGCTTTGAACTCACAATCCTCCCCCTCAGCCTCCTGAGCTGCTGGGATTATAGTCGTGTGCCACCACACCCAGCTAGGAGGTTCTCTCTTGATCTTTTCCCATTCATGGGGCCTCTTGCTCTGGACTTTAAATGTGGTTATATGAAATTGTGATTTCTAAAGATAGAGCCACCAACTTGAAACCAGAGGGAAAGACGGAAGATGAGAGACATCAACCTAATGGCTTGACATCATGAAGCCATTGAATCAGTATTCAGACCCCTACCTCCAGACAACTTGCTAAGCACACGTATTTTGAAGGTGTGTGTTTCCCCTGGGAACTGGCGCAGGTTAGGATTAGATACTGTCCAGACTTTAGATAGTGATTGGAAATCAACTCTCCAGGAGTCCAAGTTGGGAAAGCATCTACTAATCTTCCTTCTCAGAGCTAGGGAGTGGTTAAGAGCCTCAGTTTTAGAGGCAGCTAGTCCCCTACTCTAGACAGTTCAACACATTTCATTCCCTAAGAAACTGAGGGACATTTCTGAAGAGGTGGCATTTGAGAGCTGACCTGAAAGAAAGAAGAGAAAGATTCATAAGGATGTCTGGGGATGAGTCTTTCACACAGGAGAAGAGCAAGTCCAAAGGCAGAGGGAAGCTGCCTGGCCTGGTGAGGACAGGAGGAGGCCAAGAGCAGAAAAAGCAAGTCACAGCTAGGTGTTGTCTCCTCCCAGACCCCTCCTGGGTCCACACTTTGGCTTCATTTTTTCTCCATTTGTTTCCAGAATATATTGTGGGTTTTTTCTCTCAACAAAGTGAAGTTTTTCCATTGGTTTCTCCTTGGAGCCTGGGTCTCTTTGAGGGCAGGGCCCATGTTCTCTTCCAACAGGTTCTCATCAAATATATGGGTAGACCTTGGAAAGTGTTGGCTGAGGTCGTGCTTTTTCAAGCATTAGTTCAGAATAGAGCTTCCAGTTGTCTCCATCACAGCAATGGAACACTCTTGTTAGTCTCCATGGCTCCAGGCCTGGGTGTGGCTCTTGATTCTTCACCTTCCTTCACAGCCTGTGCCTTATCTTTAGAAGACCTCATGGTTCTACTTTCAAGTACATCCTTGATCTTACTATGTTTTTTTCTGCCTACAAGTCTGGAGTCCATGTTACTATTTTTTTAAATTAATTTATTTTTATTCATGTTACTCGTTTTGATCTTGCAATAGGTTGCCTGCATCACCTCTTGTCGGTCTCCCCACAACAAGCCTATTTTGCATACAGGAGAATTAGCCTCAAAATAAAACAGGTCCCAACTCCCCTCTGCTCAGCTCATTCTCCTACTCCCGTGGCTTTCTGTTACCCTTGGAACACAATTCAAACTCTTGATGTCTTGGTCTATGATTTCCACCAGTCACAGAAACATCCCTGGCCGTGGGTACCCCCCGCCACCCTTCCTCTCCCATCCAGTTTTACTATCGCCAGCACCACAGGCTGATGCAATTCCTTCCATTTTCTGAAGGATTTTGATCAAGCCCATTGCACAGGATGGAATCCTGTTCCTCCACTCCTCAACAGATTAAGTACTCACTATCATGGGCTCTGCTCAGGGATCCCTTTTCTTTTTTCGTTTTTTTTTGGGGGGGGGGTACTGGGGATTGAACTCAGGGGTAATCGACCACTGAGCCACATCCTCAGCCCTGTTTTGTGTTTTATGTAGAGACAGGGTCTCACTGAGTTGCTTATCCCGTCGCCCTTGCTGTGTCTGGCTTTGAACTCGCGATTCTCCTGTCTCAGCCTCCCTAAGTGCTGGGATTACAGGCTTGAGCCACCGCGCCCGGCTAGGGATCCCTTTTCTGATCAGCTACCTAAAATAACATGCCTTTCTCCATCTTGAGCACTTCCCAACATAGGACCTAAAACTGAATTACTCCACTTACTGCCATAATAATTTTTTTTCTCCCAATTTGATTATATATGCACTGTTTACCTACTCCAGGTTAGGTTAGATCCTTGAGATCAGGAACGACAAAACAATCAGAAAGAGTGTTGGAGAGAAGATCATCAAGCTGAGAACTCTTTACTTCCATTTACTGGTGTAGGATTTAACTATGTTGTCTTTAAATCTTGAAATAACATTTGAGTCTGCCGAGTTTTACATGGGTTCCCCATGTCACTCATTTAGGGAGAAGTTACCTCTATGAGGCTTGTTCTTTCTTCACATTCCTGGATCATTGGAAATGCTTACAAGGGGGAAAAAGACAAAGTCAACAGGTCAATACTTATTGAGTGATGAATCTGCAGATTTACATAGTGATGCAAAAAGTGCCACCTTGTCTATGTTCTCAGAGAGTGTGTGCTAACCCCATAAAACTCACATGCAGTAGACAAACCCACAGATGTGCAAATGGGGAGAGAAATCTACTGTCTGGTTAGAGTGGAGATACTGGGCTTATGGGGGTAGGAAAATAGGAAAATAATAAGTTACTATGAGGATTTCTAAAGGGGATGGTAAGCATAGAATGCATATTTTTCCATGTCTTATTTCATTGATTTTTACAATCACTATATTACAATATATTGCAATCTTAAATGCCAGAAACATGCTGTGCAATGTTCTTGTGAGAGGGTAAGTGGTCACTGGGACAGACCAAGGCTGCAGACCATGTTTCCCAGCTTCTATTCTTTCCTAAGTAGCTGCTCCCTCGATGGACAGAATCTAAACTGTTATTAGAGTTTTTCTTGATTTTTTTCTTCCCTGAACTCACATTGTTAAATCATGTTATTAATGCACACATTAAGAGTACACCAGTGAACTGGAGGCCTTGGGCTTTGAATAGGAAAGCTCTGGATTTGAGCCTATGCTTTTGTCCCCACTCCTGAGGCAAAGGCTGACTAGCTTTTTTCAAACTTTCCTTTATCCTCCTGGTCACATCTCTTCTGGCCTCTTGGCAATTGGGTAGCCATGCAATTGAGCTTTGGCTAACAATACAAGCAGTAGGCCCCCCATGTAACTTTCCATGTTCAATCCTCCACACTCTTTCCCTCTTTCAGCTGGTGCCAATAGCATGAAGAGGTTGGAAATCACATGTTGAATATGGCAGGACCTGGAAATGAAAGGAGTCTGGTTCTCTGGATCTCCATTTGGAGGAGAGCCCCTCATTATACAGAAATTCCCAGTTGGGACTTAGGTGAACAAGAAATTAATATTTCTTCACTTTAAGTCACTGAGAGTTAGAGGTTTATTTGTCATAGCAACTGATGTTGCTTTAACTGGGGCTCCACTTACATGACTTGTGTAATCTCTTAACCCTTCTGTATCTCAATTTCAGCATCAGTCAAGGTCCCTGAACAGTGGTGTTTCGGAAGTAAGCAGCGTACACTCTCAAAAGAGGAAACTGAGGAAATTTCAATGAAGAAACTTCTTACAAAGATGTGGGCCAATGAAGGGAAGCTCACAAGGGGAGGGGAAGCATCCTAGGCTCTGGGTAACAGCGAGCTCTTAGCACCCTGAGCCTCCGTCTTAGTCTACTTCTTTTGCTATAGCACAATACCACAGATTGGATAATTATAAAGAAAAGTAACTTATTTGGCTCATGGTTTGGGGCGCGACGACAGCATGTGGTGAGGGCTTTTGTGTTGCCTTGCCGAATAGTGGAAAATCAGAAGGGCAAGTACATGCGGAAGAGACAAAGCATGAGGGCTGAGCTGGTTTTCCAGAACCTGCCCTTGCAGTTATAATGAGACCAACCTACTCATGAGGGTTCACCCCTGTAATGGCCAAACCCCTCCCACCAATGGGTTGAGAATCAAGCTTCCCTTTTATTTATAAATCTGGTCTTTAAGTCATTTCTTTGCTTTCTCCTTTCATTGTAATAAAGGAAGTCATGCAACAGCCTGAATGCTTTGTTGCTTGGTATTTCTTCCCTCTGATATTCTAGTTCATTGCTCTTAAGTTCTGCCTTCCATGAAGTCCTAGGACATGGATGCAATTCTGCCAAGTCCTTTGCATTGAATAACAAGGATGGCCATTGCTGCAGTTCCCATTGCCTATATCCTCAGCTCCTGGCTCCTCATCAGAATGGCTTTTTACTGGTCACATATCTAACAACACTCTGATCATGATCACAGAGGGTGATCTCTAAGAAGTTTCAGATTCTCCCTCGACTTTTCTTCTATGGAGGCCTGGAGTGATAGAGTCACCCTTAATGCTTATGGAAATAATGGCTTTTCCCAGAGTTCACTTCAAAACTGGTCCTGTCTCTTCCATCTTTAACCTGATCCAGGCTGCTTCTACAATTTTGATTATTTTAAAGCCCCACTTCTTAGGAACAATGTTTTATCTTAGTCCGTTTCATGTTGCTATGAGAGAATACCACAGACTGAGTATTTTATGGACAAAAGGGGTTTGATTCATGATTCTAGAGGCTGGAAAGTCCAAGGACATGGCAAGAGTATCTGGAAAGGGCCTTCATAAAACTTATCTCATGGGAAAAACAGAAGGGCAAGAAGGCACATGCAGATGACCCAAAGGACAAGGATAGATTTGCTTTATAATAACCTGCTCCCTTCACACTAATACATTCCTGAGGGTTCTGCTCTTGGACCTAAGCCTCTCCTGTTAGATCCTGTCTCCCAACATCACTGCATTGGGAATCCAGCTTCCAACGAGAGAATTCCAGGGAACACAAAAAACACAGAAATCTGGGGCTAAAGACTAGGGGAGAGAGCATTTCCCAGAGTCTGGAGAGATGCTGGGAAAGAGCTACCTGGGGAGCTACAACCTTCAGTAGGAAATTTCATCCAACCTGGAGGAAAGACGCTGGAGCAATAGAAGCCCGCTGTCCTCCTACCAGCCAACCCTCCTCCCAGTGCCTCCATTGACTAAACAGAACTGGAAGCCAGAGGGCAAGGAGCTCAGTGAAGCAGCCCTTAAATGCCAGCTCCCCAGTGTGTGGACTGGGTGTACAAGGATGGAGAGAGGATCTGGAGGTACAAATGAGGAGTTTAATGTGAAGTTCTTCTGTCTGAAAATTGGGGATCCTTAGAACCTACTGCATAGGGGCTGCACTTAAAGCTAGGAAGCCGAGCTACATAAACACCTACTGAGAAAACCAGAAGATAAGTTTTAAAGAAAGCACAGTCTTAATAGTTGTTTTTGTCAGATGCTGGGTCACCAGTGCCCACTGATTTCTTAAAATGTATTTTTCTCTGATTTCTTTGTTTGATTTGTTTTCATCTTTCAGCAATTTTGACATGCTTCTTAATGCCAGGAGATTTTCTAGCATGAATTTAATTCTGGTGCTTCCTGGAGTCTGACATCTTCACTTCTTTGTGATCTATTTTTGCCCATAGGTGGGGCTTGAGAAAATATCCAGTTTCAGGGTCCTTGGAAGATTCTTCTTTCTCAGCTTCAGCCACTCATTGTTATTTTCGGGGCCACATTGCCAGGAGCATCCCTGACCCCACCCCTGCAGACGACAGCTATGTCTAAAGTACTCTCCTTGCCTGCCTGGGTTTCTTCACTCTGTGTGTTCTGCCTGTGTACGAGTTGATTAGATAGAGTTACCTTTTCCTGACTGGAGGGATGGGCCTTTCCAAATAAGCAATGAGAGATTAGCATCCTCGTGAGGTAGGCTGGGCGGAAGAGGGGATCCAGTAACCCTGTTTTCTGATCCCTTCTCCGCCTTTTACTTGCAGTGTGACCTTGAGATATTCCTTCCCATTCTTAGATTCCTTGTCTGCAAGATGGACTCACTGCATCTGTCTCACTGGCTTCGTGAGGGCAGGTAATGGAATACGTATGCATAGAAGCCCAGGCATTTTCTTGGCACATAGCAGGCATTCAGGAATTCTTGAGCAAAAATAAAAATGTCTAAGGTATAATGGGGATCAGGACCTTCTGTTATATTGGAGCTAAAAATGGAGTTGATTAGGTATTCCAAGGCCCAAGTTACTCACAGTCCTCCCAAGCTTCTAGTTTTCACTCTTTATCTTAAGTATTACTAAAACATCTTCCTAGAATGAATCGAGTCCACAGATGTCGAATCTATTCTCTGAGATTCCTCTAGGGTGAGATGGGAGGTGAAAAAAAAAAATCAAATTGAAACAACACACCTTTTGAGTTAAGAGCAATGTGGAAAACACACCAAAAGACACCAATGCCAAGAACAGAAGAGCCATGATTTCTGGGAATCCTTTGGCGGAACACTGTTACCTTTTTTATTTTTCCATGTGTGACACACGGCACCCACTTTTTCCTGAGTATTTCTTAAAATCTTGCCATTTGATGTGTCTGGGATCCAGAATCATGGGGTGGGAGTGGATGGTGGAGCAGAACATTTATGAGTCCAAACTCCAGCCGTGTCTCTCACTTTGGGGAGGTGACTCAACAAACCCTTTGCACCTACAAAACGATGAGCACCACCACACCACAGATCTCAGGGTTTGTTTGAAGATTAGAAAAATAATGCAAAGATAGTCTCTAGCAGTATGCAAGGGAGAGTGCTCAATAGTGTTAACGATTATTTTTGGAAAGGGACAATTGTCACATCACCTTCGATCTAAGAAAGTGTTGTAGGGCAATTTAATCTATTGGCCTCCCTTTGGGGAAACAGAAGCTCAGGAAGAGGCATCCAGATTTAGCAAAGGCCACCCCATTAGTGATGGGTCATGAGTTCTGTGAAGGTATGTGATAGGCTGACAATTCTCTGCATCATATTCTCACCAGTAACTTACACCGTGACTTCCTGGGCACAGATCCTCTAATTTAGACAAGTGTCACCAGTGAACAGTAGCAGAAAGCCATGCCCTTGGGCCGTCTCAGTGGTCCTCTGACCCTGACATCATCTGCAGAGGCTTGGAAATTTGGGCAAGTCTTCTGATGGCCTCCAGTATGCCTGATTACTGATCCCCATTGGGTTTCAGAATAGTCTGCAGATTTTGTCATTTGATTCATAAATTAGAAAATGGTTCCCAGTGTATGGTGATGCACGTTTATTTTATTTTATTCTTTTAATTTATTCCACTTAGGTATACATGATAGTAGAATGCATTTTGATTCATTGTACACAGATGGAGCACAACTTTTCATTTCTCTGGTTGTACGTGATGTAGAATCACATCATATAGGCAGTCATACATGAAGCTAGGGCTGTGATGTCCACCTCATTCCACCATCTTTACTGCCCCCATGCTCCTTCCCCCTCCCTCCCCTTTGACCAAAATTCCTCCATTCTTCCCGTGTCCTCCCCCATATTATGGATCAGCATCCACTGATCAGAGAGAACATTCAGCATTTGGTTTTTGGGGATTGGCTTACTTCACTTAGCATGATATTCTTCAACTCCATCCATTTACCTGCAAATGTCATAATTTTATTCCTTTTATTGCTGAGTAATATTCCATTGTGTATATATACCACAGTTTCTTTAAATTTTAAGGTTTTTTTTTTGGTGGTGCTGGGGATAGAACCCAGGGCTTTGTGCGTGCAAGGCAAGCACTCTACCAACTGAGCTATATCCCCAACCCTGGTGATGGACTTTTAGAACAGATTTGGGAAGAAGTACTTATTACCCTCTCTTCCTGTCCTTCTAGAAAGCAGGTCTCCAATAAAGAGGTTTGCATACTTGAATGAGGGTGGGAAATGGGCCTATTACTACTGAGTAGATGGTGCACCCCTAAAGTTCATTATGAATAATGAGTCTAATGTTAAATCTTACCAGTGAGTTGCAAGGCAAATATGATGTTCATTATCTATATCATGAAGAATGATTAATTCTCAAGTTTTTGTGGAATACGCTACGAAACAGAGAGTAATTGGGACTATGCTTCTAGTGGTCAAAAGAGGTGCCATGGTAACTTGAAGATAAACTACCATTGCCACCAACTGAGATTCTAGGAGAAGGAAAAAGGGAGGAGAAAACAAACGTTTATTGAGCACCTACTATGTGCCGCACTTTTTTCACACTTAAAAAATTATTGCTTGGTTATGTTTATTTACCTCTGAAAGCCCTGTGAGGGTATGACTCTCTGTGTCATATTCTCACCAGTAAATAAGTGCCCAGGGCATCATTAAATATTTGCTGAATGAATGAATATGCTAGGAACTTTCTACAAATGATATTTTAACAATCATTACAATCACCTTGTTAATTGGACATTATTATCCCCACTTTGTAGAGGAAAACATCAGGGTTTAGAAATGATAAATAATGTGCACAATGTGTCCATGTCTATCGAGACTTCTAATATAGGGGCTGTGATTCCTAAGTCTGTTTTCTGCCGCCTCTCATGTTGCCAGGCTCTTTTCGGGAGTCATCTCTATTTATGCCCGATAGAATGGGAGGCATTTCTGATCCTGGTTCTTGAAGATTGAGGGGAAGTGTTTCTACCATTGACAACAGGCAGAAGGGATTGCACTGAATGAAACTCCCTCCCTACTTCTTTTGCAGTTGGTGGCCAGTGTGGGATGGTGAGGGGAAGCACCAGAGCATGAGGATATAGGAGTATAGCTTCCACTCCCCCCAAGTCCTTTCTTCACTTGGTGGGTGCATGCATTATCTATCATTGTGTTCTATCACCACAAACCTAGTGGCTTAAAAATAACTGACTTGTTATCTCACAGTTTTTGTGAAGCAGCAATTATAGAGTGGATATACCTGGGTGGTTCTGGCTCAGGGTTTTTCAAGAGGTTTCAGTCAAGATACCAGTGGGGGAAATAGTCACCTGAAAGTTTCGTGGGGACTTGAGGATTTGCTTTCTGAAATGGATTCCTCACTTGGCAGTTGGAAATAGCCTCAGTTTCTTGCTGGCTTTTGGTAGGGTGCCTCAGTTTCTTACCATGACGACTTCCCTATAAAGGTGCCTGCATGTTCTCACAACATGGTGGCTGGCTTCTGCCACAAAACATGATGTAAGAAAGAGAAAGCAGGGACGAAGCCACAGTGTTCTTTATGACCTAGTTTCCCAAGTTACACACTTTCAATTGTGCCATATTCTCTTTATTAGAAGTGAGTCACAATTCCTGCTTTCCTCAAAGACAGAGGAATTAGGCAAATTAGGCTTCCCCATCTGAAGGGAGGAGTATTAAATAAAAAGTTGGTGGATATTTTTTGAAAGCATCAGGGTGGGTTTGGTAGACTACATTTTGTCTGCCACTCAAACATTGTTTTTCCATTCCTCGTTGGTATTGTAAAAAGATAAAAGACTTTGGAATCAGACAGATCAGTGTTTGAACACTGGGTGAAATTTTAATGTCTCTGAGCCTTGTTTCTTAACTTTAAAATGAGGATGATTATAGCAAACCTAGTTCACAGGTTTGCTGGGCAGATTATAGGTAATAAAGTCCTTAGTGAAATGTCTGGCACAGGTTAAGTGTTCTAGCAGTGGCTTGCTCTCTGTTTCAGTACAAGGCAGCCATCTCCTCTTCTCCCTACCTCTCAAGTATGTGCCTGAGTCAGAATATTGAAGTCACAGACACACAGGTATGGAAGGATTCCTGAGTCCATTCTATTTCCACCATGCCACATTGGTAGTTTCTCCATCTTTACTTCTGCACCATGGAACATAGTTACTTTTAAGGAAAATTAGGTTCCAGCACTGGCAGATAAGTTGGAAAGGGAATTTATATGTTGTGCTCCAATCTTTTTATTTTTTTAAAATTTTTTTTGTAGATGGACACAATGTCTTTATTTTATTGCTGTGTATGTGATGCTGAGGATCGAACCCAGGGCCTCACGCATGCGAGGCAAGCGCTCTACTGCTGAGCCACAATCCCAGCCCCGTTGTGCTCCGATCTTGCTCAAATTCTCGTGCTTATTTGTAGTTCTTGGTCCTTTTCAATATGATGGATATGGGTTTAAATCTAGCCTCTTCCACTTCCAATCTTGCTAACCTTGATTACTCCTTTTCTGAGTAAAGACCTGCTTGTGAAGTTTAAGTCAAGTAAGATGTGCAACTTTTTCAATAAACTGTAGATATTACTGTCATTATATTTATGGTCAGTTTCAGTTCATTTAGTCCTAAAATATTTTAAATACTATCTGGAAAAAGCATGTAAATATTGGGACAGTGTATACTACCTTTTTCTAAGAATCACAAAGTGTGCTTGGCCACTCCCATAGATTACTCATCGCAAAGTAGAATGAGGTCCCTATTATTTTTTCCAGTTAGCACATCAGGAAATAGAAGGTTAAAAGACTTACTCTACAGGTGCCTAGATTTGAGCCACAGGAATTATTTGAGGACATGTTGGCTTTGTTGAATCTCTTTGGAGAATGGTAGTTTGGGCTCACAGAGTGATAGCTGGATTTTGTGACCTGCATAAATACATATTTGACGATGTAGCACAACTGAAAATTGATAGCTCACTGAATCAGTCTTTGTGGGTGATTTAGTTTAATGCCATAGTCATTTTTGAGGATACTACAGGCAGGCACTGGGCTGGGTATGGGGGACAGAGGGGTGAAGAGGATTCCATGGGAATACTGAGGTAAAGCAGGGGCATAGAGCCCTCTTAGCATTCCATTTCTGTCTCCAGATAATGAGAAGCAGACAGGAGCACACTGGTAGTTAACACCAGAGACTGGCAGCCCAGGGGCTTCGATGTTGATGAAATTCCTGATGAATCTCAGTTGCATGATTATAAAGTCAATCCGCTTGAAATCAAAATACCAGAGGAGAACAATTTCCTTGGTTCTGCCATTTCATTTATCACCACTGTCTGTCTGTGTTGTCGGTATTAACATCCATTATTTATCATAATGCTCATTTTCCTTCCTAGCCCCTTTTCTCTCACTATTAAATGGAGAGGAAGGTGGAAACATTAGTCCTCCTTACATCATTGTTTCTTCTGAATTAAGAGCTTCTCGGGGGCTGGAGAGAGGACATACCAATTGGATAAAGCTATGGGAACAGGATAAAAACTATTTTCCTTGCTCACTACAAATGATTCTGAGTGCCACTGAGTAGCTGTTTCTCTGGGGTTGGTCTCAGCTAGAACAATTACAGGGTGTGTAGAGAAGGAGGCAGAGGTGTTAACTCTATGGCAGGTGGATGCACGTTTCACAGCATTACATTGTACTCCATAAATTTGCACAATTATTGTGTCAATTTAAAAGACCTAAAAAAAAAAAAAAAAAAAACCATGTAGAAACTACAACAATTGGCAAATGGGCGTGAGAGAAACAGCTAGTTGTCTTCTTAGATTTCTTCTAATTTCTGCCTTGGTAACATAGCCTCATTTTATATGGGGTAGCAGGCCTTCTAGCCAAAAGATTGTATTTGCTAGTCTTTGATAGCACCTATGATCAATGTACATTTGAAAGTGCTCAGTATGAGACTTTTGGAAACCCTGCTTAGCAAAGCTGTGTCAACTGAATTCTTCCTCCATGCTATCCAGGTTCCCTTTCCTTCTTCTAGACTACAGTGTGGATGTGATGGTAGCACTCCAGCAGCCATCTTGGGCTGAGAGGTGATGTTAGGGTGAGATAGCACAATAGATAGTGAAGCAGAATGAAGGAGCATGGAGTCAAGATGACTGTTACGCCACCCACCAAGCTCAGGTTCCCTTATCTGAACTTCTCTTTCATGAGAGATGTAATACCTGAGCTATTTAAATCATTGTTGTTAGGGTTTTTGTGACATGTAGCTGGACCTTATCCTAGAAGATCAGGATGCCAGATGAGGTAGAGTTGGAAGAGTGGGAAAGAAGAAAGAATCAAAGACTCCAGATTCTTGGCCTGGGTTACCATGTAGATGGTGGTTCTATTCACATCAAAAAGATTTATAAAGGAGAATCAAGATAAGAAGAGAAGATGAAGAATGTGATTTGTGAGGTGTTTTTTTTTTGGTACCGGGGATTGAACTCAGGGCACTCAACCACTGAGCCACATCCCCAGCCCTATTTTGTGTTTTATGTAGAGACAGGGTCTCACTGAGTTGCTTAGCGCCTCGCCATTGCTGAAGCTGGCTTTGAACTCACGATTCTCCTGTCTCAGCCTCCCAAAGTGCAGGGATTACAGGTGTGTGCCACCGCGCCTGGCTTAGCTAGAACCCTGTGATTTGTGAGTTTTAAGGTAGAGGGGGTTGTGGACATTTGGACATTTGCAGGCCACTGGGTATAGGTGTTAGATGCTATGAAGAGATATTAAGCAAGGAGCTGCAGCGTGGGCCATAACTAGCACAGGTGTGGTACATAAAGTTACCCAAATGGATTGGATTACCCAAGAAGACCTGGGTAATGCTAACAAGTGACAGATTGGCAAGTGGGCTCGCTGTGGGCCAACTGAATGTGGAACCTGTTATGTAACCATAAGCTTAGAATTCCAGGGGAGATGTAATAAATGCACCGCCCGTCATCCATTCTGTTACTGTTCATATTTTGACAAATAAACCAAAATGTAAAGCATTTGGCTTGTCCATTCCTCATGAATTGGAGGCTGAGATGACTGCCAAGCGGGTTCTAACTAGGGATGTGCCCGTAAATTGATGTAATTTCAGCTACATCAAGGCTTTGTGATGCTAAGATATGTGTTCTAATCACAGGTACATACCTGGTGTTCATGAGAGTTGTAAGATATGCAGATAAACGAATGGATTTCTCTGAACATGGCCAAGAATAATCAAGCAGTGGGCTGAACATACACAGGAATTAGTTCAAGGGGATGTGTACTTTAGCTCAAGCAGTCTCTACCTATACTACTTCCCATGGGGTCGACCCCACTTCCTCACAGAGAAGGGGCAGTCATGTTCCCTCTTCATGGTGCTCCTGCCTTGTGGTAGGACCTGTCACACTGGAGACCAATAGTTCTCATTTGGTTAATGGAAGGCTGGAGACCGAGGAATATGAATCTCATTTTATAGATGCCTCTAGTCTAAGGATTCCACAATTATAAAGTTTTCTTGATCAGAAGAGAAAGAAATTTAATAGAGAATTTTAGAAAAGAATGAGATGGGGGCAGAGTCAGGCACGTTCCCCAACTTTGTGGGATGCCACTGTCATTGCATTTATGCAAATAGTGACTTGGAGTTGAGCCTCAAACAACCTCTATGCCTATGTATGTTGACTCTGGGTCCAGTTTTAAAAATCTGTTCAACGATAATGCTTATCCTCTTTTGAAATAAGAAGAGATATGGTAACTGTTGTGTTTTGCCTTTGGTTGTCCTTTGCTGAGACTGGACTTCCCAAGGCTTCTTGGAGTCCCATTTCCCCTTCTCTCTGCCACACACCTAGGGCTCTTTCCTGCTTGTTTTTGTCTCCTTTCTCTTGCACATGCTGTCCGTCCTCTTTTCCTGGAATCTTCCTTCCTCATTGGGCTTCCTGGAGTACTCTCGTCTTCCTTAAAGAATCACCTGAAATGTCGCTCCTGTGGTTGCCTTCCCTGCAGGCTCTGGGTGGTATTCAGGGTTCCCTCTCTGTGCTCCATGATGGCTTGGCCTTCCCTTTGTCATTGTCCTCGGGATAAAATTCGAACTCCTCTTCCTGACCCAGAAGGCTCAGTCCAATGATGGTCTCTTCAACTGCACTTCTGAGTACCTTCCTCCATGACACACCCAGGCTCATTTTGACTTAGCCCTTGGGCTTCATCTGAGTCTGGAAGAGAATGTCTTGCCATGGATTGAGACTTACTGCTGGAGGGGCAAATATGCAATCCTGCCCATGGGTGCAGAGTACTAAGGCACTTTCTTAGCTGCATCTTTTGCTCCATGTTTTAAAACTTTTAGACCAGGGGTACTCACTAACCACAGGTGGATATTTAAATTCAAATTAATTTAAATTAAGTATAATTAATAATTCAGATTCTCCTTGCACTGCCACATCAGTAGCAGCATGTGGTTGGTGGCCACCTGGCTGGATGACACATTTGGAGCATCTCCATCACTGTAGAAAGTTCTGTTGGTCAGCACCGCTAGAGACCTTTAAAATGCTTGAGGGAAAAAATATACCTCACAGTCTTGTTACTGCAGATGGTCTCCAGGACCACCTGCAGCTGCATCACCTGGTTGCTTTTTAAGAAGGGGCTGAGGTTGTAGCTCAGTGGTACAGCACTTGCCTTGCGTGTGTGGCACTGGGTTCGATCCTCCTACCACATAAAAGTAAATAAATTTAAAAAAAAGCGAAATCTCAAATCTATCAAGTCAGAACTACTGGGACAGAACCTGCATGGCAACAAGATCCCCAGGGGATTTGCACCCTAAGGCTTGATGCCACTGAAAGTGGTGAGCTGACGGTCACCTGATTGTGGCCATCTCTTTGGATATTCTCAGAGGGGATTCATCTTTGCTGCGCACAAAGGCAAAGTCAAGGAGGCCCCTTAAAAACCGTTACAATTGGTCAATTAAGGATAAGAAGAAAACACATAAGTTAATTAATTTAAAAATCCCCAAAATACAAAATATATAGAAAAGAAAAATAAAGCCCACATCGCTGGACACCTGTGTCTCAGCTTCTGACCTTCCAGTGTCGTCGTTCTGGAGCGTGTCTTACCTGGCAGTTAGAAAAGCTCCCTGGGAGTTTCCACCACTTGAGGAGCCGGGCAGGGAGGCTCAGAGGAACTGATGGTCTAGGCTCTGGCTATGGGCTCTTTCATTCTCCTCACTCCGAGTCCAGCAGCCTTTCTGACACAGTCTAGCCTCACTCTCATCCGCTGAATTCTGGACTCATCAAGTTGTCTTTTTCTTATTTTTCTTTCTCCACTTGAAGTAATCACCCTGACGTCCCCAAGTGGGGTTAACTCAGAGATTGCAAGGTAATTGCTTGTTAATGTCAAATGGGTAGCTGATGGATTCACCATCTGCAGAGACCTGCCTTCAGTGGCCACTGCTGGGAGAGCTGGGCTTGCGACTCTCCTGGTGCAGATCAATATTCTATTACAGTAGCAGCCAGCAGGCAGACCCCATGGAGCCTCACCTCTTGCCTTTGGGTACATTGGCTCTGCGAAGAGCTCAGGTCAGAATCAAGAGGGCTGTGGGTGAGGGAACCACTAATGAACCCACCAGAGCCCTGTGGCTGCACTGCGGCAGGTCCATGCACAGCAGATCAGCCGTGCCCGCCACTGCTCTGCACATTAAGAGGGACCTCGGGCAAGACAGCAGGCACCGTGTGCATGCCATGTTCCATCAGTTACGTCCTCCATGAGCTTCGGCCTCAATCTTGACCTGCCAGAAACTGATGGGAAGGCAAATAAAAAGAGAACTCACAGATTCTACTCATTCCCTCCGCCTGTCCCCATCTATGTGTATCTGTATCTCTATCTCTGTCTGTCTTTATCTATCTCTATTTCTCTCTCCTTCCCTCTCTCTTTCTAAATTTTTCTCACTGCAGGTAGAGTAGAGCAGAGGGCAGAAAAGCAGCTATTGTAATAATGATAATAACCTGTAACCTATATTTATAGAGCACTTACAATGTGCCAGGAAGTCTGGTAAATTATTTCATTCATTCTTGTATTTAATTCTCCTGACAACACTAAATGGGGACTAGATTTTACCAATGAGAAAACTCAGGCTCAGTGAGATTGTATAGTGTGCTCCGGGTCATGCATCTAGGAAGAGAGAGAGAGCTGGGTTTGGAGCTACATCTGCCACTCACAAAGCCAGTGATCTTCACAATCATGTAGCTCTGCCTCTCAGGACGTGTGTGAAGACTCTCAGGGCATCCTTCCTGTGGAAGAGGAGATTCTGGGAGCACAGTGTTTTAGACATACTGCATTAGTCTTACAAATGTCACTTGATGAATGTTTTGCAGGTGGAAATGCTTGCACAACCATAATAAAGTTAAAGGTGTAGAGACATGCTACCACCCCAGAGCTTTTTCCATTCTTCTTTCCACTCAGTCTCCATGATAAGAGGGAACCAATACTATGATTTCCACCATCATCAATTAGTTTGGTTGGTCTTAAACTATATTCATGTGGAATCATATGGCATGTATTCTTCGTGTCTGGTTTCTTTTATTTCCTTTTTCTTTATAAAAATTAATTATTTAATTATTTTTTATTAGTTCTTTTTTAAAAATTTATTTATTCTTATTAGATCTACTTGACAGCAGAATGCATTTTGATTCATTGTGCACAAATGGAGCACAACTTTTCATTTCTCTGGTTGTACACAATGTAGAGTCGCACCATATGCTCAGGCATACATGTGCCTAGGGTAATGAAGTCCATCTCATTCCACCATCTTTCCTGCCCCCATGTCCCCTCCCTTCCCCTCTTTCCCCTTTGCCTTATCCATAGTTAGTCCATTCATCCCATGCCCCTCCCCTCCATTATGAATCAGCATCCACTTATCAGAGAGAACATTTGGCCTTTGTTTTTTTGGGATTGGTTTACTTAGCTTAGCATGATATTCTCCAACTCCATCCATTTATCTGCAAATGCTGTGATTTTATTCTCTTTTAATGCTGAGCAATATTCCATTGTGTATATATACCACAGTTTCTTCATCCATTAATCTACTGAAGGGCATCTAGGTTGGTTCCATAGTTTGGCTATTGTGAATTAAGCTACTATCAACAATGAAGTGGCTGTGTCACTATAGTATGCTATTTTTAAATCCTTTGGGTATAGACCAAAGAGTGGGATAGCTGGGTGAAATGGTGGTTCCATTCCAAAATTTCTAAGGAATCTCCATACGGCTTTCCAGATTGGTTGCACCAATTTGCAGTCCCACCAGCAATGTATGAATGTGTGCCTTTCCCTCCACATCCTCACCATCATTTATTGTTGTTTGTATTCTTGATAATTGTCATTTTGATTGGCATGAGATGAAATCTTAGAGTGGTTTTGATTTGTATTTCTCTGATTGTTAGAGATGTTGAGCATTTTTTCATATGTTTGTTGATATATCTTCTTCTGAGAAGTGTCTTTTTAGCTCCTTAGCCCATTTATTGATTGGGTTGTTTGGTTTTTTGGTGTTAAGTTTTTTGAATTCTTTATATATCCTGGAGATCAGTGCTCTATCTGACTTGTGTATGGCAAAATATTGCTCCCAAAATGTAGGCTCTCACTGATTGCTCATTGATCAATGATTGCTCATTGATTGCTTCTTTTGCTGAGAAGATTTTTAGTTTGAAACCATTCTATTTATTGATTCTTGATTTTAATTCTTGTGTTTCAGGAGTCTTGTTGAGAAAGTTGGGGCCTAATCTGACATAATGAAGGTTTAGGCCTACTTTTTCCTCTATTAGGCATAAGGTCTCTGGTCTAATTCCTAGGTCCTTGATCCACTTTGAGTTGAGTTTTTTGCATGCTGAAAGATAGAAGTTTAGTTTCATTTTGCTGCATATGGATTTCCAGTTTCCCAGAACCATTTGCTGAAGAGGCTATCTTTTCTCCAATGTATGTTTTTGGTGCCTTTGTCTAGTATGAGATAACTGTATTTATGTGGATTTGTCTCTGCATCTTCTATTCTGTACCATTGGTCTACATGTCTATTTTGGTGCCAATACCATGCCATTTTTGTTACTATAGCTTTGTAGTATAGTTTAAGTTCTGGTATTGTGATGCTTCCTGCTTCACTCTTCTTGCTAAGGATTGTTTTGGCTATTCTGAGTCACTTATTTTTCCAAGTGAATTTCATGATTGCTTTTTCTGTTTCTACACAAATGACATTGGGATTTTAATTAGAATTGCATTGAATCTGTATAGCACTTTGGGTAGTATGGCCATTTTGACAATATTGATTCTGCCTATCCAAGAGCATGGGAGATCTTTCTGTCTTCTAAGACCTGCTATTTCTTTCTTTAGTGTCCTGTAGTTTTCATTGTAGAGGTCTTTCACTTCTCTTGTTAAATTGATTCCCAAGTATTTTATTTTATTTTTTTTTGAGGCTATTGTGAATGGGGTAATTTTACTAATTTCTCTTTCAGAAGATTCATCACTGATATATAAAAACACATTTGATTTATGGGTATTAATTTTATATTAATCAATTAATATTTTATTAGGTCTAATCAGTCAAACATGACAGCAGGAAGCTTTTTGATTTATTGTACATAAATGAAGCAGAGTTTTTCACTTCTCTGGTTGTACATGAAGTAGAGTCACACCATTCATGCAGTATACATGTACCTAGGGTAATGATGTCCTTCTCATTCCACCATCTTTCCTACCCCCATTTGTTCCTCCCACTACCCTTTCCCCTATATAAAATTCCTCTGCTCATCTCATGCTGCCCCCTTTTATGGGTCAGCATCCACTTATCAGAGAGAACATTCAGCCTTTGCTTTTTGGGATTGGCTTACTTTGCTTAGCATGATATTCCCCAACTCCATCCATTTGCCTTCAAATGCCATAATTTTATTCTCTTTTAATGCTGTGTAATATACCATGGTGTATATATACATTCTTTATCCATTCATCTATTGAACGGCATCTAGGTTGCTTCCACAGTCTAGCTGTCTGGTTTCTTTTGCTCGATTCATCCACATCATAGTGTGTGTCAGTAGTTCTTTCTTGCTGTATACTATTCACTGTATGAATGTACCTCACAGATCATTTTCAATCATACCTTCAATGAACACGTATTTGGTTCTACCTTAGATTGCTAAGTTCCCATCAGGTTAGGATACTGCATTCTTTTCCACTCACACACTCTCTACTTCATTCCACCCAGTTGCTATGAGTGATGAGCTTGCCATGAGTACCTCCTCAGAAAAATTATTCTTTTTTTGAGATTTTTTTCCTCCCAAAGGAAGCTAGGTGGTGGTCTTGGGCCATTGGCATTTGTGGCATGGAATCCAGGTATAAGTTTTCATTGAGCTTTAGGAACTAGGGTGAGCAAAGAGGTTGCTATTCTTTCTCATCTGGAAAATGAGCATCATATAAGCAGGTCTGCTCCAAACTCACAGATATGTTGTAGAGTAGTGCATGTTGAAGCAAAATGCTTCCTAAATCACAGAGGACCTTTGCTATTCATTAGGATCCAAGCTAAATCCTCATAGCTTCCCTCATAGCAGCATTCCTCATGACACAGGCTTGAGACAGTGTATGCGTTTCAACCACATCAGTTTGGAAACCACTGTCTAATAGAGGCAGTGCTCAGCCTGTCTCAATATACATAGCTAGCATGTGAAGGAATGTAAGCCCTGGAGCCAAGTATCTTCCATTCTCCTTGCTATTTCCACCTTCCTCCACCTGCTCTATTCCCCAGTCGACGGATCTGTGTGAGCTGAATCAAGGCAGTCCATGTCCCTAGTGCCTGATTGGGCTCAGATGAGGATGTATATTAATAGAATGTGAAGGGAGGTAGGAGGTAAATCTGGGCGATTATTTGCCTGACTCCCTCCCTGCAGGGCCATCTTAATTAAACCTTCAGATCCTTTCTCCACCCAGCCCTTCTTGACTCCAGGTTCCAGTCAATAACCCATCCCCAACCTCTCTGAATTTTGGGGTGTAGCTGTCAATAACCCTGGGGTACTGAGATATTCTTAAAGATTTTCTGACAACCTGTTCACATTTCATATCTAGTGTCTTTTAAAAACTCTTCAAATTCCCTCAGTTGGAGCGTGCCCCAGTTGTCTGCTGAGACCTCAACTGATACATCAACTGACACAGTTGTACTTCCCAAATCGAATGGTGACCTCTCTCCATTTATTTTTTATTGTTCATTGCCTAAGAGAATCTTGTGGAGTTAGTTGGGAATCCTGGGGATATACGTGTTTTTTACTTTATGTACCATCTCTAGTTTTTCTGAACCCAGTTATTTTTGAATTCTTGAACTCGATGAGGATAGCACAGGTGTTACCATGACACTAGAAGGGCCAAATAGACGCTGACCGCACCTCTTCCCCAAACTTGTACTTGGAGATGACCCGCTTGGGTCAGAGATGGAGCCAACACAGTATTCATCTTGGATGAAGAGGGATTTACAGCTTCCACCTCAGGATTACAGCCTTGGTGTTCCAGGATCAGTCCAGGTCTTTCTGTAGAGGAGTGCTAACACTACACCCATTCAAAGTGGTCAAAGTTCTTCTGTTATGAACTGTAGAAACGACTTCTAAGACTGGCATAACCAATGTAGTCCTCTTGCTTAATCACTAAATCACGTTCATTATTGAATTCAGTTCTTTTTGGGTGAACAAAATGTTAAAATTAAATGTCATAAAGAGAGCATCTTGCCAAACATTCTCTTATAAACTGCTTCCCACAGATGGGCAAGTTTATCCTGGTTTCTTAGGGAAACAGAGTTTATAATATATTTAATGTGTTGATATAAGCTATCTTTGCCTCTTGTCCATCTCTCATCTATTCTTAATTGTAAAATCGGTCCTCGACCCATGTTGCTTTTATACTCAAAGTGTACCTTATTCCACTTTTTTGCTTTCCATTGCCAGTGGCCTAGGCCAGGACCCTATTACTTCTGATTGGGTTCAGTACAAAAGTTTTTAAATTAATCTCTCAGCAGCCAAGATCTCCCTCCCCTAGCTCATCCTGCATAAGTCACCAAGTAACCTTCCAATCTATAGAACAGTTATGACACTCTTCTTTTCAAACACTCGTGCTCCAGAGCTTGGAAAAGGTTTCTGTGCTCCTCAAGTCCCCATCCCTAGCACACTGCCATCCCAGAAAAGTGCCCGCAAGCTTCAGTCATCAAAAACATGGTGCATCTTCATCCTGTGGCATCTTATTCTGGAGTACAGGACAGAACACAACTGCATGGGGCAAGAAACAGTAACACAGTATGGTTGTCCTGTCCATGAGGTCACTCAGGAGGCAACACTGACCGGTCTTTCCAGTGCTGCTCAGAAAGTGTTCTCAGGGCTCTGTAACTAAAGGTGATGTCTCCCAGCACTGGATCTAATGGGGGAAAACAGATCCAAACAGATACTTGACAGAGTGAGGACAGGCCAAAGAATATGCATATTTGGTGGAAAGCATCATTGTCCCATTGATGAGAAAGCTGGTGTTGACACAGGGTCCGCAATGTGTATCTTTAGGGTCACTCAACTTCTGATCCCCTCCAGTGAGCCTAGATTTCCACAAGGAGGTGAGAGGTGCAGAGGGACAGGAGCAGGGAACTGTCTTGGCCCCTGCTCCCTGCATCCCTCAGATCTGTTAGTCCTTTGCCCTCCCATCTGGCTACAGCCTGTTTTCACATCAGTTTTATAAAGTGTGGATTCCTGGCCAAGCGGCCTGTTTGGCCCTCTGTGTGCTGAGTTGCCAGACAGAGGAGGGCTGAACTCCATTCAGACGCTTCCTCTTCAATGCTGTGCATGGCATGGGTGTTTAGGGACTGTGAAAGAGAAGATCCTGATGGAAACGTCCAGGATAGCTTGAGCCATACAGCCAGAAGCAACATTTCATGTCATCTGAATTCAGAAAATTCAGACAAGGCAACACACTTTTCTCCTAGGCAAGAGAAGGAGATCATTTTCCTTAGAACTGCCTGCTCTTGCCTGGCTTTCTCGTTCACTGTACACTGAATGCCTTATGTCTGCCAGGCTGGGTGCTGGGCACAGAGGGAAACATGGCAGCTTTCATGTCTCTGAGGAATTGCCGAGTGGTCCAGGGAGAAGGAATAAATAGCACAGTGGAAGTGATCGGTCCCATACTTGAAGGGCACAGGTGTTCTTTGGAGAACAAAGGAGGCAGAAAGGAGGAGAGGAGGCATGGTGTCTTTGAGTTTCTGCTTGGTGGAGGTGTTGTGCTCTTTTTAAAATTTCTTCTTTTTAGGTATACATGACAGTAGAGTGTATTTTGATATACATACATGGAGTATAACTTATGCTAATTAGGATCCTATTGTGGTCGTACATGATATGTAGTTATTCTAGTCATGCAGGCTAGAAAAGTTATGTCTGATTAATTATACTGTCCCTCCTATTCCTTCCCCCTTCCCTTAGTTCCCCTTTGTCTAATCTATGGACTTCTATTCTTCCCCTCCTCCTTATTGTGTATTAGCATCTAGATATCAGAGAGAACATCTGGCCTTTGGTTTTTTGGGATTGACTTATTTCACTTAGCACGATGTTCTCCAGTTCCATCCATTTACCTGCAATGCCATAATTCTATTCTTCTTTATGGTTGAGTAATATTCCATTGTGTACATATACCACATTTGCTTTATCCATTCATCTGTTGAAGGGCACCTAGGCTGTTTCCACAGCATGGCTATTGTGAATTGAGCAGCTATAAACATTGATGTGGTTGTGTCACTGCACTCACTCTTCTGTCTATACCCAAAGGACTTAAAAGCAGTGCTATGCTCTTGTGTCATCTTCCTCTCCCAGAGCTGCTGGAGGGTAAATCCCCTGGATTCTTAGAAAGGTCAAGCCACCTCCCTTGACTCCCACAGCTGGGATTAAGAGCTGTTATTAAAGTTGCATCTGTCGGATTGGGTTCTAAGGCCTTGACTCTTCTCACAGCCTTGCTAAAGACCTGGGTTGTGCTCACTCCTTAAAGGCTGTGAGCCACAGGCCCAGGAGATGCACCAGACTGAAAGCTGTGAAGGTGGAGCAGGTCCTGGGCACAAGAAGTCAAAGAGGCCTAGAATCATGAAGCCTTTGGAAAAATGACGAGTCCTTCTCTAGGGCCAGAGAAAGGGAGAGAGAAGAGAAGGGACCTACAATGATTAGACCACCCTCTTCATATTTCACAGGCAAGGATCTCATGGATGCCTGCAGACCAATGTAGCAATGCCATACTAAGAAGGACAGCAGACTTGGATTTGTGGGCTGGAGCCTTGTTTATGGGTCCATCTTTTAGACCTCCATGAACTATGAATGGTTCCTTAACCCCTTTGAACTTGAACTTCCTTATTTGAGAATTGGGAGAAATTCTCAGTCCTGCTCCTGGGGTCTAGTTTTCAAATAACATTGCAGATATGAATCTGCCCTGCAATCTTCAGGGTGTCAGGCACCCTGAGTTCCTCAGCATTTGACATAACAATAGCTTATGGTAGCAAGGGACATTGTTCGCCTCAGATGGGTGTTCCATTAGTTATTATTATTAGTATTATTTTTGCCACTAGTTTTCTTTTGCTTCTTAGGCCAGTTGGGCTTTGCCATCTGTGTGCTCTGAAAGAAGCCTGGCCCAGGGAAGCAACAGTGCTCCTGGTATGCTTGACACTTGGAGTGAAGACACAAATGTGAACATGTATGTGCCTCTGCTGTCCTGGGAGGGAGGGGTGAGGATTCCTGATCCACAGATAAGGAGACAGAGACTCAGAGCTGAAGTAATGCATTAGAACTCAACTTGTGAGCAAATCCTAGAGGCAGATGCAAACCTAGGGATGCTGGTTTCAGATGCCCATTTTCTTTTCATTACCTTCTGCTGCCTGGAGATGATCCTCTGAGCTCTTGGCTGGCAGTGAAGTTCAAGCCAAGGTTGGGGTGGGAGTCAACTCCACATGTGTCCTGGTGGATATTTTACCGGCCAAACCCCTTCAGAACCCCCTTCCCACCCAGCCAGTTGAGATCAGCCTGGGCAGCAATGAGCTAGCAGCTCACAGTGAGAAAGTTACTTCTTGGCTCCAGTTGACAGGAGAGCAAATCAAGAATGAGGAACCAGGAAGTCGCTGAGGGAAGGTCTTGCTCTTTGGACTGTTTCCTGGAATAGTCTAGTCAAATAAGGCAAACCCTGATAATGTTTTCAGGTGTGTAAGCGTGTGTGCAATTTTAATGGGAGCCTTACCCAAGCACATCAGACTCAAGAAATACCTTCAGTTCAGCTAGACAGTCTTTGGATGGTGAGTGCCTGCTCTGTTGGAGGTGTCTGCAGGTTGCACACCTGTGCCTTGGGAACACTCTTTCAAGATGCATCTGTATCACCTGGGATGATGTTGCCCCCGGCTCTCTTCCCAGTGTAGAAAGGTGGAAGCTGAGCAAACCTCCAAGATACCTGGGGAATGGCATTCAAAAAGCCACAGCTGTAGTGGTTGGGTCCAGAACCTGGCAAGCACTTGGAGCGCACATTATTTATGTCAACCATCTCTGTCAATGCCACATTTGGGGATAAAGGATCAAACCCCAACAAATTTAATTAAGGCTCATCACGTAGATGAAATTGAGATTTTGGACTAGGCAATTTGTAATGGTTAGAAAATGCCCTTCTAAGCCCTGTCTAATGCATTGGCTTCTTGGCATCTTCTAGAGAAAGCTCTCACCAGATATGCCCTAGAGAGGTGACACCTTTTAGAGGTTCAGGGACCACATAAAGGTTGGTGATGGATGTTTTCCTCAGGGGCGATTATGGCTCTTTAGCCCAATAGCTCTCCATTCATACCATATTAAGGGCTTAATAAGAACTTAAACAGTGCTGTGGTAGCTTGAAAAGCTGACACAAACTCAAGGGCTCTTTAGAAAATACAATATCCCTGGGAAAATAAGTGGCATGAAACTATAAACACAACACAGCTCACCAATGCATTGATAAAGGCCAAACTGGTATTACTGCCTGCTGTAAAAGAGGGCTCATTCCTGGTAGTGACACTTGTACACTTTGGGGGTAGGTCGAGAACAGAGAGAGTAGCTTCTTGTTAGGACTTGCTGGAAGAGACTGTATAGGGCATGCCAAGCCCGTCCCTCATTAACTATTTGACTCTTCCTACAGGCCCAAACATATTACCTGGGTAGTTGCGAAATGAGAACAGTTGTGGGACAAAGAACACATTGTTAAATTGCAGAGTTGCACAGTTATTGCCTGGAGCGCCAGGTTAAAGGAAACTGAACCATGGGGTTGGCTGGTACTTTCTGTATACACAGCCCGATCTAAGGCCCTGATCCTGAGAAACTTGCTGGGTTCCTGCCCTTTTATTCAGAGAAAGCAGCTTTCCAGCTGGGGTAGACTCCCTCCCCCACAGAAAATAAAATAAAGTCAATAGCACATAAAAATTCTTTGTACTTTTCTTAGTGCCTTTCATCTGCTGAGCTCAAAGGACGATGAGAGTATTAACTCTGGCTACACCCCTCGGTGGTAGGAGGAGAGTTTGTTCATCCCTCTGTTTTATGGATTGGGCCTGAGATATGGAGAGGTTAAACAATTTACCCAGGGTCACACAATTGGTCAGAGGTGGAGCTAGGAAATCATGTTTTCTAACTCTTAGTCTAGTGCCCCCTGCAGGCTTTATGGAATGGTACAGCTGCTAAAAAGCCCAGATAGAACTTGAACATGGACTCATGTTATAAGCTGGAAAAGAATTTGTAATAAATTTGCTCCTGTCTTCATTTCTCAGAAGAGGGGGATGAGGTTGGGGAAGCTGATGTCATTTTTCCAAGGTCAACTATGTAGTTAATTACAGAGTAGAGTCTAGAAATGCAGCTTTTGACTTTCAGTTCAAGGTGGTCTCTCCTTCACTGTGGGGATCCCTGACCAACAACCCTTCTCTTTGTCTAGGTCAACTTAGCAAAATATAGTACTTAGCAATTCAATTTTGTTCAAGAAATGATTGATGAGAGTCTCACACTAATTTTCCTGTTCCCTACCTTTGTGTTCATTTTTCAGAATTTAGTTCAAGATTCACAACATTCAGGAATTCCACCTGATCACTTCTGAGTTGCTCTCTGTCGTTTGAATCCCACATTTGACTCTGGGATCAGGCATAGTTTCCTACTCTCAGACTTCCTCAATCCACCCTTTTTCTATTCCGTCCCAGCAGGCTCTGTTCCCACAAGCTTTGTGCCACCAGATGTCCCTGGGTGCAGTCTAGGATACACATGTCTCTTTCCCCATCAGGCCTGTTATGTGAGCTAAAGCATACAACATAATAGCAATTTTTGAGTTGCAGATGTAAACCCCTTTTTAACAAATGAAGAAAGACAGAGGTGAAATAATTTTGCCAGGGTGTCACTCATAGAGAG
This sequence comes from Geosciurus inauris, assembly GCA_004024805.1. Lineage (NCBI taxonomy): Eukaryota > Metazoa > Chordata > Mammalia > Rodentia > Sciuridae > Geosciurus > Geosciurus inauris. The sequence continues at coordinate 177,772 of PVHX01001982.1, forward strand.
CACTTAGCAGACAAGCCCTTTTAAATTGCCATTCTGTGCTATCTCCTTTGAGGGCACCAACCATTTTGTCGTATCTCTCTCTCCCACAGGAACTAGATTGATGATGATCACTTGTGACATTGTGGTTGGTTTAAAAGGACATGAATCAAAACCATCCTCTGCTACAGCTCGTGAAGGACCATGATTTCTGCTGTACTTGCCTCCTATGTCCATGTGTGGGGGCGAATGTATGTGTCCCATCATCCACAAATCCTTTCATCCAAATATATCTCCAAATCTTTTCTTTCATAGAAAAATGTGTAGGACCCTTTCCTGCACTCACAGGGGACATGCGGGTGGAAATGTATTAGTCTCTTGGGAAGGTTTTTCCAGGCTTCCTTTCTCCTTGAAGAGTCCTACATGACCTCCAAATTCTCTAGTTAAGAATCACTGGAAAGAGGAGTATGAGTTCAAGCTACACTAACTGCTGTAATAAAAGTACTCCATTGCAAGTTGAACATGTCATAAATAAAAAGCACATTCAGTACAGCTGACCTATAGAATATTGCTTAGTCTAGTTTACCCTCAAAGAGCTCAGAACACTTACATTAGCCTACATTTGGCCAAAATTATCAAACACAAAACCTGATTTTTTTTCTTTTTCTGTACCAAGGATTGAACCCAGGAGTGCTTAACCACTGAGAAATACCGCCCAGCCCTTTTTTATTTTGAGACAGGATCTTGCTAAGTTGTGTAGGGCCTCACTAAGTTGCTGAGGCTGCCTTGACTTGTGATCCTCCTGCCTCAGCCTCCTAAGCTGCTGGGATTATAGACCTGTGCCACCAGGCCTGATCAAAAAACATGTTTTATACATAAAGTATGGAATATAATGTAATTTGTTCAATACTGTCCTGAAAATGAAGAACAGAGTGAGTAAATGGGAAAACCTTCAAAGATTTATCAAGTCAAATCTTGTAAGGGAACCATCACAAGTCATGGCCTTCTGTATAAAGGCTTGCACTTGTTATCAGTTTATTTCTTGCTTCATGTGACAGCTGTGGATATGCATGAACATGTTGTTGGTGGCTCTGTTCCATGGGTTATTGAGGAACCCAGGCTGATAGAATTATTCTATGTCTGTCCAACATTTGCTTCTAAGCTTGCCATGGTCATCTCCACCTAGCCAGCCACAAAGGGAAAAAAGCAGAATGAAACATATATTGGAGGTGGCTATGGGCTAGACCTGGAAGTCATGTTTCTACTTGCCTGGGAATTATGCAACCACAGCTAAACTGCAAGGGCTGTTGGGAAATGAAATCCAGCTTAGTGCTTAGGAAGAGAGGAATAAATCTGTGCAGAGCTTGGATCACTGAGTCTATCTACATGTCATGAACATATGGGGAGCACCTTTTCCATTCACTCATTCACACACTCATTCATCCATTCATTCGCTAACAAGCCTGACTATTAATAGAGGGACCCGTTATGCATCAAGTATTAAGGTTACTGGACAGAGGCAACAGCATCCACGTGACCTACCCTCAGGGAGCTCACAGACTCACAGAAACAGGTAACATTCAAATCCTTACACAAATTGATGCCCACTTACATCTCTGCAAGTGTCAGTTTTGAAAAAAAGGTATATGGTGCTATGAGAGAGCTTATAATAGAAGCTTGAGACTTATCCTTGGTGAACCAGGGGTCATTTCTTTGAAGATGCATTTCCTGAATAGAGTTCTGAAGGGGCAATAAAAGTCGACCAATCAGCTGAAGGGTGAGATCCAGAAAGAAGATCTTATTTCCAGTTCCAGTTAACATTGTGTTCAAATATACAAGGTAATTTCTTACCAGGAAGGGGAGAAGGATGCTGCAGACACGTGACTTGGTTTTGTTTAGAAACCAACAACTTTGGGATGAAACCAGCTGCCTGTGCTCACTTAGTTAGTGACTTCGGCAGGAACCAATAGTGAGTTCCTCTACGCATGGACAATTAGCCTGGACCAGAAGAGGGTGAGCCATCGCTGATCATCTACCTGAGCATGGTGCCAAGGGATACCCTTGACCTCAGAGGAGTCCCGCTCTAGCTCCAGGGATTATGCTCAGCAGAGGATGGTCAGGAATCTGTGGCACACTGATGGTTAATCAAGTCCATCCCTGCCTGGCCCCAGGCTGCTCTGCCACCTGGATTAACAGAGCCTTGAGTTTGCTCTCTTGTGCACACAGTCTTGCCATGCTTATGGAGCTCTGGTTGTGTCAATATTCACTGAACTATCCTAGGTTATGTTGTAGCGTGTCAGGACAATATCCTACAATAACAGGGTACAGGAAGTCTGGCACAATATGAGGGAAAACAAGCATGAGAAAAAGAGGGAGGTGAACAAAGTTGTTTATTCGTAAGATAATGAGTAGGTTGGACATTTTTCTTTTTGGAAGTGACTGGTTTCCCAGGTCTAATACCCTGCAGGTAGCAGAGCCCTGTGTAGTATTTACAATGAAGTGTGATTCTATCTCAACTATAATTTGACTATATATGTATGTGTGTGTGCACACACACATACACACACACACATATACATATAGTATGTTCTGCCAAGAAAGATATTAATGAGGTATTGCACCACTTCTCATTGCTTATGTGGAAATGCTGGGTCCAAATGAGTTTCCTTGGGGGTTTGAGATGTAGGCTGGAGAAGAATTAGCCACAGAAGCTGTTTTTTTGGCACAAATTCTGTGGTGGGAAGGACAAAGTTTACTTAAAAAATACACTTTGTCAGGCTCCCTTTTCTGTAGACAGATTTAACGTCAAACAATGAAATATTAATTTCTCCAGGCCATAACCTGTCCATCTATGAACGAGAGCACATTTGTGAGGTTTTTGTCTGATGGCAGAAGAGGAGGCCATTTTTGGCTGTTGAGTTTGGGACGAGTTTGGAGGTGCTGGTCAGCAGATTGGGGCTAAAGATGTGCCTGGGCTTTTGTGATCTTGGCACTTAGCTTCCTGTCCTCTTGGTGGTGGCCTCAGGCCTTTGTTTTTCCTGAGAAACTTCTTTCTAGGTTAATCTCTACTCCCTGCCCAATTTCAGTCCCCTAAAGTTTGTTTAAACTCACTCTTGAGGGTGAAATAATCAGTGAAAAGACTGGTTTGAAAGGCTAGATGTTTAGTACTCACATGTTCAAATATGTAATTATTACAATTTAACCTTTTTATTCCCTCTCTACAGCTGGTTACCTCCTGTGACCACTCTAGGAAACAGTGCTAATAGAATTGGCAATGAAATTTTGGCTACAATAGTGGATGTGAGCTCTTTTTCAAATGGCAGATGTGTTCTGGTTGAACACTTGAAAATCAAAGTGCCTCCATGGTCTCAATTGACATCTTGCTGCCCTCCTTCCTTCCCTTCCCCCCTCCTCTCCTTCCTCTTTTCCTTTCTTTCTTCCCTTTCTTTTCCTTTCCTCTCACTTTCATGGACTTCTTTCTCTCCTTCCTTCTTTCACCACTAATTTCCTAACATTTGCCAAGGACTCCACCAGGGACAGGCACTCCTCAGAGTGCCTGCGTAGCACCCTTTTTATCACTATACTAGTAATGAGGTTGTTTTCCCTGTTTCTTAAGGGCAAAGACTGCTTGATTTATGTGGTTTCCTCAGACGCTGCCAGTGTCTAGCAAAGGATAGGGCTTTAGTAAGGTATGTTGTGGGCATACACAATGTCCCAAGGTCCCAGTGTTCTGGACTTTATAAGGAAAATGGTTGATAAACTGGTAGTTGCTGGGATGAGGGCAGGAACAGGCTCCTGTGGTGAGACAAATGGGGAGGGATGAGGAGTGGTCTGATGTGATTTCACGAAGGAGACATGAACTCTGTCTTGAAGACTAAACAGAATAAAGATAGGGACATTCAAGGCAAGGCGTAACAGGGAGGTTTGAAAGGTAAGGATGCAGAAGCCATGAATAGCTTGGAATGGATGATAAACATGAGGCTAAAAAATAAGAACGACAATAACAAAACAATACTAGCAAATGCTTTAGACATAGTGCTCACTAGATGCCACTTCCTGTTCAACACTCTTCATATGTATTATCTTTCTTCATCCTTTTAGCCATCTTGTAGATATCATTGGGATTCCATTTCATGGCTGAAAGATGGAAAAGAAGCCAGGGTGCATGGTGAAATTGGTGAGTGCATGTGGGTACACTGACTTCTAGGTCAGATAATGGGACCAGAGAGATAAAAAGGTAATGTATTAAAAGAAGGAAGTATCTAATGGTGCAGCCTCCAGTAAAGAGCTGGATTGAGCTGGAGGTAGTAAATTTCATGATGGGGAAGGCCACTTCAGTATTGTGTGGAGGTAAATACTTCACCTTGCCCCCTTCTCAGAACAGCTTGGAATGGCAAGGTAGCTTCATTGGAAGATGGCAGAATAGGTATCAATCCACAAACAAGTGCTTCCTGTGTGTCATGCAGTGAGTTGTATATACAGAAAAGAATACAGTGTTCTCCTGGCCTTGAAGCTAAGGAAGCTACCTTAGAAAGGAAAAAGATCAGCACAGGTGATTCCACAGAGAGTGATTCTAGAGAGTGATAATACAAACCCTGATCAATCTGTGAAAAATGACTGATGGGTGGGTGGGGATGCAGAGAAGAGAAAGTGCCTGGGGCATGTCTCTGTGTTGGTCCTAGGCTAGGCTTCTCAGAGAAGACACCATGGAAACCTGACCTTGAAGGAGGGGTGAGAGTATGATAGAGCAGAAGTGGAGGCTTTGCAGGCAGAAGGAATGCTGTGAGAGAAAGGAGTGTTATAAGAGGGCAGAAAATGTTTAGGAACAAGAAGTTTAGCTTGACTGTGTCCAGAAGGATGGCTGGCATTAGTGGGTTCCTCAGGTTTTTGAGTAAACGAATGACAAGATAAGTGAATGGCATCAGTGGTGGGAGCAGGGGAAAGGGAACAGTTTGGGAACGTCCTGGTATGCATGGATATGCAAGATGGTCTTTGCCCTGTAGGCAATGAGGAGCCCATTGTATTTTTTGAGCAAAGAAAATAATGTAGTCAGATTTATAGATTAGAAAAGCAATTCTTGGGCTGGGGCTGAGCTCAGTGGTGGAACGCTTGCTTAGCATGTGTGAGGCACTGGGTTCCATCCTTAGTACTACATAAAAATAAACAAATAAAATAAAGGCATTCTGTCCATCTGCAACTACAATTTTTTTTTCCCCACGCGATTCTTGTTGCTGTGTATAGTGGAGTAGAAATTGTGTTCTTTGTGATGCTCTAGGTCCAAGAGGCAGTGGAGCCTGGGAGCAGGGGGAAGGTTTGAGAGGTACTTCAGAGATACTTGTGAAGATCTCCAAGGGAGCGGTGAACACGG
>PVHX01001983.1:0-182877 GCA_004024805.1 Geosciurus inauris
AAAGGAAACTCTTGTTTCTGCTTTGGAGAAAGAGAATGACAGTATGATACCTCCTTCAAATAGTAGGTGAGGCCTCCCAGGTCATAAGGATCCATTTCCAGGTCTGCTCTTCACTAAACACTCAGCACTGTGCCCAGCATAAAGTAGTCACTCAATAAACAGCCACTGTAATGGAGAGGCAGGGATTTGTCAAGGTGTTAAATAGGTGGAAGGACATCTGAGGCTGAGGCAGGGGCAGGACATAAATGAAGGCCAAGGGGCAGGAAGAAGCACAGCTCCTCCACCTAGCAGTACAGCCCAAGAGGCTTGGATTGTTACAAATCTTCATAAAATTCTTAGCAAAATCTGAGACTTGTTCAAGAAGTGAGTCCACTTAGAAAAACCCCTTGTTACTACTAATAATCATTAGTATGATAAATAGCTAAAATTTATCAGGTGATTGCAAAGCACAAGTGTTTCATGCATTTAGAACAGTCTATGGCCTCATCTTAAATTTGAAATACTATTTGGACCCATATTAAGTTCCAAGAAACCTATGCTAAACAAGTTGGTAAGTGGCAGAAACCGACAGGTAGAGATATGGTGCCCTGGGCCCCTCTGTGTGCTGGCCCCTCTGTGTTCTAACATTTTGACCTAAGATGCAAATCTCCCTGTTCTACCATAAGGGCCTTGCCCTACTATTTAGACAAGTAAAGAATTGTGGTTTCAAATAACATGCCATTTTAAAAGTCAGAAAGCCAGAAAACCATGTTCTCACCTCAATGTCCAAGAAGTTTTCTTTAGGGAAAGGGAAAGAGAAAATATAATCATGGGCATTAGCTCCTCCAACAAAAATCACACACCCAATCTACCAAACAATTATATCTCCAGACATCTGGGGATTAAACAGAAATAAAACCTTTGGTTAGCTAGTGCAACTCAACTCATTTTGCCAGCCTTTAATACACAGAATCAGAATTGATCAAAAATAAACTACTTTTCTTGAGCTCTTACTATGCGTTAGCCACTATCCAAGGGGCTTTCTATAAATTATTTTATTTAATCATTATAATAACTCCAGTAGGCTTTAAAGATTATTAACCCTATTTTACTGAAAAGAAAACTAAAGTTTAAAGGCTGAAATAAAGAGAATGTCCATTATCTTGGGCTGAGGGTGTCCTGTACTTCTATTTAGCAATGCATATAGAATGCCACATACAGTATATGTTCAAAAATGCTTATCAAACCACATAAACATTGGGGGAAAAAACCAGAAGGTCACTTAAAATCATGGGTCAAGAGAAGCCCTTAGGTTTACTACACCGAAAATTTAGCCAGCATTCACATAAAAACTTTCAGATAGAATTCATTCATGTAAATAATTAAATACTTTATTTTCCAGATAAAATAATTTATTTTTGAATCAAGCAAACAGAAATGATGCACATAAGTCCATGTCCTAGTTCAGAACTAGAATAAAAAAAAAACAGTTGAAGATGGACACATTTCGATGACTAGAATTAATTAATGGAAAGAAAAATCATAGATGAGAAGAACCACCTCAATGAATAATGTAAGAAAAACAAGAGTGTCTGTTGAAAAGGACATCTAAAAGACAACTTTGGAAGAGATTCTGTATTTGGCTACTTCTTGAGATCTGTTTGAGCCCATCTACCAATACTGCAGGGACAGCCTGTCACATTTTACCTCACAAAACACAGCACATACTAACAACATTCCTCATAGGCTGAACATTTCACACTTGATTTCCATTTTTTTCTGAAAATAGTTATCTCAACCTTCAGAGTACTGGCTTGATATAAGCCAAAAAGCACCCCCACTATTCCTCCCCTATCTGCCCTCACCTGATGCTGTTTTCAGCCCTGGCCCACCCTCAGAGAAGGAAGGAAGAACTACATGAAAATCCCGGGAGGGCTCTGGATGGAACCCAGTTTCCACCCACAAGGCCACCAAATGTCTTGATGCAGAAGTCGCTTCAGGCCTTGGGACTTGCCAGCACCAAAACCAATACTGAACACAGTAGGGCTCAATGGTACAGGCTTCATTGTAGGAAGGTCCACAGAATCCTATTAGAAGAGATGCTCACTGGCTATGGTATAGGGGTCATTTGATGAATATTGTTCTTGCTGTCATATAACTCAGCCTATATACTTCAATATTAATTGTCCCCAAAGTACACCCTCAAATACATTCACACAAAGCTGTCTATATTAGCCAATCTTTTAGACTTTTATTGAGCTCAAATCTGATTTGCTGATCCACAAGTACTCGTTTACAATGACTCACTCTGTGCCCAGGGACAGCAACGTGCTCCTATAGCTCCCTTCTAAATTGTCTTTCCTGTCCCCCCTCCTAAACTGTACACTAGAGAATAACAAATTTGTCCTTTTTATCTTTAAATCCTGTAGGATCGAGTCCCTGCCACATAATTGGTCTGTAACCATCTGGGAAATTGAAGTCAATTAAGTCCTGAAGGTACATAATTTGTTCCAGATTTTCTGAAACACTTCTGGTTCCAAATTTTCACTTGTCCCCAGAAACATTCAAGCATCCTCGTGCTTTCCTAACTGCATATCCTGGTTTTGTTTCTTGTTGGTGTTTGTTCTGTGTTTTTAACATTGGACCTTCATTCAGAGGGCTGAGTTAATGGTGTGCTATTAGTCATCATTGGGTCCCCAAACCCTAATTTTCTTTTCTGTAAAATATGACAGAGGCGGTATAGCCAATTGGAAGAAAATAACTTAATTTGTTTCTTTAAAAAATATATTTTAGTTGTCAATGGATCTTTTATTTAATTTATTTTTATTTACATGTGGTGCTGAATATCGAACCCAGGGCCTCACACATGCCAGGCAAGCGCTCTACCACTGAGTCCCTACTCTAGCCCCTTAATCTGGTTTTATTTTCTTTTGCTTTGGATCTTTGCAGTGAAGGAAGAAGGAAGAAAAGGCCATGTTACTGATTGATTCTATGCTCTACATTATCCTTTCCAGAAAATGAAATAAAGCCTGGAAGGCAGACTACATAGGGATGGGAGAGTGCCTGCTCAAAACCATCTCTGTTATATATCTACTTATGAGAGATTTATTTTCAATGAGCAAGGGTTTTTTTTTTTTTTTTACACAAGAAAAATAAATATTTCAAACTTAGTGGTATATTGGTATGAGGCACTGATAATACAAAGCTAGTTCCATTCTTAAATGAGCCAAGCAGTTAGGAAACACAAGATTTCTGTGAAAGCAGGCAAAGCAAGAACACTGTGCAGCAGAAGAGTAGGTGGCCTTGATATTCAGAGGACACAGCCTCAGCTGGGCCAGTAGGGCTCAAGCTGCCTGTTGGCTTCCCCTCCCTCCTTGCCTGCTCCAGGCTCACTGGAGTTCTCCAAACACACCATGTTCTTTCAGTGATTTCTGCTCCCTGGAGAAAATTTTAGCACCTTCCTGGTCTTCCTCCTTTCGGCCACTAAAATCATCCTTGAAAATTCAGACTGTCATTGCTTGGAAAGCCCATCCCCCTGCCTCCCAACCTTAACTTTCCCCAGGACTATAGGAAAGATAGTGGTGTCTTTTCCATTAAAGTCAATCTGCTGGTCCTAGATGGTCAATCCAGTTCCAGATGTCCAAACAACTGATTCTTTCAGCAGATATTTACTGTGGTCTTACTATGCACCAGGCATTGTGCTTCAACCCTGGGAATGAAAAGATGAACAATATCCAGTACTAGAACTCAAGGTATTAACAGGTTAATAGCAGAGGCAGACACAAGTGGTGGAAACAATAAACCTTCAAGTGCTCTAGCAGAGAACAACTGAAAGTGCTTTAGGTATGGCAAGGAGATGGCAACAAAATCTAATCCCAGTGTTTCATAAATGGGCAAGGGAAAGGAAAGAGAAAGGAGGCTACAGCATGCAAATAAAACACCAGAATGGCTCCATTTCTGCTCTGAATGCAGTTACATACAGTATTCCTGAGCTTTCACTAACACTGTGCAGTCAAAATAACAGAAGCCCTAAATGCAGGCAGAGCTGAGTAGAATCCAAGCTATGTTGCATAGTAGCTGTGTGGTGCTGGGTCTGCTCCTCCACTTCTGTAGTTCCTTCATGGGTAAGAAGGACTTTAGGACCTAACATGTTACACAGGGTTGTTGTCTAGATGTAGAGGCCCTATCACTGTATCTGGAATATGACAAATCCTCAGTTAATCTCTTTCCCCTCTTTTCTCAGGGTCTATGTCTCATATCATCAAGTGCCCACTATACGTATAAGAAAACCTACTTTTTTTTTTTTTTTTTTTGGTACCGGGGATTGAACTCAATGGTACTTGACCACTGAGCCATATCCCCAGCCCTATTTTGTGTTTTATGTAGAGACAGGGTCTCACTGAGTTGCTTAGCGCCTGCCATTGCTGAGGCTGGCTTTGAACTCGGCAATTCTCCTGTCTCAGCCCCCCAAAGTGCTGGGATTACAGGCATGCGCCACGGTGCCTGGCTAGAAAACCTACTTTTACGTAATATACTAAAGCTGAAAATATGCAATTTCAGGATACCTGTGGCTAAATAAAGAGGGTGTCACAGGAGTTAACAGAACCTTAGAGAATTCAGCAACATCGTTAAGACCTGAGCCTTTAATGCCAATTCCAGGAAACTTGACCTCAAGCACCATGGTGCACAGCATGTGTGATGCCCTGCCAGCCGCCTCACTTATAATATGTCCTCTGAAGGGACCCTTTTACAGAAAGGTATGTGGCAACGTGAAATTCCTTGCTAAGGATAACATAACTTGAGCTAGATCATGAGCCAGGGATATTTTATTTTTACCCTTAAATTTGCTCAAGATCGATTGCCTCTTTAGCCAATAAATATTACATTTAACAGCTAACTCCAAAGCCATGCTGACCTCCTGAGACTGATCAGACTGTCCTGGCCCTAGCTGAGATGGCTTCACTGAGGCCAACCCCACTGAGTAAGTAGCCTTTGTTCCTCCCTCCCTCCTGGTAGAGGCAAGCTGTGTCCTTCTCAGAATCACCTGGGCGAATTTTAAATCTCTGTGGTTCAAAGACATTCACTGTGTGTTCTGACATTTCTCATGTGGTGCGTCAAAAGCCTTCGCTTCTGCAGGCACAGCATGTATCACTCCCTGCCAAAGTAGGACACCTTTTCTCTCCCACTTCTGTCATGCTGCCGCACAGCAGCAAGTCAGTGGGTGCTAAGGCTCTGAACTCACACTGGTTTGGGTCTTTTTCTCATGTGTGTGTAATGCCCAAATCGATGATCCGGCAAATTCTCATGGATTCTGCCTTTGTGGGTTCCATGGAAGAAACCTGTTCTTGCATCTTCTTGAATCGCTCCTCCCCACATGACAAAACCCAGAGATGCCTCTTCTAGGTGACAGGGTTGTAGCTCTGAGGGGTCCCACTTCTGATGCAGGGTTGTGAAAGACTGATTGCTATTTGCTGCTGCTTATGTTATACCAGCTTGACTAATGACAGAAAAGGAGTGATGTTAAAGACAGCTAACACTGTGCCTTCAGTAGGTGCAAATTATCCGTCTACATGTCTGAACCCATTTAGTGCACAACCACCTTATGAAGTAGCCCCTATTAATATGCACTTTTACAAATAAACTCAATCTCAGGGCGGCAAAACAACTCTTGCAAATACTACAGGACTTCATGTGAGAGCAGACTCAAACTCAGGTTGCCTGGCTCCATGGCTCATCCCTTCCCCACCACACTGCAGCAGTCCTGCTATAACACTGTTATCAGGCTTGTTCTGAAAATGTGAATGTCTTCCAGTAAGAATAACACAGATTTCCTATTTGTTTATTAGTGATTTCATAGGCCAAAAGCACTAGGTGAATACAGAGAACTGCACGGGACTGGGCTGAATGGCCTGGGAACACACACACACACACACACACACACACACACCCCATGTGTTATAAGCCACACCCATCTACTGCTACTACCTTCCTTCTGATATCTGATCATCCTTTCTCCACCACTTCACCATACCTCACAAGCTGCAACCCTTCCAACACTGTTATGGACTGAACCGTGAAACCTCCAATTTGTATATTGAAACCCTCCCTCTCTATGTGAACATACTTGGAGAGAGAGCCTATAAGGAGGTAATTAAGGTTAAATAAGGGTGGGACCCTAATCCTATATGATTGGTGGTGTTCTTATAAGAAAGGGAAGGACACCACGGATGCTCACCTAGATGCTAAGAGACCTCAGACAAAAACAAACCCAACAACACTTTGATCTCAGACTTCCAGCCTCCAGAATTGTGAGAAAATAAATTTCTGGTGCTTAAGCCACTCAATCCTGTTAGGTCAGTCCTACAAAACTAGCATACCAACACCAAGTTCCATAAGCAAACTTCAGGTCTTTCTTAAGAAAAAGTGCCATACTTTTACAGTGTGGAAATATTTCTTAACCAGGTAGCATGTATAAAACTAGGTTACTATTTTTATTAGATTCCTGAGCGTGTGTGTGTCTACTGAAGTTTTCGAATGTTATGCCCCTAATGTTTTCCTCATGAGCCCTCTACTATTTCATTTTATATCATTATGCAATTTTGCACAGTATGGCCATTTTTGAGGAATGGACATCCTATTACAACACACATCAATCACTGTGCTGCCACTAAGAGGTAAGCTACTTAGAGACACCTAAGATGAAGCATAAAACATAATGAGTCCACAGACTTCTTCCAGACTCTGAAGAGGCAGCTTTGATAAAAGTATAACTCCAGAAGTGCAGGCAGGAGGTACAGGCACACAACTCTGTATGTGCATGTTTGTGGAAACATATACGACACCATGTAAGTTAAAAACATTTAAACATTTATTTCTGGGTAGTAGTCTGTGGAGTAAATTCTCTCTTTTTTTTTTTTTTTGGTGAACATCATACTTTTATACATCCTTTATAATGAAAATAAATTATAATGATTTGCATGGCTATTCCAAAACAGAAACAAATAACTTTTAAAATAAATTAAACAAAAAAGAGAAATGGTAAATAGGTCCCCCCCAAAATGGCAGCAGAGTGTTAATGGAGAACATTAGGGCTTAATAAATTTGGTTATTCCTCTATACATTTTCTCCTCTTTATCATCATCAAAGTCCATGTTGGACAAAATCATTGGAAAATTATTATGAAAAGGGTCTTAGAAAGTTAGTATCTAAAGAACAACAGACCAGACAAATGTGAGCACAGCACAAAAGTACATAATACACAGCCAGCTTGACCAAGGTATGGCCTGTCTGATATTTTTAGCAATAATCTGTTTTCCCTAATTAGCCAGTACACATGAATGAAAGGCCTGGCCGTATGCCATCCAAGAATGTGAGAGCCTTGATCTAAACGGAAAACCTGAGTTCCCTGGCCACAGATGGTAGGTCTAGAATAGAAAGAGGGAGCCAGACTTCAAAAGCATATTCAGGGTAAGAGTAGACTGTCCACAGTCCAGTTCATCAATCTTCAGAACTTCTGTCAAGAAGATGATGCTGCCTTGAAGATACTAACGGCTTCTGTGAGCACTGGGCACTCTCAAGGCACCAGCCCTAGGAATGCTGAAGAATGGCATAGCATTCTAGATCTCTTCTAATGTTTCTATTACATGGTGGCATTCCAAGAAGTAGCTGTCTCTGCCTGGCATGGTAAGAACATGTTCTCTTTTCTTGGAATGCTGAAAGAACCACCAACAGCATTTTCCCTCCAAGGCAGAGCTCAGAAAACTATGGCTGGCAGGACAAATCCAGCCAACCCTTGGTTTTTTATGGCCCACAACTTAGGAAGAGTTTTTATATTTTTTTAATGGTTGAAATTTTTAAAACAATAAATACTTCATGACACACAAGAATGATGCATTCAAATTTCAGTATCCATAAATAAAATCTTCTTGGAACTCAGCCACACACATTTGCATGGTCCCTGGCTGCTTTTGTGCAGCAACAGCAGAATTGTAATTGCAATGAAGTTAATTATGGTCTAAACTATTTTACTTTCTGACCATTTATAGGAAAAGTTTGCTGACCTCTGCCCCGAAGTTAAAACTGACCTGAATACAACCCACAGATTTAAAAGTGCTTAAAATACCAGTCTTGAATGCTAAGACATTCACTCAGCAATAAGTAGGCCTCTGTGTGCTTTGGATGACAGCAGGTGTTCACCAATCCAGGGACTGTTGCTGCATCAATGGGCAAACATCCACTCCCATCACCATGATAGCAGGGCACAGCTCAACCCTGCCTTTTTCAAGAACTAAGAGACCGTTCTCTGGTTTTCCAATTTTTCCCCCCATACATAGGAACAGTATCTAAACACTGTTGATCCCATACCCCAATTCTGAAATAAGGAAGATGCCACTGTTCTGGAAAATACCTCCTGAAATACTGCATGGATCTTTAGGAGAATTTTGGTAGTGAATTTTATAAAAGATACTCATTGCATGTTCTGATAGAGAAAAAAATCAAAACTGAGTTTCTTCTCTAGCAAACTTTACCCATCCTGAGTATAAAAGATGAAAACAGTTTACAAACACTGAGTTAATGTTTGTGCAAACAGGTAGCTGGGTATGGATACCTGGTGAAGATATTCTTCACATAATTTCCTCTGATCAAGGACTGATCTGAAATTAAGAGATTTGAGAGATATAGTTGCTGGTTTCCTGCAGAATGGCACTCCCATTCCTGTACCAAATCATTAGGCTCCACTTCCTTTCTGAGGTCACATGGCAGCACAGTGGACTTACCTAAGTAAAAACTGCTATTTAGACTCACAGTGCCTATACAGGTGGCATAGGGGCAACTGGTTAAGCTACTGACTTCTCACTGATCAAATGTTCTGAATTCAGTGATATCATAAATTCAGACAACTACAGGACTTCTGTGCAGAAATAAGATTTCAAAAGGTTTTGCCACTATACAGAAGTGTCCAAATACAGAAGCATATGGGAGTAGTTTTAATCCATATAAGCTCTAAAATGGAATGCCTGAAGAAAGGGGACCTTGGGCCCACATCTTATACAACATAAGGCACCATAACTTCAGCACCATATGGAGAAAACATTAGTTCAAATAAATCAGTGCTAATCTGTGACATGTGAATATTCCTTACTCTATACTTTAAGGTTATCATATGGAGATTCATACTTCCAGGCACTTGGAGACTTATAAATGAAAGCCATATATAATATTTACTCCCTGACATGTGCTATTAAACATGCTGCATGATATTCAAAAACAATGAGATACTGGGCACGGTGGTGCACATCTATAATTCCAGCACTCTAGGAGGCTGAGACAGGAGAATTGCGAGTTCAAAGCCAGCCTCAGCAACAGTGAGGCACTAAGCAACTCAGTGAAACTCTGTCTGTACATAAAACACAAAATAGGGCTGGGGATATGGCTCAGTGGTCAAGTACCCCTGAGTTCAATCCCTGGTTCCCCACCCCCCACAAAAAAACACAATAAGACAAGGAAGCCATTTATTCTAACATCTCTGCCTCTTCCTGTTTCATCCTGCAGATTTTTTTTAATTGCAGATACAACTTATTTTATATGGTCCTGAATGACAAAAAGTACAGCTCTGATGCAGCTGTTAGAGAAGTATGGCAGAGCTTCAGGCATGATCCCAACCAGCACTGGCTTCCATTCAGAATCAGTTTCTCCAAAAATGTGTCACATGACATCTCATTGTCATAAATACTTCACTCTCTCTTGAACATCTCTATTTCAGTTGCCAATAAGGATTTAAATGCTGCTAGAAGAAACAGTCCTCAAAAGTGACACAGCTTTGAATGACTGACATCCAGCGAGAGGGAAAGAAATCACATCAGTGTTTCGGTACATTACTCATCAGACATTGATCTTCATTAGACAGGTGTGCCAAACGCTGGACGTGTTGACAGATCTTACCAGCACTGTCTGGCATGCCTACCGGTGCTGTTCCACACCAATGAAAGATGAAGCACAATTCCACTCAAGGGACTTTCTATAGTTTGGTACTGTAGTCGTAACCCCTAAATTTCCTGCTGTCTAGTTTGATTTTTAGTATTTCTAAATAGCGATCATCTTTCTTTTAAACCAGCAATGTGTGTCACATGTACTTGGGATATTAAAAAAAAAAAAGAACATGTCCAGATCCTCATCTGTGTCATCTTACTGAATCAGACACCCTGGGGTGGGACCTGCATGTGTGTTTTGAAAAACTCACTGATTAAGAAATACTTCCCTCATTAAGAACAATGATTCTAGATTATTTTTATAGGCAAATGACTATGTCACATACATGTGCATACAGAGACTAACATAATTCTACTTTATCCCTCATGGTATTTTTCTAAGTATCCTCCAATTCTTTCCTCTGAATTTATTTATTTTCGTTGGTTGTTTGTTTGCTTTTGTTTTTGTTTTTGAGACAAAGTCTTGCTGTTACCCACGCTGGTCTTGAACTCACGTGTTCAAGTGATCTTTCTACCTCAGCTCCCTGAATTGTCAGGACTCTACAGAACCATACTCAGCCCTTGCCTTTGAATTTCTTCTTTAAAATTGCCATGGAGCTTTTCAGAGTCAGGTAATTTGCCTATAAAAATTTTATGCTAAGTCAGTGTATTGGCACCCTTCAGCTGTGAGACCAAGTGGCAAATGAGATCAGCAGCTCCTTCCAGAACAATGCCATATTAACATTTAGTCATTTGATAAATATTTATTCAGTACAGTCTGTATGTTAGGGTAAAGGTAAAAAAGAATGGAAGAAGAACAAGCATGGCCATTGTGCTTTTCAATGAATAGTAAAGATAAAACTGGTAGAAACAGATAGCCAGGTTAAGAACAGCTAAGTAACCACATAATCGCATATGATTAAATATTAAATCATTACTTGCAGTAAGTGCTCAGAGGAGTCAGAAGAACTTGTGCTTACTTCAGACCCAGCAGTCTGGCCACCCTTCAGAAAGGGCCTGAGAATTGAGGGTTGGGTAGGGGATAAATGGGTGGGGCAGAGGAAGTGGGTGTTCCATGTTAAGAACACTGCACAAACCAAGTCAGGAGTAAACATATCATGTACAGTGAAAACACAGCTTCTGGAAGAAGAGGTCACTGGAGTGACTGACATTCAACATACAAAGGCCAGAATCTGGTTATCAGCTAAGGAATGTAATGTTTGTCTTAGACTTATAAGATAATCATCAAGGTTTTAAAGCAGCAGAATATGGGGATAGTAGTATTTTAGGACAATTTGGGAGTGGGAAGCAAACCAAATGCCTATGAGTCTGAGAGATAATAGGGAAACTTATGGTAGCCATAAGGATCTGTGCTACAGTGGTGGATTTACAAAGATTAATGGAACTCAGTTGCTGACCTGTTTGGGTTTCAGCCTGTTTGTTATGAAACACAGGCATGCAGACAATGGGAGAAGAGTAGAAGTAAATCAGAGTTGTAGAACGATGCGTTAGAAAAAAACACCTGCCCTGAACACATGGCTCTGGAAGAAGATGGTTAAAGGAAATCATTTCTACATAGAGAATGGAAGGTAGAGTGAGAAACACAAGAGGTTGAAGGCTAAATCTGGAGAAGTAGAACATCAAAGACCGCAGGAGAAAAGCAGACTAAATAATCCAAACAAGAGTCCTTGGAAAGAGAAGAATCTACTGGCAACCCAGAAGCCAAGGAAGAAGGGAATGGCAGAACCAGAGATCATCGATAGCATCTCACACAATAGAGCAGTTGAAGCCCACTAGTGGTGGTGTCCCAGCAACCCCCACATGCCTCCAACCCATAGTTGATTTTGTTTTTAAAAATCTTCATTACTGAACATCCATACCAATCACTTAACACCCATATATAATTATTTTTAAATATCTACCATCGACTCAGATTTTGGTCTTATCTTTTTGACACTGTGATAATAAGCTTCTTGGGGGAAGAGATCACAGTGTATACTTTAATACTGTCCCCTCCCCACCACTGTGACTCCACACTACCATGCCTTTAGTGATCATTTTGAAATATTTTTAATTGAATGTGACTATGATTGTCCTTTTGATTGGGACACATAGGTCAAGTACAGTTGCAGTCAGGGAAGAGACACAGACATGAGTCCAGTGTTGGCCTTTGCTACTCAAATGTGCTCCCCTGGACCAGCATGATCAGCACCAACTGCAAACTTGTTATGAATTCAGAATCTCAGTTGCCATTCCAGACCAAGTAAATCAGAATCTATCTAATAAGATCCCCAGATGACTGATGCCTATATACATTCATATTTGAAAACTACTATAAAGTCAGTATACTATAGAGGGGCTAGGACTAAGTTACCAAAGAAGTTAGGTGGGGATGGAGAAGAGAGCCCATGACTCTGAGCATGCGGATATATACCAAGGCCCAACTTCACCACTCCTCAGACCCATGGCTCAGTGGTGGAGCCCAGGCCTTTTACATATGCAGCAGGACCAGATCAGGAAGCAATTCCAGCTTTTGATCGTGATCCTAGATGCATAAATCCTTCCCTAAATGACCGCTAAGTTTAATTACAGGAAGGGTTTTGCAGATTGTATCTGCTTGGTTGTTTTTCTATATTTTATAAATATTCTGACCTCTAAACATCCTAGTTAGGCTCTGCATATTTACCCAGGCTTAGGAATTCTGACTCCCATTAATTCTCCCATAATGTTAAGTTTCCCTCTAAGTCTTAGCTTGCAGTTGCTAAAATACTTTTTTTGCCTTCAACTTAAAAATGCAACTCTCATCACAAATGGAAAAGGCCTCAAATTAAGAGACCTATACTGACAGCACTATTGTAAAATGAACAGGTGTCAGGGAAAGCTCCCTAAAGAAAGAACTGTTGGGCAAAGGAATAGTCATATTCCAAAAGGTGAAGACCAACTGAGGTACTGACTTCCAACCATTGGGGATGTGCTCAATGCTTCAGTATTTCTTCCTCTGATTTTTCTGAAGTATACTGAATATCACCATCTGAAGATACCACTATGCTAGAAGAGTTCTACGTGGTCTTATTATTTCTAACAGCTTTACTGACATATAATTTATACACCATGAAGTTCACATTTCAGAAATGGATGAGATTCTCATTCCTTCTCCTGCCTTGGAGCAATGGTTCATTAAACTCACCCAGGAATAGAACACAGCCATTTCTTAAATCTTCACCAATGTAGGACATCGTTATAACCCTTTGATAATATATTCTAATATCTCAGTTTTTATCAGTGGAAAAATGTCTTGACCAAATCCCTTCTATTAAAATTCAAACTATCAGCTTCTATAAAAGTAATGATGTATAATACAATATTTCAAAGATGTCTGGTTTAAAATATCATGGTAGGCCCTTGCAATCTACTTATTTTGCAGGAACTCCATTAGGAAGTAAGCTTTATTTACTCCGTTCAAAGCAGAAATCTCAAATCTTACAAGCAACTGTCTCCTTGTTTTTCCTGAACTACTTTCTACTGAAGGCATGCTTTCTAAGGGCTGCTGGAGCCTGAGTGAATCTGTTATTCTTCACCTGTGGGATAGCAGGAAGACTGAGGCAGGTTTTTCCTTCAAGAAAAAAAAATAGCTACTCACATGCTCTCACAGAACCTCGTCAGGGTGCTAGGCTTCTCCTGGTTACGTCGTTGTCGAAACCAGCGCTGAATGCTTCGGACATCCCAGTCCAGTTGCTTGGAAAGGCCCTCCAGTCTCTTCTCATCAGGATGCTATAAAACATGTTGCCGGGAAAATTATATTCAATACACATTCATTTTTACTTTAAGACAGATCTGTCCTTGTGCACGTTTGATTTTTTATTTTTTTCCCTGTTTATATCTGTTACTGAGATTTCTGTATTTACCACTGAGGATCTAGACCTTCCATTAGCAGAATGAACAGAAATAACCACAAAGTTACTCATAATGAAACAAGATGGAAAAATATGAATCTTACTCTAATGCTTGCACTTCTCCTTATCAACAATGCACTTTCTAAGAGGCAACCCAGACAGGATGAACAGCCAACTGGCTGAGTCAGCTCCATCAGCCTTCAAGGGAAAGGAGTCCAGTGAAGAACTTGCCAAGAGGCACCATTCAAATATTTCACTTTCTTGGCAAAAAAAAAAAAAAAAGAAAAGTTATACATAACTATCACATATCTGGATAACATAGGACAAACAAAAAGCACAGAAAAAAATCCCAAAATGCCTAATGTCCCATTTCTACTACCAACTATGTTCTCCCTCCCCACTCCTTCCCCATTCTTCACACATTGCTCTTCTATTCATTTTCTCGGTCATTCCTTTTGACTATATATCCCACATCAAGTGTTTCACTAAGACTATTTATTACCTGAAGAAGTAAACTAGGTGGAAAGGACAGAGCTGGCCCTGAAATGACAGGTATAGGTTCAATTCCTCAACTCCACTGACCTCTCTGAGCTTCTGTTTTCTCATCTATAGAAATAAGGGTTGAGGACAGGGGATATAGCTCTGTGGTAGAACACTTGCCTAGCATGCACAAGGCCTTAGGTTCAATCTCTGGCACTATTAATAAAATAATAATAATAATTGTTTATCAACCTAAATGGGATTATGGTAAGAACTAAATGTGAAAATGTATGTAAAACTAGGTAAATGTTCATTTTTTTCTTTTCTGTCATCTCTCTTCAATGTTCGAGAATATCCTGCCAACCATCATGTGAGTGTGACCTGCTATACAACAAAAGCAAGACAAGTGGGTTCCATTTGTCTATTTATTCTATTTTTGCTTTGATATTCATGATAAGGGAAAATAATCAGAAAGGGAGGAGGGAGAAGGCAGGCTGACCAGCCCTCAAGTTTTAAGTGTGGAATGGACATATAACACCTTTCTAAAAGCATGTCAAGCAATTCAAGGGGTTTGTGTTCCCCACAAAGTCCACCTGTTAAAACCCTAATCTTCCATGTGATGATATTAAGAAGCGGAGCCTTTGAAAGATCAGTGCCTTTGAAAGAAGACACACCACAGTGCTTGCCCCCACGTACACATACTCTCTCGCTCTCCCTCCCTCCATTCCCTCCCCCCACCCACCAGCTCCTTGCTATATGAGGAAGAGGGCTCTCACCAAGAACTGGACCATGCTGGCACCCAGAACTCAGACATTACCCTCTAGAACTGTGAGGAATAAATAAATGTTGCTTAAGCCATCCAGTCTGTGGTATTCTGTCATGGCAGTGTGAACTGGTTAAAATAGTCAAGACACCCAGAAAACACACCAAGTGGACTCAGGGTACAAAATGTGCTGACCTGTGCCCATAAACGTTATTTGCCAGCTTTCCAAAGGCATGTACTTGAGTCCTTTTTCATACTAATGACACCATCTAAATTCTCATGTCTCTCTTACTCAAAAATATTAAAGGGGAAAAAACCAACTACAACACATTGTGGCTATAACATTTCCCTAGAGAAACTCATTTTTAATTTCAATTTATTTTCTGATTTATTAAGAGAAAAAATATTCCCATAGCTCACAAATTTAAAACTGTCCAAAGTTTTACCTTCTACTTCATTCCTGTTCTTTACATCTCTCCTTTCCTCTTCTTAACAGGCAACTGCAGTTATTAAATCAGTTTCTTTCCAGTTACTTTACATAAGTAAAAACAAAACTGAATATTCGTTCTTACACACACACACACACACACACACCCATCACACACAAATGGTCACACGGTGAAGTTTGTTCTAGACTTCAGGTTTTTCACTTTACAAATATTTCTGTATCAGTATACAGAGAATATCCTCATTCTTTTGTAGAATGGTAGAGATGTACTATAATTTATTTACACCATTCTGATATTAAAAGACATTTAGGTAGTATACAAACTTTCACTGCTACAGACAATGCTGAAATAAATAAGCTTGCCATGGGTCATTTTGTACAGATTTATCTGAGATCTCTTCCAGAAAGTGAAAGTTGTTGATCAAAGGCATCTGTGTTTTATTAACTTATTTCCCTATTGAGAAAGTACTCTTACTAGTGATTTTATCAACTTGCACTCTCACAAGCAGGAGTATCCCTCTCCCAAGTCTCCTCAACAGACCAAGATGCCAAGCTTCTTTATTTTTTCAGGGTGATATATAAAAAATAGAATCCTAGTATAGTTTTGATTTTTCTCTTTTATGAAACAGTCATCTTTCATGAGTTTTAAAAATTGCCTGCTTTTCACCTTTTCTTAAAGAGTATGGTCATGTCTTATTGCTTGATTTTTAAATTTTTTATCTGTTGAGATTTTCTTCATTGCTTTGTAGGATTTCTTTATTTATTAGGGTGGTTGCACCCTTGTATATACTGTTAGCTGCATGCTTTTTAGCAGTATGACATTTGTGTTTTAGAATTTGCTGATGTGTTGTTTGCTTGTTTTGTTTTTTATTTGTAGATGCTTATTAAATGCAATAGTTTCTAAATTCCCAATGTTAATAAAACTCTCCCAGGTTTCCATCTAATACATTCAGTGTTTCAATACATTCACATTTTTACTGCATTTATAATATATGCTGGCATTCAGTGTGAGTTATAAATCTAACTTTATTTCTTTCCAAGTGGCTACCCTAAATCCCAATATCATCACTCATCTTTTCCCCACTGAAAAACCAATTTACTCTTTCACTGTTCATGTGCCTGTCATATGCAGTCAGTTTTCTCAGAGATCTTTGTTTATTTTTCTGTGTGAGCTTTAGAATTAACGTCTATTTTCAAAATAAACAAGTGGTCAAACAAGCAAACTTATTTGTATTTTAAATAAGATCATTCCAATTTCTTAACATAGGGTGAATTAACATCACTATTCAATTTGTTTTTGGTGTCCATCAAGAATGTTTAAAAACTTTCCTCATACAGGCCTTACACATACCTTGTTGTTTATTCCTGTGGATTCTTTTTTGCTTTTTTCTACTGTAAATAGGATGTTTTCTTATAATCTTTTAACTTCTTTGTTTACACATATATGAGAGCCACTGGATTTTGGTTACCAATTTTGTGTTAAAATTTTATATTGTTTGTGGTATTTTTTCCACTGGATACAATACAATATAATACAATAGTAATGTGCACATTACTGGAATATAAGATCTACATTCAAAGAAACATTTCAGTATCTTTTTTCATCAATACCTAGGTTATACTGGACCTCAATGAATACGTCTTCAGATAGCAATAGTTTTGCCTTCTCCTTCCTAATTTTCATAAACTTTTGTTCTTTCTCTTACCTATGTGCCAGGTTCAATGTAAAATGTGGCACAGCACAGAACAATAGTTATAAGAGACATTCCTATCTGTTATGGACTTTAGTGGAAATACCTTTAGTTTTCTCATTAAGCAAGAGGCCAGATTGGGGAAGGAGATCCAAATATATTTGTCATGTAAAGCACCTATCCCTAGTCAGATAATTTTATTTTAATCAAAAAGATGTTAGGATTCAGTAACCATGCAGCATCATGTTTTGTTTTGTTTGTTTGTTTTTTTCCTCTTTAGATGTTTGTTTGTTTGCAGTGCTGGGGACCAAACCCAGGACAAGCACTATAACAACTGGGCTGCAATCCAGCTCAACTTAGATATGGTGAATAACAGATATTTTTAAAACATCCAATATAGGGAAGACCTTGCAATCCTAGAATAAACTCTATTTGGTGATGGCAAAAAATTCATTTTAATGTGTTACCATTATTCAGCTTTCCTCATTGAAAACTAGACTCTGTTTGCTAATCTTTTATTTAAAATTTTTCATCAATATTAGTCAGTAAGATTGTTGTCTAGTATTCTGGGGGATCTGAGATTTTTGTCAGGCTTTGATATGAATGATTTATTGCCACAAAAGAGAATTGGATGGCTTTTCAAATTTTCTGTTTTATGATAAAGTTCAAGAGAATTAAACAGCTTTGAAGATGTTAAAATTCTTTTGCAAGATAGATATGTTAATTTGCTTCACTGTAGTAACCATATCGCTATGTATATCAAATATGTATGTGTTGTACATATAAATATATTTTGATATGCATATTGCATACCTTAATATATACAATTTAAAAAGGGGAAAGGGCAAATATAATTTCTGATACTATCAGGTATGAATTTAGGTATTCACCCATCTTGGCAATGCTAATCATCTAAGCAATGAAAAAACATATGCCTACATGATCAAATAAATGTTTTGCATGAATGAGAAAAAAAAAAGAACAAAGAGAATTCTTTTGTTAGAACATCTGAACCAGCTACATTTTTGCAGTTTCATTTTTTAAATACACAGAGAGAATTATGATTTTTCCAAAATAAGTATTTTGTGATGAAAAGATATTTTTATTCCTAATTTAAGCAAATCAGTTGATGGACTGTGAGGCCAATGTCTGGTATGGAGCATGTAGGTGAAGGGGTACAGTAAGCAGAGTGAAAGGTGAGACCACTCCCAGCAAGACCCCTAGCTCCCTATCTTATTTTTAATGTAATAATTTCCATTTGATTCAAGTTTTTCCATTTTGTTTGTCCAGCTAATATACTCTCAATTTTTCTCTGCTTCTGTTGGTTATCAATTATTATATCACTATTTGTGCTTTTTTCTTTACAGGACTGACTTTCTGTGAAGAAAAATTAAACAAATAAATTGCTTTCAGATTAAAATTTCTTAATTCTATTGTTTTGCTAACTCATTAATTTTGGCTTTTATTTTTATTGTCTCTGTCTTTTGCTGATCTCCATTTATTTTGTTGTTCTTTTTTTTGCTTAAGTGGCAATTTTTTCACATATTGGTGAGTTTTCAACTAAGCACTGCTTTGGCATGGTGCTTGTAAGTACTGCTTTCATTATTTGTTTATGAAATATTCTGGAATTTTGTTTTTAACCAAGAATTGATTAAGATAGCACTCAGATATTTCTAGGAGCAAGAGGCTTTTTGGGTTTTTTTTTTTCCTGTTTCATAATTCCAGTATTATTAAGTTATGCCTAATTTTTAAACTTTATTTTAGATTTATAACATAACACCTAATTTTGATAAGTACTTGGAAGGCACTTGAAAAGAAAGTATAGTCTTTATATTCAGGACACAAAATTCCAAATTTACCCCTAGATCTTCTTCATTTATTATACACATAAGAACTTCCATATTCTATTTTATATTTTGTTCACAGGCTCTGTCATGATGCAAAGGTAAATTAAAATTTCTTAGTATTGTGTTTGTTTCTTCTATAATTCTTTTTATGGAAATATAGGTATACTATTTAACACATATAAAATATACATCTTTTATTTTCATTATGAATTGTATCCTCTGGTAATAAAAAGACAACTCTTTATTTCATTTAGTGCTTTTAGAAACCCTACTTTCTTTGTTATTTATATTTGCCTGGACAGTCACCTCACTTATTTTTAACATTTTTAATTTCTTTGCTTTAAGGCATCTCATACATACTTTGTTTGCAATTATACTAGTTGACTAGGGCTGCCATAACAAGGTATGGTACCAAAAACTGAGTGGCTTAAATGACAGAAATCTGTTGTTCTGGGGTTGCAGAGGTTAGAAGTCCAAGATCAAGGTGCATGCTGGGTTTGTTTCTGCTGAGGCCACAAGGGGAAGGATCTGCTCCAGGTCTCTCTCCTGGGCATGTAGATAACTCTTCTCCCTGTGTGTCTTCAATCATCCCCCTCCTGCCTGTCTCTGTTCAAATTTCTCTTTTTTTTTTAATAAGGACACCAGCCATATTGGATTAAGACCCATCCTATCGATCCCACTGTAATTATTACCTTTGTGAATATCCTTTCTCCAAATAAGGTCCCATTCTAAGGTACAGGAAGTTAGGACTTCAACATATGGCTTTAGGGGGCAGGGAACAATTCAACCCATATCAGTAACCTAACCCTGAATTATTTTTTTACTAGATGAATTAAACCCATTTGCATGCACTGATAATGTGACTTATAAAGTTTTTTTAATAGTTCTCTACGTTCATTATTTTCTGCTTTATATTTTCACAATTTTAAAAAACATATTTTACTATGTAGTTTGCTTTATTTTCTTTCCTTTGGTGTGCAATTTTTGTTTTGGTGGTTTTCTGTGTAATTACAATTCTCTTCTATTACTTTTCCATATGTAATAATTCCACGTGAACAGCAATTAAAACCAGCATTATTTCCTCTTCTTCCTTTCCTTCTCCAGCACCCAATAGTAGTCAATACTATTATCTTTCTTAGAGTTTACTCTTGTGCTATGTAAACATATTTAAACTTCTATTGGATTTGGGAACTTTGATAAGCTGACTCACACAGGAGAGATTACACAATCAGTGAATTCATTCAACTATACCTTCCTTCCATCTCTATGGGACAGTCACTTATATCATGTCTACGTTGTGAGGACATGTAATGTTAACCTTCTGTCGCTAACCCTGACATTTCTTTCTTAATTTTACAGTTTAAATATATTCAAAACTCACAAACCTTCCCAGGGATTTTTTGGTTGGATAAAATTAATTATTTAATAGTCTCCTCAAGGGCTGGGGTTGTAGCACAGTGGTAGAGTGCTTGCCTGGCATGTTTGAGGCACTGGGTTCAATTCTCAGCATTGCATATAAATAAATAAAATAAAGATCCATCAACAACTAAAAAATATTTTTAAAAAATAGTCTCAAGGAAAATAAATTATAAGGAATTTGCCTACAGTTTTTAAACACAGTCTAACAGGCCACAAGTGGATTATGATATGATCTCTCTAGATCATGAAACCTTTATGTCGGCTTTATAGCCGACATATATTCTCATTTCTATAGCTTTAGAACTGATTTGATTAGAAAAAAGTGAGGTTGTTGATTTAGTAGATATGTGTAAACAATATGGCAGGAAAATCCCCCAATGTTAAAAACATACATACACAGATAACTCTGGATACCACAGCTAAAAGACATATGCTCATTGGGTGCTGTGGCGCATGCCTGCAATCCCAGTGCTTTGGGAGGCTGAGACAGGAGAATTGTGAGTTCAAAGCCAGCCTCAGCAATGGCGAGGCGCTAAGCAACTCAGTGAGACCCTGTCTCTACATAAAACACAAAATACAGATGGGGATGTGACTCAGTGGTAGAGTGCCCCTGAGTTCAATCCCTGGTACCCCCACCCCCACCCCCACCAAAAAAGACACATGCTCAACATATTCTCGAAACAGAAGTAAATATTCTGTTTATTTGAATGGAACTGATAACCACAACTGTGGGTCTCTGGTCCTATCCCAAGACTAGAGAATCATAATCTCCATAAATATGACCCAGCAACCTGCATTTTCCCTCCTCGGGCGATCCTATGCTAATGAGAGTGTGGAAACACTGCCCCAGACAGATGCTACATCATCTAATGAATGACTTACATGGATTATTTTATTTAGTCCTCATGAAAGCCTGGGAGGATCTTATTCAAAGGTTTTCATCAATGAGATATTCGTAGTCTAGAGAGGTTGAGACATGTGCAGAAAGCCACAACGCTAGGAAGCAGAGGAGCTGATAGTCCAATACACAAACCCAGGTCTGACTGACTCAAACACCAACGCTGATACTTTATGAGGGCCAGGATCTCTAAGATGTTTATAAAACTTTAGATTTGAGGGTTAGAGAGGAGGAGAAAGACATGGACAATAAGACTGACTGGTGTTACCTCAAAAGGACACAAGGCTGGGGGTTTGGCTCAGTGGTAGAGAACTTGTTTACTGTGAATGAGTCCCTGGGTTGGATTCCCAGCACCAAAAAGACAGCGAGAGAGAAACAGATGGACAGACTGGCTGCAGGAAGATATAAAAGCTTCAAACTTATCAGGTAACGTCATAGGTGAGAGCTATATAGACCAGTATAACTGCACAGGGCAGGCTCCACATTCAGAAGAGCTCAACTTGTGGTTTAAAGTTCTACAGATGACTTGTTGAAATTCTTCATAATTTTATCATGGAGTCTGTTTGCAAGTGAAGTCTACTGGAGTAATGGAGTCTGTGCCAGAGGCTTGAAGTCTTAGCTCCTATACAGCCTACCACAGGGCCCAGATGGGGTTTAGTCACTCCCTTCCTCATGCTCTCATTCCGCCACCTCCCCACACTCTCTTCTCCCCTCCCCTGCCTACGGAAGACAGCTGCTTTCAGTTCCCAGCAGAGGGCAAAGTGCAAGCAAGTCTAGGAGAGGGAGTATAAAGGGAGGGGCAAAGAGCAGCTACCTCAGTGTATTTAGAGAGCGATCCAGTAGGGGTGAGCATCTTGCCCACCCCAGATTTGAGCATGGAGGTTGCAACGTTCATCAAGATCACATGTCCACTATGTGTTGGGACAGCGGGACCATGAACAGTAGGGAGGCCTGCCTCAAACTTCCCCACTCCTGTGGCCAGGGATCAGTGTATT
This sequence comes from Geosciurus inauris, assembly GCA_004024805.1. Lineage (NCBI taxonomy): Eukaryota > Metazoa > Chordata > Mammalia > Rodentia > Sciuridae > Geosciurus > Geosciurus inauris. The sequence continues at coordinate 22,382 of PVHX01001983.1, forward strand.
GCCAGTGCCTGGAGAAAAAGGGAACCCAATAGCTGGTGACCAGAAAGTGCACTAGGTCAGAGTGAGACCTCTGCATACCTGGAAGAGACTGTGCTCACAACACCTGACTAGGCAGTACGACATTGCACAGCAACCAAAGTACCTCAATAGACGGAATGAGAAATTGCGGGGAAACAAAGGAAAAAACTTTTTATTTTTATACCTTTAATGGTACTTTTCTGTGGTTTTGAACAAGGGGTCCCACATTTTCATTCCGTACTAGTCCCCAAAATCTATGTGTAAGTTTTTGGGGGATACATCCCTATACACTTGGAGTAAGATAACCCCATCCTTCTACAGAAGGTCACTTGGCACCATGGTCAAGGCCAGGCCACTGGACGATCACTCAAACTCACTAATGCTGTGCCAGAATTCTCTGAGGCCTGCTCTTCCTACTGCAGTCAGCCAACCTGTTTTAATATCACAGATCAGACCACAGAACTACAAAAAATGTAAGGAAAAACAGCTCATACTTCTACTGCATTTATATTTAAAACATGAAGCTTCTGTTTCAATCATGTAAAAACTTGCAGAGGAATCACCTTGGAAACTAAGAGACTACGATCATTAAAATTAGCTAGAAGCAAATAAGCTCCAGTGAAGTCAGCCTAACTGCAAAACCTTTCTATCACCTTTACTGGGGAAATTTCTCCAGTTACCATGATAAGCACAAGGCAAGGGAGATAGAAGGTCCACTGCGGGACTTCAAAGGGGAGGTGCAAAATTTGTATAAAAAACTCATTTTATTATTCATTTAGAATACTGTTAGCTTCATGCATTCACACAAAAAATACAAATGTGCTATAATCACAATAAAAAATGTACCTGGGGGCTGGAGGCTTATATCAGGGGTACAGTGCACAGTGAGTATACATAAGCCCCTAGGTTCAATTCCCAGCACCAAAAAAGAAAGAAAAACCCTAATAGTTCCCTGAACATCTGCTTTGTACAAAGTGAGAGAAGTTTAACTGCAGTAAATCAATACACTAAATGAAAACACGAGGTATTTTTTTTCTAAATATGTTTTTCCTTTAAATACCATAGGATGTGTGTCCCTTGAGATTGGAACATGGAAATCTAAAATTATCCCTCAAAGCTACCAAGAGCTTTTCCTCAAGTTCCATTCATTATTTTCTTCTTCCTTGCAGAGATGTAAAAAAATACATGGTGCTTTCATATTTTTCCCAAGAAAAAATACAATTGTTTATAAGATAGAGAGGAAAACCTTAGAGAATTTTGGAAGGACTAAAGACAATAAAAAAGAGTAGATATTTGAACTAATAGTTGTAAGATAAGATACAGACAGTACTAATGGCTAGCATCACAAAAACCCAGAAAGAAGCAGAATTTTCTTAACACTACCAAATGGCATCTTGGAAGCCTGAATAATGAAACTTTCAAGAAAATAAAAGAGGGAAAATGAACTATCAAACACACACTTCTTGTAGAAGGTTATGCTTCTGCTCTTTCTTGTTCAGGCAGGAGCAAGAGAAGACTTGGGCAAGATCTGCAGAACGAGAGTAGACAAATGGACAAGGTGACTACTTTACTTGCTTCTGACTCTGGACTGAAGTTTTCCAGGTTTTCCCTTCTCCTCTCTCCTCTGTTCTTCAGGACTGGGTGGGGAACAGGGTAGACAGGCTCCCCTCTGCCGTCTCCTACTCTCTCCTCCCCACTCCTTAGTGGGACCTGAACCCCCACCAGATCGGGCACCTCTTCTATGTCCACTGTGAAGCTGTCTTCATTTTTAACTCTCTTGACCAGAGTTCTTCATTCCTTCACCTTGCACCTCTTCTTCAATCATGCATTTGTCTAATTATCACAACCCCCAGAATACATGGACATTTTAAGCACACAGGTCCTGCTTCTTCACACATGCAGAAATCATGTTCTTCACCTCTGTGGAGTCCCACCTAGGCCTTATCTGTATTGCTCCATGTCATCTGAGACTGAAAGAGGCAGGGAATTGGACTGGGCACTATCTAATGAAGACTAGTTTTCAGAGACAGGCTTCTAAAATCCACTTGAGAGTTAACAAGAGGCTATAAAACATGCCCGCCTTCTTTCAGTGGCTCCGTCTGGGTTCATTCATAATATTTGTGTTCTCTTTGAGAAACCACCTTCAGGTACCAGACAAGGCAAAAGCTGATTCTCAAAATCCAGAGAGCAGAGCCTGAATGCAGCCTGAGAAAGTGGTGGGGGCAATCACACCAGGAAAGGACATTCATACCTTTGTAATTGCAGTGAAGACTTTTTCCAGAATGGCATTGGGCTGGGCAATTTGTGGTCCATTGGCCTGAATGTTGAGAGCTATCGCACATGGTTTGGCTACAAATCTGAAAATGAAGAAAAGAAAGAAAGTCAGAAGTTTTTCTTTCTGTGTCAGTTCTTAATGCCACCAGTTAAACATTACTCAATTATGCCAATAAACTGCTGGCAGGATTTTATGGCTGTACATTTTCAGCATTCGCCTGGGTAACTATAACATAGACTTAACTGTTTTTCTTTCCTTTAGTCCCCCAACAGTAAGACTAAAATAGAAATCCTTTTAAAACATTTAGGCCAGGTGCGGTCATACATACCTGGTCTCAGACACTCCGGGGATGGGGGAAGTGGGGGGTGTTATGGGAGGATCACTTAAGCTCACGAACTCAAGACCAGCCTGGGTAACATAGTGAGACCCTACCTTCGGAAAAAACTAAATAAATAAAACATTTAAACCCTGTATCCTCCAGTTCTAATGAGAATAAGCAGATAGAAAATTTAAGTATATAAATCAGATACATAAATAAAACAAACTATGATTTTTAAATGACTCACAGCCTTCTAATACTTTATCAATAGTCACATTATTTTTCTATTATAAGAAAGCATTTACCAAGCATCTAACTATACCTGCAGAAAAAGTGCTTTTGATCACTCCTAGTCACAAACGTGGCCATTTGTGTCACTATAATCAAAGTGTGCTGTATTCAACCCCCATTCAGCTTTGTGGTTATTTATTTCTTTTTCACAAGGAATAATGAAGGATGTCAGATGGCATGATGTCCCTGACAAGTTGAAACTATGAAGTGTTTATCCTAAGCAAATGCCTGTGTCAACAAGATTGGGAGCCTCATTTCTGGCCATTTTTGTGAATGAAGCATGAAAGGAGACAGGGTGAAGTGCATGGGCCCCGGAGGTACAATGACGTCTCTAAGAAAACCGGAAAGAAAAAGCATTTACAACTTTGAGAGTTGTTTTAGACTAAATAGTCATGAAATAAGCGCCCATAAATACTCATTTCAGTAGCTGACATGGACATTTTTTTACTAACACAAACTAATTTAATGTTATATAAAAGGTGACCCAGCTATAATGCAACAACTGATATATGTACAAAATGGATCGTGAGTAAATTTTAGATGAGGCTTCTTTAATAGTATTCAGTGAGATTAAAGAACTGTAAACAAAGAAGGATTTTTTTATTTAATGGTACTAATGAGGTTGAAGTACTGCATAATATCCTACTGGGTTCTGTTTCATGTACAAGTGAAAACATTTATTCAAATATGAAAATAAAAACACTACATATGTGAATGCTTAAACCAGGAAGGACATACACAGAAAACGCAATGTAATACCTGTTTTACTGGGCTCTCTACAACAAAGGTAGGAAGAATTTGTAAATCTTTTGGAAACTGGAACATTCTAGAACATTTTAAAAATGAGGTATTCTTAATTCTTTTTAATGAAATTATTTTTCTGGGACACATTGCCTATGTCCCTGTCTTCCTGATAGGAAGTACATCCTTTTCCTAATGGACCTGGATTTTCACTATGAACAACAATCATGGAGCGATGGCTGTAACTAGAGTACCAATGGAAATGAAATTTACTGGGCAGTGAGGATAGCAGAGTCCAGAAACTTTCCTTAACAAAGTTCCTGCTTTCTGGTTATTTGCCTTCTCATTATACTACATAATGAGAGATGTGAATAGATCTGAAGGCCAGCACAAAACTAAAAATGAAGTAAAACCTAGTTTGGTGAAAAAGCAAAAAATCAGCTCTTCCAATGTTCTACTCAAACAAGGTGGCTTCTTCTCAACACTCCTCTTCATCTCTATTCCCTCATCGTTGACACTGTGTTCAATTTCCCTTTGGAGCTTTGTCATCATTATCCTTGTAACAACCTGCTGATTTTGATCCTAAGCAAATGCCTGTGTCAACAAGAACGGGGCACGGTCCTCTTTCTTCTGCTAAAAAGCAAAGTGCCTAAATGCAATGATCGAACATGTCATCTTTGTAAACCCCAGGCAGAGCATGACACATGTTTTTCCTGAAAGTCAATGCCATAATCAGCTTCCCATTCTGATTTACTGGCGAGGCTGAGTCCCAAATTCTGGAGATTTGGGTAAAAGGTGTGTATATGTGAAAAGAGACAGATAAGTTTAAGAGAATTGAACTCAAGGCAAAGTTTGAAGACCTTTAAAGTTTAAATGGCCCCTGTGTATATGCACACTAAATCAAACCACCTGAATTTTTTGCAAGAAGTTACCATGTCATAGGATGTTATTATTTCCAAGTTTGTAACACTGCAGGCATTTGATGAATACCTGATGGATGAATAAATGAACATTTCAGCTAAAATACAATGGTAGGTAGATATCTTACTGACTTTTCCAAAGGAACTGTGTGTTTTAACTCCCTTGAATATCACATCTGCACAGGGTTATCTGGACTTCAGAAAGTAGGAGACTGACCATTTCAATACCAGATGCCATTTCTATAACCCCCAAGTTCCTGTAATGTCAACGCTGCTCCAAGAGCACCTGTGCAGCCACTGCCACTCCTCACTAGGTACTCTTTCCAATTTACCCAATACAGAAAGCCAAATGCTCAGTTTCTAGGACTTAGAAAACTGCATATAATAGACAGAAAAAGTTGATCTCAAATCCTCAATGAGAGAAGAAAAAAAAAGAAGGGTATATAACTCTTCCTATTAAGCATGCCTGATTATATAAAAATATAGATATTTTATGTGTGTTAATTCACCAAATAATTTAATGAGTCATCTCTAGAATTATTTTCTTTCCACAAAGAGCACATTAGGTTTCAAATAAAGTCAAGTGCAGTGGCACACACCTAAAATCCCAGCAACTAGGGAGGCTAAGGCAGCATCTTAGTGAGATCCTGTCTCAAAATAAAAAGGGCTGGGGATGTGGTTCAGTAATAGAGGGCCTCTGGGTTCAATCCCCAGTACTGTAAGAAAAAAATGATTCAAGTAAAACCCATGTTAATAGTAACTCCTGTAATGTTACTACATGCAGTTATGGACCATCTGAGAAAGACGGATTTTTTTTTTTAATGTTGGCCCTACCAGAAATAAGTTCACAAAAACTGTCAGTCACAATACTTGGAGAGAGAGAGAGAGACAGAGAGACAGAGAGACAAAGATGGATGAAGAACCTACACATACAACAGTTATAAGGAGTGTGCACTTTGAAGCTTTGATGATTACCTCCACCATGAAGTGCCTACATAATTACATTTTTTTTATCAAAGGCAGCAACACTACCTTCAAAAGATCAAACGTCTATAAAGTACTTTCATGTGCTATATTTGAAAGCAAATATAATAAGGATGCAAACTTTGAAAAATACTGGTCTTGGTTAAAAAACAGAGAAAACATCTAAGACATTCATTCCTACTTTCCAATTCTATGGAACAATGTGTAGTTGGATTTTAAATATGAATTCAAGGTCTCTGCACAACATACTGAAGCAAGCCCCAGGCTTTGGGGAGAGGAATACACAAAATGTGAAGTGACCTTTGCATTCAAAGAAGTTTGCAACCTGGACAAGGAGATGTGTTGTTCTAATTACTCAAAAGCAGTCCATCATTTTTAGGAGGTAGCATGGTCAGAATTTATTAGTCCTTTCCAACTGTAACATTTCCTACACTTTTCAGATGGTTAGAAGTGTGATGTGGACATACAATCCTACACACAACAAAATTGCACAGTGCTAAATCAATGTCTCTCTCCCCTGCTCGCTCGCTCTTTCTGTTTCTCTCTCTCTCACACACACACACACACAATACAAATACAACTGCAGAAATCTGAATATGATCAGTAAATTGTATCAGTGTCGATATCCTGGTTGTGACATCATACTAAGGTTTTGTAAAATGTTATCAGGAATAACTGGGTGAAGTGAATGTGAGTTCTCTCTGTATTAATTCTTACCATAGTATGTGTATTTGCAATTATCTCAATAAAGATTTCAATGAAAAATCCCTGGAAGGGGAGTTCTGTTGTTGAAAACTCCTCACAAACTCTACTCAACCTGCACAACACAACTACTTCATCCCCCACTCCCATCCCACCCCCAAAAGCTGAAGCACACTACTCAAAGACTCTGGAGACTGAATAAAAGCAAAGAGACAAGAAAGGAGTCAGAGTAAAGAGTCAGAGCCAGCAACCAGCAACGAATGCGCTCCCTGCCTGCTCACACGTGGATTTAATCTGCAGCATTACCTTGAGATCAGACAGTCACAGCTGCAGGTGCAGCTTTGATAGAAGAACATACTCTCTTTTTAGCTGCAGGAACTGGGGAAGGAGCCTGGGGGAATCAGAAAGGGACCAGAGAACCACAGAAAGAAAAGGCCAGAGAAGCAAATCCTAAAACTGGGTGGACACAGACCAGGCATCACTCTGGCTGACTTCTGAACCACGAATGTACAAGGGAAATTGACTGCAGCCAAAACCTTGGGTTTCAAGAACTGATCTCAGACTTGAAGCCACTGTCCACTGCAGGCAAGACAAGCTGCAGTGGAAGTCTAAGGAAACTGCCTTTGAATAAAAACTTTAGTGTTTTTCAAAATAATAGAAAAATTCCAAATTCTCCACAACATAATTTTTGCCAGGTCCAGGATACAATCAAGTATGCTGATGAACAGCAAGGAAAAGATGATCCACTCTTAGGGGACTAACCGTGCAAAAGAAAAATTCAATGCAATCTGAGAAAAAAAAGAGAAAGAGAGAGAAACGGAAAACCAAACATACTTTGATGACCTGTGGAACTATTTTAAAAAGTTAACATAGGGGTAACTGGAGTCCCAGGAATAAAACGTGATGACTTGGAAAGAAAAAGAAAATATTCAAAGAAATCATAGTCTATAGCCTCTCAAATCTGGTAAAAGATTCAGGAACTCAAGAACTCCCAAAAGAAAGAAGTTGAAAAGGAGAAAAATCTGAACAAATCAGAATCAAACCAATAAAAACCAAGATAAAGAGATACTACTACGTCACTAGAAAAAACACATACTATATACAGGGAAAAATAACTTATAATTTATTTCCCATCAAAAATTATGAGGGATCAATGGCAGTGAAATAACATCTTTAAAGTATTGGAAGCAAAAAATAAAAACAAAGCAAACCCTAACTGGCAACACAAAATTCCATGTGCATAAAAGTATACTTCAGTGAATGAAGGTGAAAGGAAAACAAAGGGAATTTTGGCATCCAGACCGACTTCTTGAGGTGCAGGTTTAGACATATGTGTGTGCATAGGCCCCGGCAAGCAGGCTTTGTGAGTATCCACAGAATCTACAATCTTATCTAAGATAACAGTTGCAGGAAAAGAAATAGTGGGATGCCAGGAAGGAGAAAGGACACTGATATTTATGGACAATTACTATATACCAAATGCTTTATAATGTTTTAACCTTCTTTTTAAACCAACAAGAACTCTTCAAAGTAAATACTAACTCCATTTTACAATAATATAAACTAAAGCTCAAAGAAGTTAAAGTGCTTGCCCAAGGTCTTAAAGCTAGTTAAGTAGCTTAGACAAGATTTAAACCCAGTTGTTCCTAACATAATCTAGAAGTAAAAAATTATATCTTCTCCACTCCCTAATCTAAGAAAAGTTAATTAAAGAGGCATTAAGATCATTCTGATATGGCCACACACTCTTGCCCACTGATTCTACTTTTAAGTATCCATTTAAGGAAATCTGTGAAACAAAGAAGAAAAGCCATAAATATAAAGATATTCATGCAACACTATCTATAGGAGGCAAATGGTAAATAGCTTAATGACTCAATAAATGACTCACTGTGCATCTTTGAGGTATCAGCCCTGCTTTAAGTGTGGTAGATGCAGCAGTGAACAAAATCCCTGCTTTTATGGACCTTACATTTTTCATAAAAAATAAAGATATATATGTTATGTCAGATAGTAAAGTGTGCTAGAGAGAAAAATGAAGCTTCCTAAGAAAGATAGTGGTACCAGGAAGGGATGCAACTTCCAATGGGCTGGCCAGAGAGGGCCCCACGAAGAAAGTGAACTGAACCAGGAAGGAGGGAAGGAACAAACTAGGAGGACTCACGGGAGAAGAACATTCCAGAAGGAATACAGCCCTGAAGGAGTGTGACTGAGATGCTGAAAGCCCATCAGGAGTGCCAGTGTGGCTGGAATGCAGTCAGCCAATGCAAGAGGAATCAAGCTGAGCCGAGTGCAGTGAGTAGTCTCACTGCTGTGCCCAGCAGGCCATTTTAAGGACTTGGTTTTTATCCTGAGAGTGGCAAGCCACCGAAACACTTGAAGAGAAAATGATCTGATTTTGTTTTAACAAGATCACTGGCTCCTGTGCTGAGAGTGCACTGAAGGGGAATGAGGATGGGAACAGCAAGGCCAACAGGAAAGTCATTTCAATTGTCCAGGCAAGAGATGACTAAAGCAAAAGACACAGTGAGAAATCAGCAGACCCGGGGCCATTGTGAGGGCTGGGCCCACAGGATCCACTGGTGAATCAACATGGGAGGAGGAAAAGAAAGGAATAAAGAAAGATGGCAGGTCTTGGGCCTGAGCACCTGGGAGGACTCAGTTAGACCTGGGGATGGGGACAAAGATAGTGAAGTCAGTGTGAGGTGTGGGAAGTTGGGGGTTATGTCTATTAGGCCCTTAGGCTTTTCTGTGCAGATGGCAATGAGGCCGCTTGGAGTTCAGGAGAAGCTTGACCCGAGCACACAAATTTGGTGAAATCAACATACAGATGGTATAAAAGCTGTAAGATGAAGAAAATCATCTGGGAAGAGAGGTGATTTCAAAAAGAAACCCTAGGATGACTCCGACATTTAATGCTTAAACAAATTAGAGTACAAGAATACCTTGAAATATCATATAGATAAAAAAAGGATGTTTACATAAACTACACAGAACATGAAAATATACAATGTTAACTTTTAAAAGAAATATATATTAAAATGATATTTATAAAATAAAGTATGAGATAGAATAAAATCTGAAAAATAACAATTGACATGTTATATCACAGGATTTATATTTCTTTCGTGCTTCCTTTGTTGTTGAATAACAATAAAACCTAGGTGAAACAAAGGTTGTGTAGCTTATAAAAACATAATGAACCTTGCAATAAAAGAGAATTATGGACAGGGCAAAGATAATTACAAACAATAACACAGTCTGTTTTACACCCATGAAAACTCTACCAAGTCTTCATTTTGCAACTTTTCTGGATTTCTAAAGCGATGGACATTATGCAAAGTATAGAAATGAAAAAAGGACTTGTGATGATGTAGAATATTGCCAAGAATGCCATAACCCAAAGGTAACCATTATTAACATTTGAATACTTTCTCAGGCCTTCCCTGCACTCTGCCAACTTTTCAAAATCCTTTGTTACCCTATTTTTATTGAATAAGCCTGCATCACACCTTAGGTGTTTAGTAATCTGCTTGACTTTCCTATTGTAACTATTTCCCTTAGGAAATGACACATCCTTGTTAAAACATGGCATTTAGTGATTGTATGAGGTGCATTATTGTTCTTATTTCTTGCTATTGTGAAGACTCTCAGGAAACCATCTTTGGGCCCTTTTTGACCAACAGACTCTGGTTAAACTCCCAACATAATATCACTATATAGATGATTAGAGCAAAGAAGAGTTGGAAGAATTAAATTTTTTACACTGAAATATTGCTGTCATCACAGAATAACTATCATTCATCCATATGCTTTATTGCTACCACTTGAATTGAGTGGTAGCAATTAATGTTAATTGAGCATTAACATTTCCAGAACTTTGAAGAAATCAGCCACAAAGTTTTGAAGAGTGAAATCTCTAGATTCTTCTGTAACCAGAATTCTCCTATCTTAAAAGGATTTTGATAATCAATAGAAAAAATGAGCCAAAGATTCAAAGTAGCTAATTCACAGAAAAGAAAAATGGAAACATCAATAAACATATAAGATATTTAACTTCATCAAGAAATGTAGCTACAGCATAGTACATCCACCTGGCTGGCTCTGCTAAATACAGCTGAGAAAGATTTGGAGACACAAGAATTCCTATGCTCTACTTATGGAAATTTAGTTTAAAATGTACATAGAATGTAAATGAGCAGCTCACAGAAATAAGTAAGAATGACCATTACACATGTGAAAAATGGTAAAAAAAAAAAAAAAAAAAAGTCAGGCACAGGACAAATACAACACATTCTGACTTACATGTGGGTGCTAATGATCTCATAGGAGGAGAGAGCAGAAAGTGGTGACCTGAGCTTCAGAAGATGTGGGAGAAAGGAGAGGGTTAACAGGTACAGAGATACAATGGGATAGGAGAAATGACTTTCAATGTTCTATAGCAAAGTAGAGTAACTATGGTTGCCAACAATTGATAGATGTTTCAAAATGAGAAGATTCTAAATGTTACCAACAAAAAGAAATGATACATATTTGAAAACAAAATATTTGAGGTGGTTGATATACTAGTTGACGTGATCTGATTATGCATTGTACAAATTCACTAAAATATGATACTGAAGCCCATAAAAATGTGTAATTGATTTTGTCAAGAAAAATTACATGTAAATAAATATTTTATATCTATTAAAAATAAAGTTTTTGCTTATGGCACATTTTTTGCTTATGACATTTACAGAAACATTTACATTTTAATAAATCTCATTATTGGCAAGAATGAGGAGAGAAAGGTACTCTGGGGAGCCACTAAATTGATACAACCTTTAAAATGCAACTTAGCAATATTTAGCAAATTGTTAAAATGCCTAAGCCCTCATAGGCATTACTAGCTAGATGTCCTACTAGAAATTTGCCCAACATATATGTTAGCATTTTAGAAAGAAAACTTACTGTGGTCTTATTTGAAATAGCAAAAAAGAGAGGAAAACAAATATTTATCAGTAGGATATATATGAAATATGGTACCTCCATATACAATGGAATTCTCTGAAGATGTTACAACGAAGTACTTATGTTGTGTTTCAAGACATAATGGTAAAAGTAAAATGGAACAGTAACAAGTATAAAACCTCATTTTTGTACTTTAAATTGTTATCAGGAACAACAGTGAGAAGCTATTAACAGTGATAATATTTGAGGGTTAAGAAAAAAGATTTAATTTGCACTTGACATATTTGTTTAGAAGTTTGTATATATGTGCTTTATACTTATTTTAAATAGCATTTAAATGCTTTCAATGAATTTTCAATAAAAAGTGTTAGAAACAAGCTAGTTTATATGATCATTATTTATATACATACATAATTTTCTGACATATAAAAGAAATGGAAGATATATGAAAAGGTTAACCATGTTTGCTGCAAGATGATGAGATTATGACTTGCTTTAGCATTCTTTATTATGCTTTTCTAGATTTTTCAAGACCTTAAAATGAGTGTGTAAATCTTTAATATTGAAAATAAAAAACATGAACTGGGTACAGTGGCACACATTCAGTGGTTGAGTGCCATTGAGTTCAATCCTGGTACCCCCAAAAAAACAAAAACAAAAGCAAATCCATATATTTTTCAAAATAGGGTTGAAATAATGGTCTCTATCCCAAGTGCTATGGTTTGAATACCTCATATGTCCAACAGAAGTCCATGGGGACATAAGGCAACTCATGTTTGACCCCTTAAATCATCAAGAGAAGACTGTTACAAAAAAAAAAGCTTGATCCTACATGTCCTCTTTCTCTCTATTTAAGATATGATTATGCGGCTGCCACACTGTCTGCCATGATAAAAGGCATCCCTCACCAGAACTGAGCCAGAGCAGGAACCACATCCTTGAGCCTGTAAAATTGGGAGCTAAATAAACCTTTTCTCTATATAAAGTTAGTTACTTCAGTTACTTTGTTATAGTGAGGAAAAGCTAACTAATATACCAGGTAAGACCCCATGATACAAAAATTTAATGTGGAAAGCCCTAAGATGGCTGCAATTCAGATAATTGTGTGGATCTCCTTAAGCAAAGGACTCCACTGTAACTGAGTCAGGATGACAACAGTAGGTGGAATAAAAATAAAAGGCCATTTTGTTGTCTCGTTAGGTTGACAAAAAGAATTACATTTAAATCAATGGGTGCAACAAAAGGATACCATGCAACTCCATGAAATTACTCCAGGAAGAAAATGTTACCAACATTAAATAAACACACCAAGAGAATCTGAAATGCCACCAGAAAAGAAATTGCTTCTGCCTGTACCTACAGACATCACAGAACTTGCCTCTTTCCTCATCTATATAATGAAAATCATAATTACACTCTGTGACGTGATGGGAAATATTTTTAAATCACTGGCATCTTGAGAGCAATTGGAAAGAGCCAAATACAGGGAAGAATGGCACGCAAAGTGGTATGCAGACAGAAGACAATTTAATTCTTAGGGGAAAAAAATGTGAATTTGTTTCTAGGTAGCACCATATAATTAAAAGGACAATGCTTTTAGAGCAAAAATCTCATCCCAGGTACACCTACCTGATCTGCACATGCTGGAAAGCTGCTTTTATAAAACATAGACAATAAAACCTTCTTGGCAAATTTTCTGTGAGCATTGGCAGAATGCTTATAAAACTCATACCACAGAGCCCATTTTTGGCAAGTACTTAATAATCACTGGCTTTTCTTAAATTCTGATGACAAGAAGCACACATTCACACAGGAGATGCTTCAGGCTGCACGGGGCAGTAACCTATGATGGGAGAGCACTGGATGGCACACTTTTGAGAAGGCCAGACAACTTAGGCTCTCTCTATGCCACTGGGCCCAGCCTCCTTCCAAGCTGGATTTTTTCTCTAGAGATCACTAAACAACTTCCTTTGAATGATCAGGAAATTTCTCTGCACATTTCTTTGCAATTTCCTGTGAATCTATAATTATTTCAAAATGAAAAAAAAAATCTTCCCTTGGTGTCTTATTTTAGGTTTTCATCATGCTTGACTCAAAATGTTCTTCCTGCATCATTCTTTCTTGCTAAAATGTAAACTCATCTTCTCTTTTTTCAGCCCTCTGGAGAGATGATGGTCCAGCTCATAACTTCCTCCAATATTTGGAAACACTACATTCTCCTCTCTTCCAGAATAAACAAACTGAATCCTATTAAACTTTTCTTCATTCATCTTTTTCTTTTCTAACTTCATTTTTTTCTTATTTTAAATATTTTCTTAAATAGAGCTTTATTCTAGTCTTCAAGGAAGTGGAAGTCCCCCAGACAGTGGCTGGTTTAATTAATGAATAATCATTGGCAAAGATTTGTGGTGGTGGAAGTTGTTTTTGAAAGTTCAAATACAGCTTTCTGAAAACTAACCTTAGCCTGGCATGGTGGCACATGCCTGTATTCCCAGCAGGTCAAGAGGCTAAGGCAGGAGGATTGCAAGTTCAAGGCCAGCCTCAGCAACTTAGCAAGGCCCTAAGAAACTTAGTAAAACCCTGTCTTAAAATGAGAAATAAAAAGGGTTGGGGATGTGACTCTGTGGTTAAGCACCCCTGGGTTCAATCCTTTGTACCCCAAAGGGGAGATATATTTATATAATATAATTTATATGTATTATATATATACTTAAGTCATAACTAGCAGTAATAAAGGGATCTGTCACTCTAATTCACACTAACCTCACTTAATGGGCAGATCAGTAACTAAAAGGCCACCAAATGTCATCAACTAAGAGCTGAGATGCTGGGGAAGCCCAAGTAAACCAAAGAAATGTCCAAACTGCTTCTCCTTGCTACACATTTCCAAGGTTCTAACAAAAAGTACCCTAGACTTTGTATGTTTCATCATGAGTTCATTTCAGCTATTCAAGAAACACAGAATCTAGCCATTAACAAGATGAAGTTCATAAAATTCAATGAAATTATGTCTTTACCTTTAACAATGAAAAAACATGCCCCTATATTTTGCATAAAACTAGATATAAAAGACATTGTGATATTTATAGAAAAAGTTGAACAAAGTCGAGGACGGGAGGTAATAAAATTGAACTGTATTTGGGATTCATGCTAAGTGAGATTTTATTTGTTCTTACCACAAAAACAACAACGAAAAGTGTAATTATGGTAAGATGAAAGATATGTTGATTTGCTTTACTGCAGTACTCTTTTTACTATTTCTCTATATCCCATAACATTATGTTTCATACCTTAAACATACAAAATAAACATTTTTTAAAGGAGAAGAAAAATTGTACGGTGAATATTTAGGGAAATACTTTCGTAGTTCAGGAAAGTATAAAACATTACCATTATGGGCTGGCTGATATTTTCATAGTATTACGGTGCTTAGAAAATTACTGTAATTGCCAATGAATCTGTGGGAAAGAGCACACATATGTGCATAAGCTTTTCTCTTTAATCTGCTCTTCTCTGTGCACTGAGGAGGACACTACCTGGATCTCCCATAGGGCTGTGACTACGGCCGCACAAAATCTGTCCCCATCGGCTAGGTCTCTTTACCTCATTGACTGCAATTTTGGCAACTCCATCTCTAACTGCTGCTTCCAGCACTCTGTCAGATCTAGACATGTTGCACAAATCAAGAGTTATGCCTGAACATCTCAGAATTCCCTTTAGCTGAACCCTCAGCACTCAGATACCTTCCCTGTCACTGTCCTCCTGCCACCCAGTCTGTAATGGCTTCTAGACATCCCTTACCATGCATCTTCCTCAAATGATCGAGGAAGGAGAGCAGAATAGCAAGAAGAGACCTTCAAAGCTTGTGGGCAGACTGTATCACAGAGCTTTGTGACACACAGACTCATCTTAAAACCTCAAACTTGGCCCCGAAACTGAATGTAATGTCTGGGGAGCCCCAGCCTCTCTGTAATGCGTTAATCCTTTAATCTCACTGCATTTGCCAGTTGCCTTACCATTCACAAAGCACTTTCACGCCTTATCCCAGTCAATCCCTCAAAATGTCCCCCAGGGGATAAACAAACAGATATTATCACCACTGTTTTACAAATGAGAAAACATTCCAAGGTTTCAGTGACTAGAACTAAAAACTAAGGAGCAGAGGGTCAGGCCAACACACCCGTCATCCTCCTTCCAAGAACTGAGCTGTCCCAATACTCCCGACATTTTGGTTGGTGACACATGATCATGGGTCTGTGAACATTTGTTCTGTACAATCAAAATACCACAAAGATTGTCCACTGGTGCCTCAAAACCACAAAAAAACCCTGCTCATCAGTGAACGGTGTCTGTTTTATTCTTGATCTACCACTCAAGATTCCTGGGTTGTGTGTAATGTCTAATGAGTAAAATGCCTTCCATTTTTATGGAGGGTGACTAATAACAAAATGACTCTGGAATTTTGCCAAACGGTGCCAGCAACTCCTAAAAGATAGTTTCGTAAAGGTTTGCATTAAAACTCATAATTGATGAACACACTACAATTCCCCCAGAGAAGAATCTGCCATCCTAACACCTCTATCTACTATGGGCATGTCTTGCAATAAAGGAACAAGAGACAGAACGAGACAGAATGAAGGTGGCATCCTTCACAATAATGGAAATGGAGAGTAACTAAGAAAGTGGATTCACAGCGCCAGCAAAATCAGTTTTGTCTCTTGTAAATGGTAAAGTTGAAGGAATCTGCATATAAAACATACTGAGCACAACATATAAAACATAAAACATACTGCATATAAAACATACTGAGACACCCGTTGTCCTGGGTGTCTCTGCCCCACTCACTGCCCTCACCCCATTATCACTTGAGGAGTTCTATGGTTCAGCAAATACCCTTACATAGGCAGAGATCAAGAGTAATGATGGCATGCATTACAATATTATTTGAGCATCATAACAGTTTAATTCAAGACCTCCTATTTTTTACAAGTATTCTTAATTCTCTTAACTTCATTTGACCTCATTATTAGCACTGCCTAAGATTTAAAAGTAAAGAAACTGAGGTGCAGAGAAAATGTCACTCACAAAACTACAAAGCTGAAGCTAGAACACACCCCTTGTCTCAGCTTCATTTGCTTTCTGTAGCATAGGCTGATAAAGTTTGTTGGTGTCTGCTGGCCAAGAAACTAAAGAGATAATACTGACTGACGAGGGCATTTATTTTCTCTTTCTGACATCAAAATCTCCTCTCTGACATCAGATCTAAGAATATCTCCATTCTGATGAATTTGCTGTTTGTATTAGGAAGTCTCCATGTATAAAAAGAAGTCAAGTGCTTTGGAGACAGGACTTGCTAGGTTCCAATCTTGATCTGACTACTCAGCTGTGAAGGGTCAGCTGGTTGTTCTGCCTGCCTGAGTCAGTTTCTCTGGGATACAACTAGATCATCTGGACCACATGGCTTCTGAAAGAATTAAATGAGACATTGGTGTAAAGTGCCTGGCACAGATAATGGTTTCCTTCCCTATGTATGAGAAAAATATTTCAAAAGATTGAAGACCTATTAATAATTAGCCTTTCCTGTTGAGAATTTGTAAGGTACTTCAGTTGGTTTAAGAGCTTCTCCTGATTCCATGAGAATATCTCCATCATGAAAACCTAAACCTAAAGGAAGGGAAGCTCAGAAGATGAAAATCAAGAAGCAGTTCAAACAAGAGGTCTAAACTTTGAAGCCAGTAAAGGCAAAACACAGTTCACTCATAAGAAACAAACAGGAAAAAACATTAAAATCTTCACTTGGTCTTAATAAGGAAACATGCATTTCCTCCTAAGGGACATTTTATTTTCTTCCACAACCAACTTGGCATTACCCAAGCAATGGATAGAGATCCACATTATTTTTTAAAGCATCAGCATTCTCTTGATTTTCTGAAATCCTTTCAAGGCCACAATCCCAGTGGCATCATTAGAAAGTACTTGAATGTACATAGTGATATTATGCCCTCAAAGTTCTTTGATAGGAGCATTTATGAGAAGTAGCCAAATCTGCTAGTAAACATCAGAGCTCAATTAAATTAAAAAAATGTGAAGGTCATTTCCATTTAAAGCTCAGTAGTAGATTCAATCAATAAGATGGGTTTTTGTTTTTGTTTTTTTCCTGAAGGGAAAAAGCTTAAAGAGTGAGTTAAATGAGTTCTTATTTAAAGGCCTGCAGAGAAGGGTCATAAAATGTTAATAATTATGGTGTCATAATTGTAAAAAAAAAAAAAAAAGGGTATCTTACCCTGAAAAAAATTTTTTTTGAAAAGCAAAAGTCAACTTTTTCTTTGTTCCCTCTAGGAATTTACCAAAATTATCTCATAGAACCTGAGTTGTATCAGACTTGATACATCCTCTAGTCAAACAGCCCTCTAAATGTTCAAATTTCCTCAGGTTTCTTCATATGATAGGGGACTTCCCAGTGTGGTCAATGGACCAAGTGCACTGGTATCCCTGGGCAGACATCAAAAACACAGAGTCTCAGGCCCAGACCCAGGCCAACTGAATCAGATTCTGTGTTTAGCCAACATCCCAAATAATTCCTATGCACAGAATAGTCTGAGAAGTATGCTTTGTTTGGCCCCAATGCTCTACAAAGAGTGGTCTCTGGACCAGCAGCCTCAGCCTTACCTGAAAAGCCAGGAGAAAGCAAATTATAGGACTGCACCAACTCTGCATAGTCAGTAACTCTGGGGTTAGGGTCCAGCAACGTGGGCTTTCACAAGCCCTCCTGGTAACTGTAATGCATGCTGAAGCTGGAGAACCCTGCATCAGCCTAGCCTTGAATGGACTGGTCTCATAGAATGAAGGGATTCTCCACTGCAGCTCATTTCTCCTGTGGGCAGCACTCTAAGGAAATTCTTCCTTAGAACTAAGCCCAACTCTTATCAACTAGGCAAAAAAATCTCGAACTTTCTTCCACATGAAAAGAAAATATAGCACTCAAAACCAGCTGTGATATTCTGAATCTTCTTTTCTTCTAGTAAAATGTCTATACAGAGACATAGACAAAGATACAGACATAAGTTAGATACATAACATACATATAAATCATGTAGTAATACATGCTAATATTATATCAGAAATATAATTTATCTTGGTGTGATGATGGCACAGTAGCTAAGCTAAAATAAATCCTGTTTATAGAGATGTACGTGTATATGCATACATATATTATACAAAAACTCTTATATTAACCCAAAGAATAATGAAACTATCATCTTTTTCATTCTGAAAATCAGTATCAACCATCAGAAGCTACATTAAATATTTAGCACTTCATCATTCCCTGGGCTTCTCATCACTCCAATCCTAAGTGCTACATCAAAAAAAAAAAAAAAAAAGATTCAGTTTATTCTCTTATTACCTGGATTTTTTTTTTTTTTTTTTTTTTTTTTTTTTTTTTTTTTTTTTTTTTTTGCCTATTCTAATGCTACTCTTGGATCTCTCAATTATTCCTCTACCTGCACCTCCAGTTCTGCTTCAGTGACCAGAGTCTGGAGCAGCAGGGGACTTTCTAGATAGAAATATAGAGAAGACTAAGATTTAGCCCTACTTCTTTCACAATTACCTCATCTTTTTATTAATCACTTTTCAAAATTTAGCTCAATGACTATTCTAACTGTACCAAGAATTGCTCAGTTTGGTTTATTAACTATCACTCAAAGAAAATGCTCTCTATATCTATAGATTTTAAACAGTAGACCTCAGAAACACAAACTCAAAATTCAACTTTAAATGCAGCCACGGCACACTCATACATTGCTGGTGGGACTGCAAATTTGTACAACCAATCTGGAAAGCAGTATGGAGATTTCTTAGAAAACTTGGAATGGAACCACCATGTGACCCAGCTATCCCACTCCTCGGTCTATACCCAAAGGACTTAAAAACAGCATAACTACAGTGACGCAGGCATTTCAATGTTTATAGCAGCTCAATTCATAGTAGCTGAACTGTGGAACCAACCTAGATGCCCTTTGATAGATGAATGGATAAAGAAACTATGGTACATATACGCATTACTCAGCAATAAAAGAATAAAATTATGGCATTTGCAGGTAAATGGATGGAGTTGGAGAACATCATGCTAAGCAAACTAAGCCAATCCCCAAAAACCAAATGCCAAATGTTCTCTTTGATAAGTAGATGCTGATCCATAATGGGGGAGAGGTCACGGGAAGAATGGAAAAACTTTGGTCAAAGGGGAGGGAAGGGGCATGGGGGCAGGAATGATGGTGGAATGAGATGGACATCACACCCCTAGCTTCACGTATGACTGCATATACGATGTGATTCTACATCACGTACAAACAGAGAAATGAAAAGTTGTGCTCCATCTGTGTACAATGATTCAGAATGCATGCTGCTATCATGTATCACTAAATAGAATAAGTAAATTTTTAAAAAAAGACATTGGTTAACCTACAATTTTCTCTTTAAGTTGACATCATATCATTTCATTCAATGTTTCTATTATAAGAATATTGTCTTCCCTTTTAATATTTATTGATAATAATTCATAAAATTTATATGTGTCTCCTTTTTGGCTTTTCTGCACAATTCATTGGTTCTATGAGGAAGCATAATAATAGCTGCTCCATTTCTTTAATCATAAATCATTAGCCATTTAACAATTTATAAAACCCTTTTCCTTGCCCATCTGTGAGATAAAAAATTATGTTCAGTTTATCAAAATAACAATAGCTAATTTAAGACTTTGGGAATTTTTCCAAAAGATTTTAATTTTGTCATAGAATTCTCTATAATTTGATACAATTGGAAGGTACACCTATTAACATAATCATAAAAATTCCAAATGCTTTCAGAATATTCTCTTCAAAAGGCAGTGTCCAGTGAGGAATTTACATCTCTCCTGGAATTCTAAATAATTTTCCCCTAAAATTTGCTTATGCAAAGGACCTTAATCTACCAGGCTTTATAGTGATTGCATCAAAAAGGGAGACAGATTTCCTCCTGTGCAAGATGATGATGGATGCTCTTTCACTCTGTTCCTGAAATTTGAAAACAAAAGAAGAAGGGGGAAAAAAGTGCAGGCCATGAGCCGTCACATACCTACATGCTTCTGTCAGAGATTTAAATAACTAATCACCAAACTAGGCATGTTTAGTTATAGAATTTATCTTTAACAGTCATTCCAGCCTCATCTCTCCCTACTCCCTACTCCCCATTTAGGTTCCAATAAAATGAAAACAGTTGGCTTTTTCCATTCCACAAAATACAAATACAAATACAAATAAATAAATGCAGCCAAGGGTAGGCACTAAATGAGTTGAACACAGAGGGGAATCACATCAGCTCATCCACCAAGGAAGGCTGGCTTCTTTGTAAGCACACCAGCATTGGCCCTGGCACAGAGCAGGCAGACCTCCTGGGCACACTAAATCACGCTTTAATTGGTCTACAGCTGTCTAATGGCAGAGCATGGCATGTTTGAGTTTCAAATGCTTTCCAATATTCCCACTGATTACTCTCCTGAACACCTACTATACAAAGTCAACCCAAAGCTGTTGACTTTGCAGATGTCTAAAGGTCATTTCTTGTCCATCTGCACATGCTGAAAATGTCAGTGCCATCTCTCAGGTGATACCTTCTCTGAGATTTTCTTAAGCCTCTGTACCTCTCTCGAAATGTTTCTTTAACAGTGCTGTATTTTTACCTCCTTGACACTTTTCTTTATTCACAGAACACTATGGTCATTTGATTACTATTCTCTCCTCATCATCAGGTAATAGGATCATAGGTGACCAGGGCTCTTGTATTCTCTCTCTCCTCTGAAAACCCTGAACATGCCATCATGATACCCAATATAGGTGGCCCACTCACCACTGACTCTTTCTTTTTTTCTTAAAAATGAAACACCTCTTTTAGTTGGAAAGTTAATTATGAATTAGAATTAGTCTCAGATACCCATGAAGATCAGATTCTTCACTCTCCAAATATTTGCTTGCTCTGGTTCCCCAGCAGCTAAGGATAAGTCTACCAGGGGTATGCAAGGGACTGAGAAAAAATTTCTCCCCAATAAGAGAACTATTTATTTTTTTCTCTCAGCTGCATACCTCTTCTTTATCCCTTGTAAGAGAAGGCAGTGCTGCTTGGAGCCATAGCATAACAGGATCCATAATGGGATCAAGAGGCCACAGCTTAAGGACAAAAGCCCACATCCTAAGACCAGCAGAGCAAAAAGGCAGAAAGAGAACCAATCTCCACTGACTTTGTAGAGCTACTCCATCAGAACTAGAACCTTGGCCTATGTGCTCCTTGTTAATAAGCAAGATGATCATTTTCCATTTAGCCTGTGTCAATCAAGTATTTTTATTTTCAGTCAAAAGCATTACTAATGTACTACTATCATTCCTGGCATATAATGAATACTTGGATATTTATTAAGATGTATGTAATTAAGTCTCATATATTCAAGAAGTTAGAAAACACACACATGCTCTTGGTATCTCCCTGTCACTCATTTTTCCCTCTTTATTGAAAATTTTACCTGAATTTCAAGGGAAGAGCCACTTCTAATTGCCAGTGAATAGTAATGTTTTCAGTGTACTAATAATTTTTTAAAAACTAACAAGGAAATATTTTTCAGAGAAGATTAGACTCACAGAAACAAAGAGGAAAAAACTTCAGATATATTTTAAAAGATACTTTATAACTACAAAATAGCATAATTTACCCTAAATAAAGTAGCTGGGCTATGTTGGAAAACCCATAAAAACCTATTTGTCCTTCCAATTCTTTGCCACCTGTGTCTATTTCATGGATCTCAAAGTCTAGGACTATAATTTCCATAGGTTCATGACTCCTTTTTAATATTCAAAACCAATGCTATCTGACTGTGTAACATTTCACAAGAATCAAAACCAGGGACAGTCACCAAAAAATATCATTCTCACCATAAATTTTCCAACTGTGTTCTCAAACCAATCACTTCCCAGCACAAGGACCTTACAGATAACACCTTTACCAAAATAGGTTTCCATTGAAGGAGCTGGGAAGGTAGTAAAAACTTTTACATGCTTCTTTTTTCACTTTTGAAAAACTGCTCCTAACAAATTATAACCCACATTTCCATTCAAAGAAAATTATGCTCCGTAAAGTCCCTCAAGGCTTGCAGGTTTCTGAAGACTCATCCATTTTTAATTTAGACCTTTCCCTTGTTCCTGTCAGAAATGAAGAATCTCAGGGCTCCCAGACCTTGGAAACCTTGAAGGAGGGAGCTCCCAAGCTGCAGGCGAATTATTTTCAACTTATGGCCCTCTTAATGTCATGTATTAGTTTAACATGACATGTCATCTTTCACTTCTGACTCAGTGAGGAAAAACCCAAGACATCTGCCTGCAAGTGTCTCATTTCAAATGCACCCAAGAAGCTGCATTAGTAATTTGCTGGAACTGTCTGTTACTGTTTCCCATCCTCCCCACCCCTACCTGCTCCTGTACCTAGTGCTTGCCAGTTCTTCAAAACCACCACCACAACCTTCATCTCATAAGATCCTCGTTACAAATCTATCAGGCCTATAGGACAGGGGCCTTCTTCCTCTCTCTCCTCTTTTAGAGAGCAAAAACTATGGCCCAAATTTGAACAACCTAATCAGCAGGAAAAAAATATAATGATTTGGTTTCCCCACAGGCCCCATCCATGCTGACCACTGAACTAGAGCATCCCACTTATGTCTCAGCTCTGGAAACCATCTGGAGCTTCCTGTTCCTTTCCAGGGTTACCACTGCACAGCCCTGTCACTCTCAAATGCCATCAGATCAGATCTGTTCCCTGAAGGGCAACACCTACATTCTATCAAACTTGATTTAGTAATTAAAATAAACAGAAATATATATATATTTGTGTGTGTGTTCATCACACACAGAGAGATTTGCATCACTGTGACTAAATACTGGATAAGAAAAACTTAGAGGAGGAAATGTTTATTTAGGTTCAGTCTGTGGTGGGCCTACTCCACTGCTCTGGGCCCAAGATGAGGCAGAACAACATGGTGGGCGCGCATGGTGGAGGAGTTCTTCTCTGCTCATGGGAGGAGGGTGGACAAAGGAGAAGGAAGATGCACCCTTCTAGAGCACACATCTCCTGTGACCCATCTCCTCTAGCCATGCCCCACTTGCCTATAGTTACCGCCTGAACAATCATTCAAACTAAGCTCTCACAATTCAATCATTTCAGCCAAACACAGGGGCTTTGGAGACACCTCATATTCAAACCAGAATTGTGTGTGTGTGTGCGTGCACGCGCACACATGTGCGTACACATGAAAGAAATAGAAAATAGCATCTTCATACCTTGGCAAACATGGGCAAACATAATGTCTTCAGGTGGAACAGAGATAAAAAGTTTGGAATTCTTTCCAAAATGTATTTATACTATTTAATTCAAAATACATCATAAACCAGCACAACAAAAAAATAAAAGAAAAAATAAATATATATGTATATGCATGCATAAATATAAAATAAATGTTTACTTAAAAAATTTTAAGACTGTATTGCTTTAAAAAGAAATCTCTTCTCCATTCCCCAATACATTTTCTTCCATATGGCAGAGTTTTACCAAGATTCTATGGTTTATGAAGTATGGTCACTAAGACTAGTTGAAAAATACCACCAAACCCCACATTCTCATGAAAATCAACCAGCAACAAAATGGTAATCCATGATTATGATGTGCATAAAATTATTGACTAATCAGTTGAAAGTATTTATTGAACATCTACTGTAATAGTCCTCAATAGTGCTTCATAATAGAATCTCCTGGAATGTTTCAAGACACGCAACTTAATGGAGTGTGATGAGGCCACTGACATTGTCAAGAGCTCCCCAGGAGATTCTATCATGTGGTTGGGCTGAGCGCTACTGACCGTGTGTAAAACACTAAGGGTATGGAGGTGGAAGAAGGGTCATGAGAAGAGATGGCACTTGGGGGAAGCACAAAGGAAGAAAGTTAGTTGCAGAGGCACTCCCATCGGCTGACAGAAAACGGAAACAGACATCAGTTCTGTGGGGAGAGAAATGATCTGTTTTCCGTATGTCATTGCTTAGTGACAGCTGGAATTGTGGGGGTGCAGACAGTCTAAGTGGTCAAAGGCCTTAGGGATGCAGCTGTAGGAAATGTTAGCAGGGGAATACTGGCTGAAACCAAAGGGTCACAACCCAGAGCTGGACAGCCATGCGTGGAAACTCAGAACTGAGCCTAGGGAAAGATGTCGGCATAAAAAGAAGAGTGTGGAGAATGGCAGGAGGCAGGAAGAGAAAGACACACACACACACACACACACACACACACACACACACATTTCCAGCAGTGTTTGATAAGTCATGTAAGCATTAGCTGTGAAATGTTCAGAAATTCCACAGAATTCAAGACTCACTGCTCATGTATAGGCAAAGCTGTCTGCATGTTCTTGAAGTGTTTGCATGATGATCTTACTGCATCATGCGTTCAAACACGATTTCAGAAGACAATGAACTCTATCCTGTTGTTAAAGAGGAGAACCAAGGAAGTATTCCTACCCTCCAGAAATATATTGGACTTCAGGTCCAAACAAAGACGAGACAATTTATACTCAAATGTTCAATTAGGTGGTGGAGACCGCTCAGCTTCACAGCACAAAGAAAGAAAAATAAAGCTAAATTTTCAGGTGTGGGCCCTAAACTAGATTCCCAAAGGAGAATAAGTGAAAGATAACAATATAAACAACAATGACTAAATTATGACACATCCTTCAACGTCCTTTAAAGTGGTTGTTTTCAACACAGAAAGTCATTCACTGCAGAATTATTCATATGAAAAATCTCTCTGCTCTTGCTGCTGTTCCCTATCATGCCACTTCAGCACATGAAGGGCATGTACCTTAATTTTTTCTTTAGTCTAAAAAAAAAATCTGTAGTGAGGCCTAGATACATAAACTGGTTGGTATAAATCTGTTAAATAAAAAGTAAAGGAGCATTCCCCTTTCCCTAAATTTTAGAGACTGTCTTCCAACAGATAATTCATTATAGGGTAATCTCATATATTCCCACAAACCCTACAGTTTACTATTATGGATTTTTTATTTTAATCCTAGTTCCTAGAACAATTTTTATAAGGTCATTTAACTGTTTAAACAACAACCACAACAACAACAATGCATTTCTCTTCCTTTCCACAGAACTTGAGGCTATTTTTGTCCCAAAATATGGGAGGTGCTGAAGGCCTCAATATCCCCTTAGCACAGTGGACCAAGCACTATGTCCACACCACCACTCTCCTCTGCTTAGAATAATAACCGTCCTCTTGACCCAGCAGTCATTCCTCCTGAGCAAGATCTTTACTGGGAAAAGAAAATTTTAAATGACACCCCCAGTTCTGGCTCATTGAAGACTGTATGAGAGTCTTCCAAACTAGGCATTCCTCTCTTTTCTCCAGACCCCAAGATTTCCAGAATTTAAACAACACCCATCAAACAGTTAGCTCTTTCAGCTAATGTTAACAAGGGACAGAGAAAGTCTCACAATATGCTCTTTCTCTTCTGCTTTAGGACAAAGAACTATATTTTGATAGACCTGAGATCAAGAGCACGAAACTAAAAGAAGTGAGAATTCAATTTAATACAAAAGGGACTTCCACCAAGAATTGTCCAGAAATGAAACAGGCTACCATGATACAGGAGAAGCAGTGGGTTAAAAGGCTGAGGAGAGCTCTGTGCTTCACAGGTGGGTAGATTTGGTTTTGAGTCCAACCTTCTTCCAGGCCTAGTCACACACCAACTAACAAGCTAAGTCTTTCTTTCCTTCTTTCTACGGGAATAGTTACCACCATGGCTCTGGGCCTGCACCTTCCTAAGCAACTTACATCTATTGGCCCATTTAACCCTCCAAATAACTCTAAAAGTTAGGAATGACATTTCTCACTTTACCAGAATGAGGAAACCAAGGTACTGAGAGAGTAAATAATCTGACGACTGTCATGTGAAAAGAAAATAGGGCACTGAGGTTTTCAGACAGTTCAGTCCAACTCTGTGCCCTCCAGGGCTACACTGTTGCAGTATGAGGCCATTATGAGGATTAAATGAACTAATGCACCTGACACCTGAAGTGACACAGGCCCTCAAAAAATTGTACTATCACTGACATAAAATAACAATAGCATTTATTATATATCTTAGATGGTTTATATAACTTTCTGATTATTAAGCTGTCTGATGCTGGGCATGTTCAAGCAGAAACTAGGTAACTTCCCCAAAAGCTCTCTCAATTTCTTTTCTACTCTGACTCCATTCCATATGGGGTCAGTCTGGTTCCTAGATCAGTAGAAGGAAATGTTATGATAGCTTAGCTTTACATTCTTCCCATGGGCCAGGCCCCACCAATCCCATTACCACCTGGCAAATCTCTACCCAAAGACAATGAAGGTGGTTCCCTCATGTCTTTTATTGGTATATTATAGTTGTACCTATTACATATTCATACATGCACACAACATAATATAATTTGGCCAATATCACTCCCTAGTACTTTCCCCACCTCCCCATGTCCCTTTCCTCCTGCACTCTCTTTGATTTTCATGAGATCTACCCCCACCTTTGTTTTCCTTTTTCCTCTCTAGTTTCTACATATGACAGAAAACATACAACCCTTGACCTTCTGAGGTTGACTTATTTCTTCTCTTTTTTTTTTTTTTTTTGTAATATTCTTTAGTTGTAGATGGACACAATGAATTTATTTTATTTATTTATTTTTATGTGGTGCTGAGGATCAAACCCAGTGCCTCATACATGCGAGGCAAACTCTCTACCACTGAGCCACAATCCCCAGCCCTGACTTATTTCACTTAACATAATGGTGCTTAGTTCCATCTATTTTCCTGCAAATGCCATAATTTTATTTTTCTTTATGGCTGAATACAATTCCATTTTATTTAGACACACACACTACATTTTATTTGTCCATTCATCCAATTAATGGACACCTATGCTGGTTCCATAGTTTGGCCATTGTGAATTGTGCAGCTGTAAATATGGCTATGCATGTGTCATAGTAGTAACATGACTTTAATTTGAAGGTGGTTTTGAAAATTCTGGTAACTGCTTACAACGGGGCTAAACTATTGAAAATGGAATGCTTGGCCCACTGTTTAGAATCTCAAGATGCAGCTTAAGCTGTCAATACAAACATTTGTTGAATTCTGATGTTCCAGATCTACTTGGAGACTGTTCATTGAAAAGGGTTTGGGTTCTTAATTTCTTTTCAGTTCTTTTATACTGAAAAAGATAGTATAAGACATCTCAGTGAGCTAGTGTTTCTCTAAAACTGTCTGTCACCAAGGATAGGATCCCAGAAAGTTAGAGAGTAGTGTAGCTATGAAACAATTTCTCCAGCAAAACTGCCGCATTCCAGATTCTCTTCTTGGCACTACTTGTACTTTTAAAAATAGTAGTCCAATTTCACAAGCAAGTTGGAACCTACTGATCCTAACTTCTAAAATACTGCATTCCTTCTGTTCCTAGTAATGCTCAAAAGCATGTTTCTCAAACTTACTTGTCAAGCTAGCCTTCATAACAAGGCCAATACTTTTCTACTGAGACAAAAGCCTAAAACCAGAAGCCCTGAAAAATGAGAGAATCATTGTTCTGTTGACAAGTTTAGCAATGAACTTAAAGTAGACCCTACTTTCCAAATTAATTTCCCCTGCCTTGGTGATCAGAATTATAATCGAAAGATGCTAGACCAAGATCATCTTTAAATTTAAAAGTCTCCCCCACAGTGACAATGGTTAATCTATCAAAATTATATGTAAGGATCCCAAGTTACACGAGTAATTATATCCTAGGCTTGGACATTGGGATTAATTTAAGTAAAATGATCATGTTTTTGTCTGTTAAAATGTAATAGGCAAAAAAATATATAGAACTGTCATTTCTGAATTGTTAAATTGTGGATTTGAGACAACTGAACTGTTCTATAAGATAATTAAGTGAATCCATGTTCATGGCAGTAACAATTTTAAAGGTTATTCAAGGAGAAAGTCTAAAATGCTGTATTTTCATTTTATTCATAGTGTCCCAAAGTCATCCTTGATATTTTCATCAACCCATTTGCCTCACTATGACTCAAATGTGAAAATAAGTTACTGGACAATCTCACATGGCCCTTCTGATTCTACAACTGTTCTAGAGGGTTCTCTTTCCTTCCCCCTAAGAAATTAATTTCTACTAAAAACTGACTCATTTTCTATTGCCTATTGTTTCTCCTCATCTGGAGTTATTTCTTAAAAGAAAAAACACCCCCAAGAAGTATGACTAACCCACAAGAGTCAGATTCTTCTATAAAATCTGTTTCTGTGGTTTTGATGAGCACATTTGGCAAGGAAGCAACTTTTCTTTTTAAGCAGTACTAGGGATTGAACCCTGGGACACTGTACCACCAAACTACATCCCCAGTCCTTTTTGTTTTTTATTTTGACATAGGGTCTTGCTAATTTGCTGAGGCTGGCCTTGAGCTTGTGATTCCACTGTCTCAGCCTCTCAGGTAGCTGGGAGGTCCCATTAAGCAATCAACTCGTGCCCAATAAATAAATCTTCCCCATAGCTATCTGTAAGAACTTTCGATATTCTCAGGTTTTAAAAAACAAGATTATACATGTGTGTACATGTATGTGTGTACATATGTGTATGTGTCTATGTGTGTATACATGTGTGTGTAGCCCCTAGGATGGAAGGACATGTACCTCACCTGTGCCTTTTTCTTTGTCTAAACCTGAATCACTTGCAAACAAAAAGGGAGAGAACTATCATTATAAAAGATCTGATCCAAGCTGGGCACAGTGGCACACACCTGTAATCCCAGCAACACAGGGGGCTGAGGTAGGAGGATTGCAAATGTGAGGCCAGCCTCAGCAACTTAGGCAAGACCCTGTCTCAAAATAAAAAATAAAAAGGACTTGGGATGAATTCTGTGGTAAAGTTCCCCTAGGTTCAATCCTTATTATAAAAAAAATGAAATGAAATAAAATAATCTAGGAACAACAAGCCACCTCAGTGATGAAGCTGGCAGCAGTAGAAAAGGAAAGATGACACCCTAAGAAGGGGGGTGGCACAAGGGACAAGTCTGTCTTTCCAGTAGTGCTTAAATTACATTTCTTTGGAAAATGTTTAAGGCTAGCGGAAACAGATATTGGTTTTAAATATTAGACGGATGAACTGTGGCCATCTGGAACTAAAATGCCAAAAAGCTTTTAGAAAAACTTTTTCATTTTTTTCCAAACTCTTCAAAGAACATGGTCAAAACTGAAAATGACAAATAATGACACTATACGTTGCTATCCTTTTCCTTTTCTTAGAAATTGTGCCTGAAAATAACAACACAGCTCCAAGCACAGGCGGCTTCTCTGCTCTTTTGGCTTTTAGGCACAGCACCTCATGCAGGGGGTAAAGCGGGTGGTGGTGGGCAGCCTCAGTTTCTGCCTCTCTCACTGCCAGCACTGGTCCAGCTCCACATCATACCCAGATGCCAAAAGCATCAGGAGCAGCATAAGCAGAAAACAGGTAGGGAATAGGAAACAAGGGAAGACCAAGCAGACAGGCCATTGTCTACTCTTCCTAAAGTGACATCTTTCCAAAGACTGCAATATGGAAAGGGGAGTTAACTTTACAGCACAGAAACCTCGCAAACACTGCTTCAGCCAGACAGGCAAGGCCCACATCAACAGTGGCGCGTATTCTTGATATGATGGGACAAGAAAGGTACCTTCCGTCTGTGGTCATTCTCCCCAAACCTGTAATCCTGGTCCGATGATAAAAAAACTTCAGGCAAATCTTAACCCAGGGGCATTCTATAAAATACCTGACCACTACCCTTCAAGACTATTAAGATTGTCAAAAAAAGTTAACAGACTATTATAGCCAAGAGGAGCCTAAGTGATGTGATCAAATGTGGTTGCCTGGAAGGGCTCCTGGAACACAAAAAGACAAGATGTAAAAACTAAGGCTTTCTGAATAAAGTATGCACTTAAGTTACCAATAATGCATTAGCATTGGGTCACCAAATTATAGCAAACAGACACTAACGTAAGATGAGGCAATGGGAGGGACACATGGGAACTGCCTGTGCTATTGTCACACTTTTCCTGTAAGCCTAAAACCACTCTAAAATTTAGAGTTTACTTTTTTAAAAAAATTCAACGGATCTCACTCCTTCTTGTACACACAACTCCCAATTACTTCTGAATATATGGGATATATGGGATTACTCGAATATATGGGATAACCAAGGAGAACTGGCCATTCAAAGAAATACTGCAAAATAAAAGTGAGAGAAAACACTTATAAATCAATAACAATAAAATGACCTCCCAGCAAAAGCAAAACAAAATAAAAGGACAGTAAAAAAAAATCTGGAATTAGTATTAGCACTCTCACAGAAATTCAAGAAGATACTAGTACCATGCTACAAGAGCAAGGATCTTTGTAAAAGGTAAACTAGAAAATATTAAAACATTTTGAAACATTAAACATTTTTGAGTATGATTGCTAAAATTTTACAAGAAACCCATAGACCTGTAAAATAAGGTAAAAATATTACAGAATATAGACCAAAAGAAATGAAACCTCATTGATTTTGAAATATGAGAAAGAAGGAATTGGGGGGCATAAGACCTTTCTGTATCTTTTTTTTTCTATTATGATAAAATGTATGCAACAAAAATTTGCCATCTTAACCATTTTTAAATGTAGTTAAGTGGTCTTGAGGACATCTACATCATTGAGCAACCATTACTACCATCCATCTCCAAAACTTTCTTAATCTTACAAACCTAAAAATTCTGTACTCATTCAACAGTAACTCACCATTCCCTCCCCTTGTCTACTTTCTGTCTCTATGAATCGGACTACTCTAAGTACCTAACACAAATGGAATCATACAGTAATTGTCCTTAGTGACAGGTTTATTTCACTGAGCATAATGTCCTCAAGGTTCACCCATATTGAAGCATGTATCAGAATAGCCTTCCTTTTACAGGCTAAATATTTGTGTGTGTGTGTGTGTGTGTGTGTGTGTAAAGACAGATTGAATTTGTCTGTTCATCTTGATCATGGTGTTGGTTACACTACTAAATGCATTGCCACAACTGATAGAATGGTATATTAAAATGAATGCCTTTTACTGTGTATAAATTATACCCCCATTTTAATTTTTTAATTTTTTAATTTGTTCTTTTCAGTTATACATGACAGTAGATTATATTTTGACATATTTATACTAACATGGAGTAAATATTATTCTAATTAGGATCCTGGTCTTGTAGTTGTACATGATATGGATGTACATGATGTAGTGTATTTATATATGTACACAGGAAAGTTATGTCAGATTCATTCCACTGTCTTTCCTATTCCTGTTCTGCCTTCCCTTCCCTTTATTCCCCTGTCTAATCCACTGAACTTTTTAAATAGAAAAGAAAAAAATAAACTGAGAATTGAGAAGCTCTAGCAAACTCAAAAGAATTTTATTTCCAAAACAAAGAACAGAGTCTATCAAAGGAAGACATTTCAGAGAAATAATACCAGAATATTGCCCAAACTGAAGTTTCTAAGTCCGAAGATTGGAAGAACCCACAGATGCTCAGCACAATGGAAAAAATAAAATCAACTCTTGCCCAACACTGTGAAACTTCAACATACCAATAAGACACAGAAAAGAAAAAGATTCAGATGATCAAGAAGACGTCTGATCAGCCACGGAGGAGGCAAACAAACAGCAGAGCAATGGCTGCAAAATTTCAAGTGAGAATGACGGTTGCCCAGAATCTTCACTTAGCCAGACTTTTAATTCATGGGAGATGAAAGGCAAGAGAGACAAATCAAAGGAGGAAATAGAAGGATCTAGAACACTTACTTTTCAAACACCCTTTTTTAGGAAGTTATTTATAGATGTGCTCTAGCAAAATATAGAATGAAACCATAGAAAAAGGTGGCATAGAATGAAGGAAACAGTGACTCCAACCAAGAAAACAAACTGGCCTAGTTGAAGATGGGAAGATGCAGCAAGACAGCAAAAATAAAAGAGATCTGGAACATTTAGCACTCTGCTTGACTCTACGGAGAAATATGTCAACAGAATAAAGAGCAGGACCCTCAGAACCAAAGAACCTAGAGCTCTACCACTTAGTGCTTGAGTGGCCATGGACAACTGGGTAGTTTATCTGTATTTTTTCATCTCTTCATCTGTAATAATTCCTGTTCATTGAGAGGATAAATTAGTTAATGTATTAAAACACTGGGACATTACTTGGCACATTAAGCCCTTAAATAAGGTTAGTCATGGTGACAGGGATGATAATAGTGGAGAAAGCGAGCAATATATATTAAAAGCCTCATAAACTACAAGAGGAAGGGGGAAAGGCTGAACAAGAAAGGAAATGGAATGAAAGCTCTTGGTGTTCTAGCACAATAGTTACATATTGATGACCAAAAAACCCCACTAATTATGGATTTAACTACAAATAGTGATAAAATGACTAGATAAGGATAGAGAAGGAACATGTTCAGAAATCATAAAAAAGTTAAATCCTTGGTTTTCAGAGCAGAATGCCAATACATGAAGCATCAACTAATTATTTAAGAAGTACCCATAGGAGCATATTATTTAGTGACATGGAGATAACCTGGAGAAGAAATATTGAAAGAATTTAAAGTGGTTTGCTCTATTTACCATCAAAAGCATCATGAAAAATTTAACAGGATCCATGTTTTCTACAAAAAGGGAGGGGTCTTTTTAGGGTCGACTAGAAAGTTTTAATATGGACTGGCTGTTAGATACCATAATTATTAATTTCATATGTGATCTGGTACTGTGATTATGAAGGAGAAGAATGTTTTTATTCTTAGAAGATATAAATAGCTGAAGTATTTAAGGGTTAAATATTAGATTTTCAACTAAATGTATATGTATTTATATGTATAAGTAGAGAGAGAAAGAGAACATAACAAAATGCTACATATAAATTGTTGGATATCTGTGAAAGGAATTCATGTTTATTATACTATTCTTTTAATTCTTCTATGTTTAAAGCTTTAATAAATAATTGGAAAAAATGATTTTCATTGTAAGTAAGCTCTTCTCTGCTATAATTTGTTTTGCCATGCACAAGTATTTCTTTGGAAAAAATTTTAAAGAAAAAAAATTTCTCACTATGAATTTCCCAAAATTCTCAAACTATGATAGATATAGCATTAATAATTCCCATTTTTAAAAAATATCACAAAAGAGCTTAAGTTTCTATTTTCGCATTTTCTTCACATTGTTTTATCAGCAAATTATCTTCTAATAAGCCTACAGGATCTCTGAACTAAAATTTATGATGCTAAAAGTAGTGTCTAAACCACTTAAAAGTCCATAAGCACTAAAATGAATGCTTCCTTGAATATATAGCATCAAATTTTAGGCATTGTCTTCAGTCATCAACTATGCTGGAATCTTAAACATTTTGAATAGAAAAACATTTTTTTTGCTCTATCTGCATTTGAAAAACATTAGAATTAAAGGAAATAATAACATAAATTACCTGAACTGTTGGAGGATAAGTATGCTGATAAAACAACTATCTTTCTTTTTTCCATCCAACAATATGCATAGGATATAAATCATGTTGCAAGCATTTTTCTTACAGAAATAATTGCTGTTTTTAAGCAACTATCATAAAATATAAAGTAACACATCCATATTTATATGTTAAATATAATTTATCTTTTTCCTAATTTTAAATTATATTTTTGGGGCATGTTGTTATAATTATCCTCTTTTTATACATAAGGAAATAAACAGACAAACAGTGTGGACAATAAAACAAGGCAAATCTATAAACAGAGAAACCCTTTTGACAGAAATCCTCTGGTCTGGCCTCCAATCAACTAGGTCAGTATAACTAAAACACTTAAGTACTTTACAAATACTGAGGTCTATTATCTGATATAATCTTCTCGGCCCCCATCAAGAATCTATTTAAATAAAATTATGCCATTTGCTGGTAAATGGATGGAAATAGAAACTATCAGCACTAAGTGAAATAAGCCAATCCCCCAAAAAGGCTGAATGGTCTCTCTGATATGAGAATGCTAACACAATAAGGTGTGGGGCAGTATAGAAATTAATTGGATTAGACAAAGGGGAACAAAGGGAAGGCGGGGATGGGAATAGGAAAGACAGTAGAATGAATCGGACATAACTTTCCTATGTTCATATATGAATCCATGACCAGTATAACTCCGCATCATGTACAACCACAAGAATGGGATCCTGATTAGAGTAAGTTACACTCCATGTATGGATAATATGTCAAAACACACTCTTCTGTCATGTAAATCTAAAAAGAACAAATAAATTGTTTTTTTAAAAAAAGAAGATATTTAGCCCACAGAAGTGGGACCTTAGAGATTACTTGATCCAACCTTGTCATCACAAGTAAAGACACTGAGACCCTTGGCATGACCTTCTGGGGTGTCAGAGCTGCTTAGTGACAGAAGCAGCTCTGGAACACAGGCCTGGTTGCCATTGTTCTCCCCAACGGTTACCTGGTTCATAGCCCCACTGTTTTCCAATACGCCATCTGGAAGAAATATGTGAAAAGTATGACAGAAAAATAAGTGCTCTAAATATGTATCATATGTTCAAATATCAAATCAGCCTTCTTAATGAATTGGAATGAAAGGCAATGTTTTTAGCTTAGGTGATTTTACAATAAAAAGGAAGAACAAGGTTGCTGCTCCCTGTGGGTTTCATTATGGTTGTTTGAGAGAAAGCCGTTTAAGAAATGTTATTTGAGGTGAAACTGTTCAAGAATGTTTGAATCGTATCCAATAAAAAGTAGTATTTAATCAAGCCAGGTGGTGTTTAAGAAGTCAACTGAAGGCATAGAACCAGTCCTTTCAGAAGGAGAAAGACCTGGAGGAAGAGTGAATGAGTGTGAGCTCTGCTCTGCCCAGCATGAGTGCACAGCAGCGATGACAGAAAAGAAAACGGGATTAACATGTAAACAACCACCTGGAAAGTAAACTCCAGAATCAACCCAAGACAGACAGGAGTCCATCATAGTCACCTGAGGAGCAAAAGGGCCTGCCAGGCACATCTGTAGCTTGTTCTCATAAGGTTAAAAAAAAAAACTAAAGATCAAACACACATACTGTTTTAGTCATCCTCTTTGTCACTGTGACTTGACTGCAATCTGATTCAAGGCACTATGGTATCTTAAGAAAGGTGTTACAGAGACAGAAGTATAAAGGAGGGGAGAGACGTAGAGGCAGAGTTGGAAGGCACTCAAGCCTTGTCTGGGGAGAAAGTGAACTGGAGAAATGTGTTGGCCTGAGGATGCGAGAAACCCAACCTTTTAAATATCATTGGTCAGTTTGAAGGTAACCCAGCCCAACTGTTTCAAATTAGGAGGCTTTGCTATTTTATCTGGATCTTGCTATTACTCCTAATGCAACACCATATGCCCTGTGGTTATGAATTTATTCTAACACTGAGGTAGAAAATCCTATTGCAAATCAATGTTTTCCAAATTATGGCCATCACTTATGGAGAAAGGATTTATTAGCTCTTGGGCATGAACACATCTTTTTTTCTACAATATAAATGAAACACAACAGATCAGGGTCAGTTACAGAAGGACAAATAAGACAATCAAGAACAAAGAGTCTTTGTAGTTAGTGATACAGTTTTATTGGCAACTGTCAAGGAATAGATGGCCCAACTGCTATTAGCACATTTAATACATATGTGTTAAATATACCACTCACCTATTCTCTAGGGTGCTTAAGATATAACATCAAGAATACCACATTTGAAATATCTGATGATTGTAAATCTGAAAGAATCATGGAAATAAGAAGCATTATTTTGCTATCATCACAAAGATAGTTGATTAGGGTGAGAGTTATCACTGGATGTTGGTGAATTGAGTTTTGGTAAGAAACAGTCTCTTCAAAGACTTCAAAAAGTCTCCCCATGAAATGCTAATCAGTAACGAATAGGGAAACAGTGAACTTAATATGGGTAAACCAGGCACATACCAGTATGAGAGGTTATAAAGGTTAAACATCACTCAGCATCCTGTGCCTCTGATGTGATGCCCTGAGAACAGCAGAGCACCGTTTTTGTGCCTTCCACTGAGAATATATTAACTGAGCCTGTTGATAAGGAAACCCCAGAAAAATCCTTCACCTACATAATTAAAGGCCTGTGATCTTCAAAAATGTCAAGGATACAAAAGACAGGGAAAGAACGAAGAATTTTTCCAAACTGAAGGAATCTAAAGAGACATGAAAATTAATGCAATATATATTCCTGGACAGGATCTTGGACCAGAAGGAAAAAGGAGCTATTGTTGAGTTCACAATGTTGACATTATGAACTGAATGGTAGCGTTGTACCAAGGCTTGTTTCCTGATTTGGAATGTTGTATAATGGTTTGTAGAAGTGCATTCCCCAATCAAGGGAAATGCACACTGAAGTACTCAGAGGTAATGAGATTTCATGTCTGTAGCTTATTCTCATAGGGTTAAGAAAAAGACTAATGACCACACACACACACACACACACACACACAGTTTTAGTCATCTTTTGTTGTCATTGTGACATGAAAAGAACAATTTTAGAGAAGGAAAAGTTTATTTGGTACTCATAGTTTCAGTGTAAGTGCATAGACAGCCAACTCCATTGCTCTGGGCCCGAGATGGGGCAGAATAGTATGGCGGAAGGGTGTGACAGAGGATGACAGCTCAAGACATAACAATCCGAAAGCAGAGAGATCTCTGCTCACCAGGGACAAAATATATATCCAAAAGGCATGTCCCCAGTGACCCACCTCCTCCAGCCACGTTCTACTTGCCTACAGTTATGGCCTAGTTAATCCATTCAGGTGGATTAATGCACTGATTAGGTTAAGACTCAACCAGATCATTTCACTCCTAAATTTTCTTGCATTGTCTCACCTCACTGGGGACACCTCATATCTAAACCATAACACAGAGAGTGAGAGAGACAGAGACAGAGAGATTGAGTACACAAAGTGCAGCAAATGCAGTAAAATGTTAACAACTAGGGAACCAGTTGTTCTACTTGGCAACTTTTTCTGTAAGCTTCAAATCATTTCAATATTAAATACTGAAAATAATTAAACCATTGGAAAATCTACATTTAATTATAACTTAGGCAATATATTTAATTGAAGAGAAAATATTTAATGTAAGATCAAATGACCAAAGGGGGTAAAATAAAACCGCTGAGCAAGCACCAATTGCAAAGCAAAACCGCTGGGAAAGGCTTTATTGGGAAGTACACTCCCCGGCAAACTCCCACTCAACAGGGCAGAATGGGAGAAATGCACATGGGTTGGGAAGTACAAATAATTTATAGGGCTTGGTCAGGAAAGGGAAGGCCGTAAGAGAAGGGCTTGAGTCAGGAAGAGGAGGGCATCCAGAGTCCTGTACCCCCTGGTATTGGTCAGGGCATCCTGCTGATGTCGGAGTTCTTTTTTTTTTTCTGGTTCCTGCTTACTGCTGGCTGCTCCTCCATGCATGCGGCCACTGCTTCTTTCCCTGCAGCCTGCGTCTGCCAGGCCTTCCGCAGCTCTGTTCCCTGCAGCCTGCCGCCTCCCTCCCTGCAGCCCGCATCCGCACCAGCCGCCTCCACATATCCTGCAGCCCACATCCACGCGGGCTTACCGCCAACACAAACACCCAAGGGGACCCAACAAAAAATATCAATAAAAAATGAGCCTAATTTTTTAGCCACTAAAACTTTACATTTTGAAAGTTAGCAATCTAATTGACTCAATTTGTTTTAAGTGATACATTGTTTTATTCTATGTAAAAGTTACTGTGTTGTTAGCTGATAAATCAGTTCCTTGTTCTTTAGGCTTTTGAACAAAGACAAAAAGAGTCATTTTGGCCAGGTATGGTGGCACCTACCTGTTATTCCAACTACCTGGGGGGGTTGAGGCACAAGGATTGCAAGTTCAAGGCCAGTCTCAGCAACTTAGCGAAAACCTATCTCAAAATAAAAAGGGCTGGAAAAGTAGAACAGTGGCAGAACACTTGACTAGCATGCCTGAGGCACTGGTTTCAATTACTAGCACCGAAAAAAGAAAAAAAGAACAAAGAGTCGTTTGGTTAATAGAAGCAGAAGCAGTCAAAGTGGGCACAAGTTATCACAAAGTTCCTATTAGGACTTTTCTATGAATCCTGTGAATCTCATTCATCAACTGGATTCAGAGTGGTTCTCAGGCACCAGTTGGGCCTTGTGTACCTACTGCACCCCTCAACACCCAGGACAGTTGCTCCCAACCTCAGTTCTGTTCTATCCCGATGTGTTTCAATTGGTTGTGAGGTACTCTGTAATAATGTGCCACCAATAGTCAAATACCAAAGGGCGCTATTCCTAATAGAAAGTGCTTAATATATAATCAAAGAGATACACAAAATATTTATTCACCAATAAATAACTGGAGAACTAAAACATCATATTCGTAAAGCAGAATTACCATGTAGAAGTTAAAATAGATTACTTAGACCCATACCAAAGAATATCTCTGAAAAGCAGCTTATACTATAACTATAATATGCATCACTTGTGTAAATTTTAAAAATAGATAAAATGATAGTGTATTTAATTCATAAATACCATATCTGAATATGTTAAGTAAAAGAAACAGACTTGCAAGAGACACTGAATCCATTATTTAGAATGCTAGTGGGAAATCAGACTGGAGATGAGGTATCAAGTGAATTTGATCTGGATTGTTTCATTTCCTTTATGAAACAAACAAAAAGACTATAGTGCCAAAACGTTGGTAATTTTCTATTGGGAATGGTAGACACAAAATGTTTGTTACATAAAGATGTTGATATGGAGGGCTTAATCATAATAACAAACTACTAAATCATTTCCAGTCCATATACTTCAGCACAAAATAATGGCACATGATTAAGGTCTAAAGTTGATCCTGACTGGTTAGAAATTAGAATCTGATGTGAGCTAGCGTGAACCTCACAGTTTCTGCAGTGTCTGATGTGAGACTTTTCAATGAATGTACTTATATTAAATGCTTTAAAACTCTGCGAACCATGTTAATTTTCCCCACAGCACTTCACTTAATTAATTCATTCAAAATTAAAAGGAAGAAATCCTAATTCACTGCTTTTCTCTGAAGCCCTGATAAATAGATAAGCATTTACTCAGCATGCCTCAGTTTCCATAATGGTAAACTAGTTTCAAAAAATTCACACAGCAAATATAAAGATAGCCCTTACATTTTTGCTTAAAAATACTAGTTTTGACATGGAAGTGAAACAAGCACCATTGGCACCTATGTAATTCTATCATCTATATAAATTCCCATGATGCATTCATGTAGAAGTATAGCCTGAATCCATCCACCAGCATTTATTGTGCATGTGCTATGTGGCCACCCAGCTTACACCTATGTAATTCTATCATCTATATAAATTCCCATGATGCATTCATGTAGAAGTATAGCCTGAATCCATCCACTAGCATTTATTGTGCATGTGCTATGTGGCC
The DNA here is from genome assembly GCA_004024805.1 of Geosciurus inauris. NCBI lineage: Eukaryota > Metazoa > Chordata > Mammalia > Rodentia > Sciuridae > Geosciurus > Geosciurus inauris. The sequence goes on from PVHX01001983.1 coordinate 62,210, forward strand.
ACCCAGCTTACCCTTTACTGAAGGGGGTGGTTTACATATGCAAATAATAATTGCCCATCATTATCCTATTACTACATAGAAACCAAAAGCACTATAAGAAATGACCCTTAACCTAGGATCTTATCACTTAATTGGATAGATAAAAACACAAGACAAAAATGACTTTGTAACTAAATGATTAAGGGCAATCATTCATTGAGGAAAAACTCACAGTAGATAACATGGATGAGATGAAACTGATAGGGAAGTGGGTGAGGAAATCCCAGATAGAAAAAAGCACATGAGACACAGGCAGTTGTAGAAATGAGTATAACTGGTAGAAGACAAGACAGCTACTGAAACAGAAGAGCAAGTTCGTGTGATGCTACGGTGTAGGCAATTGGTCAGGGGGAATGGCAGCAATTTGGACTGAAGGTTAAGCATTTGGGAAGTTTTATTGATTTTCATGCCTCATTAGAACAAAAGTACTCCCATAACCCAGGAAATTCCAAGGATTTAGAAGCTCTGTGTTAAAGAACAAGCATCAAAGGCCAAATATCAGAATGTATACCTAGCACCCCTATCAGTCAGGAAATAATGAGGGTGGAATTTGACCTGAAGGTGAGTTTAACCTGATGGTAGTATGACTGGAGAAAGATAAATATGATACAACTTTCCAAGGACTCTCCACATCACTGAGGGTCAAATCAAAGTCTTTACAGCGACCTGCAAGGCCCAACACAATTTGAATGCCTGTTCCCCCTCCAACTTCCTTTTCTACTTCTTTCACCTTCCCTCCCTTTAAGTTGCATTGGCCTCCTGACTAAGCCTCTCCTGTGGAGGCCACTCCCAAATTAGTGCCCTTGCATATGAAGTCTCCTCAACCCAAGATACTCTTCCTGTCTACCACACCACCTTTAGGTCTTCACTTGATAGTCACCTTCTTGAGAAGGTAAAATGGTACAGCCCAGGCATGGTGAAAGACACCATGGCAATTCCTCATAAAATTAATCATGGAATTCCTATGTGATCTAGCAACTCCACTTCTAGATATATAGTCCAAAGAATAGAAAGCAGAGACTCAAATGGGTATGCATACATCCATGATTATAGCAGCATTATTCACAAAAGCCAAAAAGTGTCCATCAATAAATGGATAGACAAACAAAATGTGGTATATCTATGCAATGGAATATTATTCAGGCTTTAAAAGGAAATTCTGACACCTGCTACAACATGGATGAAATTTAAGGACATTATGCTAAGTGAAATAATTGTTACAAAAGACAAATACCGCATGATTCCACTTACATGAGGTACCTAGAATCTTTGAATTCACAGAGAAAGCGAATAGAATAGTAGTTACCAGAGGCTGAGAGGAGGAAGGAATAAGGAGCATTCTTACAGGTACAGAGTTCCAGTATGGGGTGACAGTAAGGCTCTGGAGAGAGAGACAAATGGTTGCACAAAATGTGAATGTATTTTATAACTGTATTTTACAATAAAAAATGATTAAAGTGATAAATTTCCTGCTATACATATTTCACCTCAATAAAAAATAAAAGTCACTTTCTGGGAAGCCCTTTATGACCATATCATTTTAAATTGCAAACTCCCTCCCAGTGTGGTACTTCTTACTCCATTCCTCTTTCTACTTCCCTTCCTCCCTTAGCACCAAATTTAGATATTCTGCTGTATATTTAGTTCAGAGTCTGTTAGCACTCTGGAGTGTAAGCTCCTGAGGGCAGAGCTGCTGCCTGTTTGTATCTCCAATACCTCACTATTAATGCCTGGCATAGAATATGCACTCAACAATACAACTGCCCATGCAGCTGTTGCATGAACTACTGCTGTTATGCCTGCAGGCCTGGAGCAAAAGGAGACCGGAGGAAAATTAAGCTACTCGTGGGCAATGGTTGGAATCCAAGAAGACAGTGAGGCCAAGGATGTGGAGAATTTATTCTAAGAAAGAAGAAAGTATAAACCTGAAAGACTCTCCAAAAAAAGGATCTATAAGATTTGGAAAAGAAATGAAACAGATAAATGTGTCAGCATGGGCTCTATTTTGAGATAAGGACAGAAGCACTCATAAGAGAAAAGGGGACAGGGAGTCAGTTTAAAGAAACATAAACCAACACAGAGCTCACACACAGCTGGCAGTAGAAACGTGCCTCCTGCCAAAGGATGGTTTAAGCCAGAGAAGTAGCAAAATCACCACAAGAGTACATGTAAAGAAGGAAGAGGAAAGGGTAGAGGGCACGACCTTGATGGGAACACACCAAAAGGCTAAGGATCAGGAAAGAACGAATAAAACATTAGGACAAAATTAAATTCTGAGGAGAGGTGGAAGGGTCAGGAAGGAACAAATACCACCACACTCGACAAGCAGGTTACCCATAACCTCAGGAAGGGGCTTCACAGGGTGACATGCATTTTAGCATTATAGCTATTTCCAGGAATGTGATGTTTATGAAACATAAGCCCACATTATAGTTTTCATGATAAGGTTTCCTCTGCCAGACAAGAAATGGAGACGTGAAGACACCCGCTAAAGAAGAGCTCCTGGGGCAGACAGAGCAGGAGACATGGTGCCAGAAGCCTCCCATTTAGGATCAGCTGCTGTCTTCCATCATTATTTTTCATTTTTGTTTTTGTTTTAAGACAGGTCTACCCAAGTAACCCCAAACCCCCAGGCTTAAGTGAACCTTCCTACCTCAGCCTCCTGAGTAGCTGGGACCATATGTGATTGGCTTCTTCATCATTGTTAACATCTGGCCTTCCTAAATGATCTCCTCTCACCAAGCATCTTCAGGTTCTGATATTTCAAAGTCACCACCCTCTCTCTGGATTTCACTTGACTCTCTCCCTCTATGCACCAGAGAGTAAGTGAGCGCATGTCACTCCACTGCTCGAAGCCTGTGGTAGCTTCCTATGTCACTCAGAGCAAAAGACAAAGGCCTCCCAGGGTCCCCAATACCTTACACAATCAGCCATGATCCACCAAAGTGGCTCCTGCTCTTCACCTTGCTCACTCTGCTACAGCCAAACTGAGCTCTTCCTTTCCCTGGAGACAGATCCTGCTGCTACTTCCTTGGGGCCACCACACTTGATTTTGGCTCCCTCGACCTCCTCCAGGTCTCGGCTCAAAGGTCACCTTGCTGGGAAGTTCTTCCCTGATCACCTGCAGAAAAGCTGACCTGCACAGCTCTCGTTCCTCTGTGGGTGTTAATTCAAATACCTATGTGTCTACCTTTTTTCCTTTCCTTTCTTTCCTTCTTTCCAGAAAAGTTAAGGATCAGGAAAGAACGAATAAAACATTAGGACAAAATTAAATTCTGAGGAGAGGTGGAAGGGTCAGGAAGGAACAAATACCACCACACTCAACAAGCAGGTTACTCATAACCTCAGGAAGGGGCTTTACAGGGTGGCATGTAAAGCCATTCCCTATTTATTCACTTCTATGGTACCTATCAGCACCTGGCACTTCTGATTTATGCATGGTTTACCAGGCCACATGGAAGGTGTTCCATCAATATTTGTTAAATTTAAAATCCAAGTTCATTCCTCTATTCTGACTGGACAAAACTGTTTCTAATACATAATTCAGTCACTCTCTTTATACTCAGAATGTCCCTCTCTGTCTACCATACTTTCTTTTCTCTAAGAAGTATTCTATTCTGGCTCCTTTCAGAGTCTTTATCCACAGGTTCTCCCCATCCCCTTTAGACTATGATTTATGGTACTTGACCTCTACCTGAGACACAATTATCACATCGCCAGGTCAAATGCTCCTGATTATACTGGATTAGAAATGGCAGACTGGATAGGGGACTTTTGGGGTGTATTGATAGCATAGCTTGACAGTTCTCCGCCTGGAAGACAATAAGAAAACCACAAATAGTAGCAATAAGGTCAAGAAAGAAAACACACTGGTTTGGGGATACTTCATGTGAGAAAGCCCCTAATTATTTAAATACCTCACTATTTATGCATATTAACCAATGGCGATAATGGTTGCAAATGGTCAGAAAAAGGTTAGACTGAGTTATCAAGCTCCACTTCCTGGCCATGAAGCTGTAAGTAAAGTTTTCCTTTTAGAACTTAAATGAAAACCTCAAACTAATCTAGAAAGTTCCTATGTGAAACATGTTTTCTAATTATTTTAAATTATTTTAAAATCTAGGGCTGCTGCTAGAAACAAATCATACGAGAAACAGTATAACTGAGTGTTATACAAATAACGGTAATTTCTTCTATACAGTACTTTCAGGTTTAAAAAAAAAATTTAATATAGTTCATAGACCCTGTAAGAAGGCAGGTAAGACTCAGAAAAAAAAGTGACATGCCCACTATCAATTTAACACACACTAACGGAGTGGAACTCTGTGGAGTAGAGTCCCAGGTGCTGGATACACTGTGAGAAACCAACAGAAGACTTCTCATGGAATCCAATGGCTTTCTTACCATTTTTGTCTTAAACTCAGAGCAACTAATACCATTTCACCGTACTCACAGCATGTCATTCAGCATGACAATCTCTAGCACAGACCTTCAGTCATTTTACAGATATCTTACTATTTCATGGTGCTATTCTGCAAAAAAATCATGACTTCCAACTCCTGTAAACCAAATAAATGTTTAAACCATTATATGAACACCATCATACATGTGTCAAATGCTATATAGACAAGGTTATTTGCTGTAGCAGTCTTGCATAGTAAAATGATGAAAACCAGTTCAGTGGCATTTAGTGGGAGATTTGTTATTTAAAAAAAAAAAAAAAAAACAGAATTCTAAGTAACTGGACTAAAGAACACGGCAGGTCTGTGTGTACCCAGCATGAAACAGTCTTTAATACACATGGTAAGCACGGTTCAGAATAGTGCATATGGGATTAACACTCAGCAGGGGAAGTGGGGATCAGAGAAAGAATGTATGTACGCTATAAAATGCAAAGGATACACATAAGAAGTATTTCCCTCCAGGAAGACAAATGGGGTGATCAGGGCTTGGGCGGGGATGGAGACTTAAGTACTGCTGACAACCCTTTGCACCTATTGAATTTTAGGTGAATATAAATACTGTACTTATAAATAAATGAAATAAAATAGCCACTGTACCAGATGAGTATGCAAGGCAGAAAGCAAAATGGAAACAATACTATAGGATCATGCAACAGATTAAGATACTGTAGTAAAAACACATCGGAAATGATAGTGTGCATATGTGAGTCATAATTATTTTACGAAAGACCTGCTTTTTAATTTTCTCAATGTCAAGGTTTAACACTCCTCACACTCTGCTAAAAATGCAAAATTACCATTAAGTGCTCCAATCAGGTTCTAGAATTACTATGACTAGCCCTTTGTCCCCTGAGGGAAATTTTTTTTTATTTGTTATCTGTTGTTTACAAGATAAACCTTGGCTTCTCTACATAGACTTTGGAGTAAGGACTACATACAATGGCTCCAAGGGACAAGGACAGTCTGAAAGCAAAAAAACCGACGTCATATTTTTGCAACTCTGACCTATCTTTTTTTTTTTTTTTGGTACTGGAGTGAACACAGGTGTACTCGACCACTGAGCCACATCCCCAGCCCTATTTTGTGTTTTATGTAGAGACAGGGTCTCACTGAGTTGCTTAGTGCCTCGCCGTTGCTGAGGCTGGCTTTGAACTCATGATTCTCCTGTCTCAGCCTCCCAAAGTGCTGGGATTACAGGCATGCACCACAGCGCCTGGCACTCTGACCAATCTTTCTAACCCTTTAAGCATCTGAAAATGCTTACAATTGTTTTGCCTTCAAATAAAACACTTTATTCTGACCACATGTTGACCGGCAGAGATGGGTAGAATAGAAAGGGATCAATTTTTTTAACATATTCCTCTCACTGCATTTATTGTCATATCAATAAAAAAATGAGAATTAATTCATATAAGGTATAATTCAGTAATCTTAGAGTCAGACTATCACAAGTTTAAGGCGATGGTTCTTGGTTCATTTTTCCCAAATGAGGGGAATGTAGTCATGAGGGTCCAGTGCCATGTGCCAAACAGCCTGCCACTGCAACAGTCAACTCTGAGCAAAGGACACTATTCTAGAAGAATGCTGTTTGCAAATGCATCCTTCACCCAGTTCACCAAAGACAACTGATAATGACTCATGTATTTTTTCATGTAATACTGAGCAACTTCTATTATTTATGTTGGTTAACAAGCATTTACATGCATTTATGATGTGTCAGATACATGTTCCAAGTTTGTTTGTTTGTTTTGATCCCTATAACAACCCAAAGAGATAGACACCATTTTTGTCCTGATTTTACAAAAGAAGAAACTGAGGCAGAGAAGTTGAGTAACAAGCCCAGGGTCAAAGAGCTAATAAACGTGGGAGCTGAATCAGTCAAAACCAGAGTTCAGGCTCTTAACCACTGTGTTCCACAGAAAGCACAAGCTATTCATTAGGAATCTACTGGAGAGCAAGGCACCTGTCTTCCCAGATGTCTACCTTCCAACCAGCAGGGGCTGATAAAGGGCAAGTGATACATGACAATTTAAGTACAATTGCCTAAAGGCCCACAATCAAAAAGGGATGGGATACAGATTAACACAGGTGAGTACAGGATGATGGAAATGGAATTAACAAACACATACCAGGCTCTCATCAATTTCTCACAAACCTCTGGAAAATAACTAGTAGTGTTCCCCTTGTAAAAATGAGTCTGTTGGGACTTGAACAGGAGAAGCCAAGGACAGAAGCAGGCCTCACTCTTAATTTGAGTGGCCCCAATACCAGTCGACCTGTTAGAAACAAATCACTGACTTCTCCTAGATCCCTTCCACCTGTTGATCTCTTTTTACATTATATTAATTTGATCATGTCTGTGTTACATTGTGAAATGTTTAAGTATTTGTTGTGCAGGTCTTGCCAAATATAGGGGCTTTATCTGATCTCTTTGACAATAATCACTTAATACCAAGTACTCTGCCAGTAAGACTGTAGTACTTAACTGTTTAATAGCATTAATCTAAAACTGATTCCTATCATGGCAGCTGCTTATCTTGGAAGCTGGGAAGTTAAAGAGTTAAGGAAATGGGAGGCGAAAACTAAGCACGTATCTCATGACTTCCTTCCAAGAGTCAAGTAGGTGTTTTCACAAGCTATCTTATTTAAAAGGGTAGAAGAGATCAGGTTTTTCAAATAAGATGATCTGAAAGGTTGTTGGGGCTGATTTAAAAACAAACTCCCCTTCATTTTAAAAGTACTATAAGAAAAGTGGAATATAAACAAAACACCCAACTTCAAGAAAACAAATTTTGCAGGCACTAAAAATTATGTTTGCAAAGAGTTTTTAACAAATTGAGAAATACTTATGTTCTAATAATGTTTACATATTCAAAGAAAGAGCAAAGAATGAAAAAAGTAGAAACTCTTCTATGGAATACTGTATTTTAGTGTGCAAACATTTGTGAAAATAACACATAAAAATAATATTACTAATGGCTCCCACTAAGGAATAAAAATGAGAAGATGAATGAGAGAAAAAGATAACATTCACTTTACACCCTTCCATAGTTTCCTACACATAATTTTTAAAAAGAAAAATGAAATTGCATTTAAAGAGTTTTAAAATAATTTGTAGAAACGGTGGAAATGCTTAAGTTATAAAGTTATTGTAGTAACAGGACAAAGATTTTTAATACAGACTAATTTTAACTGTATATTTCCCTCTGAGATTTCCTACTAACCAAGGGGTCACTTTTCTCTTTCTTAATTTGAATACTTTTCTATTGTTTGAAATACTTCCAAAATGCATTCATAACTTAGAGAAGAAAAAACAAGGATTAAAATGGAAAAGAGCATACAGGAAATATACTAACATGATAAGTGGTAGGATTATAGGAGTATTTTTGTCAATACCTAAATATAAAGTCAAATATAAAGAAACCAAGATGGTCACTCTAAAATGAGTAAGTTCAAAGTAAACAATAAAAGCCTGTGTTCTGGATGAAATAGCCAGGAGTGGGCTCCAAGCCCTGTTTCAAAGAAGGCAGAAGCATCCTTTTGACCTACTCCTCTTCCCTCCTGGAGATCTTTGCCGCATGTGCTTTATAATTTCTAGTTCCTTTGGGACTTTAGTTATCCTCGTCAGAAAATAATGCAGCTGATCCTTGAACAACACAGGTATGACAGGATCAGGTCCACTTATACACTGATTATTTTTTTCTTCAAGATTTGCAACCATGAAAAATTCACAGATGAACTACAAGAAAAAAATGAGAAAAGAAAAGGTTACAGAGCTGAAGGTATGGCTCAGGGGCAGAGTGATTGCCTTGCATGTCTGAGGCCCTAGATTCAATCTCCAGAATAGGGAGGGAGAGAGGAAGAAAAAAAAGATCAAAAGGTATGTCATGAATGCATAAAACATATGTAGGTAATAGCCTGTTCTATCATTTAGTACCATAAAATATAAGCAAATCTGTTATGAAGAGTTAAAATTTATCAAAATTTATGCATACACTTATAGACCATACATGGTGTAATTCAGTCGAGAGCAATGTAAGCAAATGCAAACATGCAGTATGGAATCGTAACTGCATATGATTATCAGCAGTAATACTGTAGTACTGTAATAACCTTGAAGCCACCTGTTGCTACTGCAGTGAGCTCAACTGCTGTGACTTTCTGCCCGAGCAGTTCCTCTTTCCAGTAAACTACACAATGCAATGAAGTGATCTCTCTCAATTCTCAGGTAATTTTTCTGTACATAATACATACAACATACAAAATGTGTTCATTGTTTATGTTATTGGTAAGGCTTCCAGCCAACAATAAACTATTCATAATTATTTAGAAAATGAAGTCATAGGCCAAGTTCTACAGCAGCAGAGTTTGCTTGGTAGCGGGAGTGGAATGGACCCCAGAGAGTGCTGAGCAGCCCCTCAGCCACAGAAGGCCCTCCTCATCGCAGCCGCATGAAGCTGCAGGTCCTGAAGCCATCCAATCACCTTCACCACAACCATGAGCAGGAGGTGAGCAGGAGGCCTACAGGAGGCCAGATAGCGGCCCCGTCCTGCCCTCAGAGCTGCTGGGGCAAGGTGTCTCTGAGGTCCTCTCCGCTCCAGCTACCAAAAAAACTTGGCCTATAACTTTTGACTCCCCAAATATCTAACTACTACCAGACTGCTGTTCACCAGAAGCCTTACTGATGACACAAATAGCCAATTAACATATTTTGTACATGGCATGAATTATATATACTGATAATATGTAAGAACAGAGAGAGATCCCATTTAACTGTGTTGTGCAATATACTGGAGAGACAAACTACTTGCAGTCAGTGTTACACATTTAAGCCCAGATTCTCAGCACTAGAGCTCACTGCAACAGCACAGGTGGTAGCACGCAGTTAGGATTTCATACTGCATCTTAACGTTTGTTTACATTTCTCTCTGGTGCAAATGATGCTGTGCATGGTCTATAAATATTTGTGTGCTTAAGTTTCAATAAATTTTAACTGTTATAGGTCTGTCCCTATTTTATAGTAGTAAATGATAAAATGCTCACACCAAGCCCAAGTCTGGCACCACCACGGACAATTCACAGGGAGCCTGAGCCTCAGCAGCTTCATACCTTTAAGAAGATTGTCCCAAGGAAGGTCTGGAGAAAAGTGGTCCAATGTAATGAGCAGATATAGAAGGGCAGCAAGGAAGATGTATTTGTACAGCAGACTGCCGTAAAGAATGACCCCAGGAAGTGTCTTTGCAGGGTAGGAGATGGAGACTCTGGAATTTGATGATGTTAAAAAAGAAAAGGATGCAAAGCAGCGAATGTTATAGGCCCTGGTGGAGTTCCAGTTCAAGGCAGTAAACATGCAGCAGACTGTAACCACTATGAACACTCTCCACATCATCGGGATCCTCCAGCAGAGTTACCAGAGTGGGAGTGGGGGCAGGGAGCACAGAGTGTTCCCAAACTCTAGACCCAACAACACCGGCCCTCCTGGAAGTGAAGGTTTCCACCTTGTTATTGCAAAGTCCCTACAGGCAATGACCACAGAATCAATACAACATAACATACAAAATGCCTAGGATACAATCCAAATTCACAACCATTTCTAAAGGGGGAAAAATACAGATTCCAGCGCAGATGATCCAAAGGGTAGATATATATACATATCCCCCTTGATGATATGGAATGAATGGAGAGATGGAAGTTCTCAAAAGAAAAACAGAAGGTTGAAAAAGAACCAAGAGGATATTGGTGAATACTGTAGAAATAGAAAATATCTGAAATTAAAATTCATCGAAGGTAGCTCAATGGTAAAGTGCCTCAGCGGAAAAATGCCTCAGCAAAAGCACTTACCAAAGAGAGAGAGAGAAAAAAAAAAAATTGAAATGACAGAGGAAAGAGAATGAACTTCAAGAGTCAGTGGAATTATTCAAAATAAAGAGCAAAGAGAAAAAACCTTTTTTTTAAACAATGAGTAGAGCCTCAGGGACCTGTAGAAAAATAGCAAAAGTTCTAGTATTTATGTTATTGGAGTTCTAAACAGGAGGACAAAAAGAAAAAAAAATCATGGCAAAACTATTTGAAGGAATAATGGCTGAAAATTTCCCAATTATTAAAAGACATAAATGTAAGAAGCTTATAAACTCCAAAGAGAAAAAGCTCAAAGATAATCATACCTAGACACATCATAATCAGCTTCTTAAAATCAATGATAAAGTATTCACAACAGCTAGAGAAAAATTACATATTATACACAGGGAAGAATAATTTGAATTACTTCAGATTCAAACCAAAGGAGTCAGGAAATAGTGGAACAACATCTTTAAAGTGCTGAAAGAAAGAGAGAAAGAAAAACCTGCCAACCTGGAAATCTATACCCATCAATAATATACTTAGGAAAGAAAGCTAAATAATGGATTTTTTATTAAAAAAATAAAATAGTAAAAGTAAACTAAGAGAACTCCTTTTCAGCAGACTTGCTCTAAAAGTAATACTAAAGGGAGTGCTTTAGACACCAGAAAGAAACTGGGATGCTCACAAGTTAAACAACAACAGAAACAGTTAATACCCTGGTAAACATAAAAGGCTATTTTTCCTCTAGACCATTGGTGGGGCTTTCAATACATGTAGATATAATACATCATGACTTAAACATATTGGGAGTGGAAGATGATAATGCACACTATATGTTTGTAAGTTTATTTGAAGTAATACAATATTATAGCCAAGCAGACTGAAAGGTACAGTATCCACACACACACAAAAATTTTTTCAAAGAGTGGAAAAAGTCAATAGATAAAATAAAAGATTCAAATAATACAAATAAGACAGAAAAGAGAGAAAGAGTAACAAATAACAGAGGGAACACACAAAAAACAATAAAATGGCATATCTATGATGTTATACTAAATGTAAATGATATAAACACATTCGTGTGAAGACAGAGATTGTTAGGACTTTTCAAAATAAAAAGAACCAACTATATGCTGCCTATAAAAAACCCACTTTGAATGTAAAGGCTAGAGACATTAAAAGTAAAGAGCAAAAAGGTATACCATATGTGCAATAATCAAGAAAGGTAAAATGGCTATATGAATATCAATCAATCTCTATTTGCCTCTCCAGTTTTTTAATTCTTCTATATTAAGATATTTACTTATATTTACTACTCCCTCATTACTCATAAAGCTATTTTCAAAGCATTGATGAACATGTCAGGGAACTTGTTAGAAATTCGGTTCTAACCCAGTTCTAACTCCTACTGAATAAGAATTCTAGGGGTGGGGCCCAGTCATCTGTTCTAATGGCCTTCCAAGTGACTCTGATGCCCAGTGAAGTTGAAGAGCCACTAAAATAGAGGTTCATAAATACGGAAACAGGAATTGCCTTCCTTTCTCAAAGTTGACCGTACCCTAGTAAGTCAAGTCTGGCTTCAGGAGCTCCTCATTCTCTTATTAGAATGGCTGCTTAAGAACCTCATCTCTTTATCCTGCTTCCCTACCACGCAAGGGTTAAGATTTCCAAATGTTCCCCTAAGCCTGGAGAAATACTCACGTTCAATGCCAACTCTGAACCAAGTTTGCTTTCTTGTGGGAGTAAAACAAAGAAGGCTCTCTCAAACAGGGTTGGTTCTCCCTCAATGGCCTCCTGCATGAGAGGAAGTTGAATTCTGAAAACCAGTAACCAACACACTGTCCCAGTCCAGCCAGCCAGTAGGTGTGCAGACGTTCCACTCTCCACTCCAAGAACTGGGCCCTAAGAGGGCTTCATAAAAGAAGCATTAGCAATATGATCTTGGACAAATTGTTGTACTTCCATGAACCTAATATCCACATCTACAAAACAGAAGGAAAAGTAGTACCTACTTTGTAAACTTTATGTGATAATTACATGAGATAATCTACATAAAGCTCTGAGAATGGTGCTTGGTACATAGCACAACTGTAACTAATGCTGGCCATGGTCACTAATACTGACCACACACTACCACTGCCATCCCACTGCTCCAGTGAATTGGGTATTTCTTACACTTTCTTTACTCCTGCCTTCAGACTTTTTATATTGTCCAGACCATCATATATTGAATGTTTAGGCAACAGATATAATCCCATTATCTACTGAGCTCTGACAGAGCTCACAATGGATGAAACCACCAAAAAACTTCCTATGAGACAGATATTTTATTAGCAGCTAATCCGGTCATCATTTTTTATTTTTATTTTAAAGATTGGCTATTGCAAAAATTAAGCCACATAATCATGTCAAATGTCCACAGCTGTCATCCTGTAGGGCTTCTTGAGATTCAAGAAAACAAAAGGCTTAAAAATAAGACTAGAAGTTGAAAGGCTGCCCTCAGTTCCTTGTCACTAGGTTGATCCAAATCCTCGGTGTCTCCAGTTGTATAAATGAGAAACAGAACTTGTTTCTGAGCAAATCCTTCCAGATACATGCCTGACTGCAACCCTTTGAAGTTGACACAGCTGAAATCATATTTTTGCATGAATTATGCACTACAGCAGAACAGAAGGAAGACCACTCAGAATATGACTCATCATAGAAGCTCAAGGAACAACTTGTACTGTGCATTTTCTAGGAAGTTGACATTGCAGCACAGAGTGGGGGCTTCTGTGGGTACTGCAGAAGGGTACTTCTGTGGGTAATGACTTTGACAACTGTAAGGGCGTGCTTGCTTGTCTTTGTAGGTGGCCCTTGTCTCACTGGCTTCCAAGTGCACTGATCTAATCCACCATAACTGATTATTTAAATCCAGTGAGCAAATGAGAAATTAACATTCATTTAAATTCATTTCAATTAAGTCAAGATAAATCCAACAAAAGCTATTTTAGTTTTTAAGGTCCACCAACCACTATCACTCAATATTCTCCAACTATAATCTTAAAACCCATTTAACTGTTTCCCCATGACATTGATTCAAGTTTGAATGTTACCATTTATTTTAGCAATTCTTCTCTGACTATGAATACTACAAATCAAAATCATGCATACTTATGGCCTTTCCGAGGCTTCTATACTGGTCCATTTTCTGTAACCTGAGTATGAGTAACTTATAAAGAAAGGTTTATTTGGCTCATGGCTCTGGTCAAGATCAAAGGCCCATATCTGGTGATGGCCTTTCTGCTGGCAGAATCCCAAGGTCATGCAGGACATCAAATGGCAGAGGCACAGCATGTGCATATATATGCCTCTTCTGATCGCTTGACCTCTTATAAAGCTACAAATATTCAATTAGAGGGGCTCCACCCTGATGACCTCACCTAATCCTCATCATCTCCTCAGGCTCCACCTCTAAACACCACAGTGGGATTACGTTTCCACCCTCTTAATACCTCATAATGGGAACTAACTTTCAACACACAAACCCTTGGGGACTACCTTCAAACCATATCCAAATCATAGTAGCCTCCATCACAGACTGCATCACAGAACTTTTTTTTTGGGTGGGGTGGTTTACTGGGGATTGAACTAACTGAGTGCATCACAGAATTTTTAAGGGTCTTGGAACAATGTTTTTAAAGATTCCTCTAAGCTTATTCAAAAATTCAACTATAAGCTTAAACTGTTATTTTCTAAAGGGAAATAATGTCTAAGCTGAAAGTACTTCTAAATCAAATGTATTCATGCTGGTACTATTTCAAATTCATCAAGACCCAAGAACATAATGTCTGTATTTACATATGAATGGCTTATTAGCTCAATAAGTAAACCCATATTTGGGGAAAACAACTAGTCTTTCAGCCTGGCCAGGACTTCAGTGTTCTTCCTACTTATTTAGCAGATTAAACACTTTTTTTCTTTACTAAAATCAACAGCAAAATTATTCTGTAGAATTGTGAGGTGAAGCTCTGGGTGTTGGAGAGCTTTATAATATTCTAAAGACCAGCTTCAGGCGTGGAGCTAACAAAGATGGGTTAGTAATTGATTTATTCACTATATTCAATGTTTATACCTAGAAAACCCAATCAGCTGCCATTGACCCAACTTGACCAGGAAATCAAAAACCTTCCAGGCCAAAAAATCACTCAACGGCAAAGTCCACATGCTGCTCACAGCTTGCAACTGTGCTTCTTTCAATCCATAGGCTCCTCAAGGGTCCCCAGGATATCTCTCTGGGAGTCAAGCCAGGGTGTTGCTCAGCATCTGAAGGAGTGGTGCTCCCTTCCTACCTGCTTTGTGCTACATCCCACCATTGGGCTCAGACCTCTAAACACTGGCTTTTGTCCAGGATGTGTGTGGTCCTTTGTGTGTGTGTGTGTGTGTGTGTGTGTGTGTTCCTTATTCTTGACTGTCTTTCTGACATCAGCACTCTACCCAAGACTTTCTATCTCCACAGCCTCTAGGCTTGTCTAGAGTTATGACATTTCACTTCTATTCTGACTTGGAGGTATGTCCACTCTATTAAGCATGACCTCCCCATCCTCAGTTCTCACCATGATTACAGTGGCCCACACCCCAATATCACACAGTTGAAGCTATGTTTGTGAGTCAGAGAATATCTGGCTTGGAAAGAACTCAGAAGCTCAAAAGTGTTTCTGTTCCTCAAGCACATGTATCCCATATCCTATGCAGACAGGAGTTCTCATGTATTGTGCTGGCTTTGGACATGTACCTACGCAAACATAATCTTAAAAGGTAAATAAAGGGGGTTGGGGCTGTGGCTCAGTGGTACAGCGCTTGCCTCACATGCGTGAGTCACTGGGTTTGATCCTCAGAACCACATAAAAATAAATAAATAAAGATATTTCATTCATCTACAACTAAAAAAATATATTTAAAAAAAAAAGGTAAATAAAGGACCAGGAACTTGGAGTTAACGTATCAATTTCTGATCTTAACTTTGCCACTATGTGATCAAACCACTATGTGATCTTCAGTGAGTCATTAACCCTCTAGGTCTGCTTCCTCATCTGTAAAATTAAAGGATTTTGTAATTTCAAAGTTGTCTTTCAGCTATGAAATGCTATTACCGTATTCTACAAAGTAATTACCAAATGAATTCCCAGATATGTTTAAAGACTTCAGATATTATCTAGTGTTACTTACTCATGCCATTTGTCCCTTCCATTAGTGTGGGCAATTGAAAGTCAATTATGTACTCTCAGGCAAGGCCATTATGGAAGATTCCCTATAAACCTCCACTCTAATAGAAGATCTGAATGAATAACTTAGTGCCCCTGCTGAGGAAAGCATTCTGAAAGACTCATCCATATCAACTTCTAATAAGTTCAAAGACTCAGAACCCATTGGTTGAATACCTACTAGGGCCAGGGATTCAGTTAAGTACTTTACTGCCTTAATTTCAATCTTCACTATCTGAAAAGTCCATATGGTCTCCATTTCACAAGACCAGAGAGGTTATTAACTTGTCCAAGGTCACAGCTCTAACAAATAATGGCCGAACTCAAAACACAAGAGCACTACTTTGGGCTGACTTACTCATGAGGACTAAAGAGGACATTTAACATCTCAGCTAGGGTACAAGTAATCATAGCACTGGAGCTGCCTACTATACCACATACATACAGTAAAACTTTATATTGCATTTAACAGTATTTATATCATACCTTCCCAAAAGATAAGGAGAAATGAATTCCCCTAGGAATGACTTTACAGTTGTCAAATGTGAAAAAGAAACTAAGTCGATAATTTTTTTCAAATTACACACATATACACACAAACATATCTATTTAGTTTATTTAAAAATCTAGTTGGAGTCAGGCATAGTAACACATACCTGCAATCCTAGGTGCTCAGGAGGCCAAGGAAGGAGGATTTTAAATGGAGGTCAGCTTGGGCAATTTAGCAAGACCCTCTCTACTTAAATTCTGTCTCAGAATGAAAAATTAAAAGGGCTTGGGGTATAGCTCAGTGGTAGAGCATCCCTGGGTTCAATCCCCAGTACCACAAACATTAATTATTTTTTTAAAATCTAGTTAGAAATAAAAACATATAAATGACTCTATATGAATAAAAACATATAAATGAAGAAGGAAACATGAAATGTAATAAATAAAGATTAAAATAAATGGGAAATATAGAAACTGCATATTTTAAGTCAAAACTGGGTCTTCAAAAAATGAAGAGAAATTATCACTACCAGAGATTATAAAGTTAAAATATATGCCAAATACAATAGAAATTTAGAATATGATAGAGGCAGAACTTCAAAAAAAATCAAGTTGGGACAACTGGCTAGGCAATAGGGGAAGGAAATTAAATCTGGAGTTGCCATTTTTGACACCAAAATTCATGATATTTTCTTTTCTTACACCAAAATTAATTCAAGTTGGGCCCAAGATTTTATTACACCAACACACAGAGCCATTAAATACAAAGAGTTTTCAATAAACCTAGTAAATAAGTATTTTAAGACTTTCTGAATCACCAATAAAATTGCTATACAGAAGCGACAAGGTAAAACTTCAAAAGGACAAAAGATGACAACTGCTAAGAGATGTCCAAAATTTTGGAAGATGGAAAGCAGAAGAGCATGTGGTAACTGATCAGTGACAGGAACACAGACAGCGCCACAGGCTCAGGCCCCCAGGGCCACTGGTGATGAGGAACCACTGGAGACTGACTCAGCAGGTCCAGGGTGTTCCCTGAGGTGCTGCATTTCTAGCTAGCTCCCTGGGGATGGCAAGGAGACTGCTAGTCAGTGGCCCACACTGAGTAGGAGGATTTAATGTAGAGAACACCAGAAACACCCCAGATGTCAGGCACCAGCTGCCTCTAGAGGCTGGTGTGTAGGGTTCAGCAGGAGGTGGTTCAAAGTTACATTTCCAGATTGGTCCCAAAACCAAGTGACTGCTCTTCTCAGCCCAGCAGGGTAGGAGTGCTTTACTCCCAGAGAGACTCAATCAGAGGACCTGGTCTTTGGAACATAAAATACAGTGACCAAAACAAAAGACCATGTGACAATCTGCAAACTCAATAAGATCTTCATCTCATCTGCTGCTGTGTCTCAGAGTGCCTGCTCTGTCTGCCTGCTTAGACCTTGAGGCAAAGCAAGAGGAAGGCTACTCCCTGGGAAAACTCACTAGTTCAAGACCAAGTACTCTTAAGGCAAAACCTGATCAATGAGACCACAGAAAAATTAATATTGTCAGCCCAGAAAAGAAATCATAAGGAAAGACAAAAAAGAAATAAAAAATAAAGGCAACATTCACAGTATGCATGGAAAACAGCAATTTTCTTTATTTCTTCATAGAAAAACTTTATAAGACAACACTCTCCAAAACAGGAAAAAAAAAAAAAAAAAACAAGTAATTCACATAAAATTAAATACAACTGGCTTTAAAACATGAAAATGTGCTCATGTTCACTTGAAAAT
The DNA here is from genome assembly GCA_004024805.1 of Geosciurus inauris. NCBI lineage: Eukaryota > Metazoa > Chordata > Mammalia > Rodentia > Sciuridae > Geosciurus > Geosciurus inauris. The sequence continues at coordinate 80,051 of PVHX01001983.1, forward strand.
AAAGGCAATTTTAAAAGATACCACTGTTCACACGGTCCATTGGCAAACACTTGAAAGTTCAGTTACACTGTTAGAAACTTTCCTTCAATTAGTGGGAATAAAAACAGGTGTGACCCACTAGGAGAAGCATTTGACAATACCTATCAAAATTCAAATCGATCCAGTAAATTCATATTAATAGGAATTTATCCTAAAGTAACTCACATGTAAACAAAGATATATGTACAAAAGTAGCCATTGTAACATTGCTTTCAATAACATGCAATTAGAAATGACCCAAAGAGCCAGTGACAGGAGAGTGACTAAATAAATTGTAATAAATATATTACATAAATATATTACATGGGGCTGGGGTTGTGGCTTAGCGGTACAGCACTTGACTAGTACATGTGAGGCACTGGGTTCAATCCTCAGCACCACATAAAAAGAAATAAAATAGAGGTATCATGTCCAACCTCAACCAAAAAGAAAAATATTTTTAATTTATTTATTCTAATTAGATATACAGACAACAGAATTCATTTTGATTCATTGTACACAAATGAAGCACAACTTTTCATTTCTCTGGTTGTACATGTAGAGTCATACTATATGTGCAATCATACATGTACCTAGAGTAATGATGTCCATCTCATTCCATCATCTTTCCTACCCCATGTCCTCTCTACTCCCCTTTGACCAAAGTTCCTATATTCTTCCCATGCTCCTTCCCCTATTATGGATCAGCATCCACTTATCAGAGAGAATATTCAACCTTTGGTTTTTTGGAATTGGCTTACTTCGTTTAGCAAGATATTCTCTAACTCCATCCATTTACCTACAAATGCCATAATTATAATTCTCTTTTATTGCTGAGTAATATTCCATTGTGTATAATACCACAGTTTCTTTATCCATTCATCTATTGAAGGGTGTCTAGGTTCATTCTATAGTTTAGCTATTGTGAATCAAGCTGCTATAAACATGGAAGGGGTTGCATCACTGCAGTATGCTGTTTTTAAGTCTTTTGGGTATAGACCAAGGAGTGGGATAGCTGGGTCACATGGTGGTTCCATTCCAAGTTTTCTAAGGAATCTCCATAGTGCTTTCCAGATTGGCTTCACCAATTTGCAGTCCCACCAGCAATGTATGAGTGTGCTTCTTCCCCCACACCCTTGCCATCACTTATTGTTGTTTATATTCTTGTAACTGCTGTTCTGACTGGCATGAGATGAGATTTGAGTAGTTTTGATTTGCATTTCTCTAATTGCTAGAGATGTTGAACATTTTTTCATATATTTGTTGACTGATTGTCTATCTTCTTCTGAGAAGTGTCTGTTCAGCTCCTTAACCCATTTATTGATTGGGTTGTTTGGTTTTTTGTGTGTGTGTGTTAAGTTTTTTTAATTCTTTATATACCCTGGAGATTACTGCTCTATCTGATGTGGGTGTGGCAAAAATTTGCTCCCAAAATGTAGGCTCTCTATTTGACTCATTAATTCTTTTGTTGAGAAGAAGCTTTTTAGTTTGAGTCCATCCCATTTATTGATTCTTGCTTTTATTTCTTGCGCTTTAGGAGTCTTACTAAGGAAGTTGGGGCCTAGTCCGACATGATGAAGGGTTGGGCCTACTTTTTCTTCTATTAGGCATAGGATCTCTGGTCTAATTCCTAGGTACTTGATCCACTTTGAGTGGAGTTTTGTGCATGGTAAGAGATAAGGGTTGGTTTCATTTTGCTGCATATGGATTTCCAGTTTTCCCAGCACCATTTGTTGAAGAGTCTCTTTTCTCCAATGTATGTTTTTGGAGCCTTTGTCTAGTACAAGATAACTGTATTTATGTGGGTTTTTCTCTGTCTTCTATTCTGTACCATTGGTCTACATGTCTATTTTGGTGCCAATACCATGCTGTTTTTTTTAAACTACAGCTTTGTAGTATAAAGTCTCATATTATGATTCCTCCTGCTTTACTCTTCTTGCTAAGGATTGCTTTGGCTATTCTGAGTCTCTTATTTTTCCAAATGAATTTCATGATTGTTTTTTCTATTTCTATAAGGAATGATGTTGGGATTTTAAGTGGAATTGCATTAAATCTGTATAGCGCTTTGGGTAATATGGCCATTTTGACAATATTGATGCTGCTTATCCAAGAGCACAGGAGATCTTTCCATCTTCTAAGATCTTCTTCAATTTCTTTCTTTAGTGTCCTGTAGTCTTCACTGTAGAGCTCTTTCACTTCTTTTGTTAAATTGATTCCCAAGTTTGTTTGTTTTTTTTGAGGGCTGTTTTGAGTGGGATAGTTTTCCTGATTTCTCTTTCAAAGGATTCATCACTGATGTATAGAAATGCCTTTAATTTATGGGTATTGATTTTATATTCTGTTACTTTGCTGAATTAATTTATTAATTCTAAAAAAATATTTTTAAAAATTTAAAAAAAGAAAAAAATGCATTACCTGTATCAGGGCTGGGGGAGGGGTAGCCAAGCACTCACCCAACATATGTGAGGCCCTGGATTCAACCCCCAGCACCACACACACACACACACACACACAGCTACATGTATCATATTAATATGTTAATATTTTACAAAACCATTTATAAGAAAAGGTTTATATTTTAATATTCCATAAAATGTGTTCAAGATATATTACATGAAAAACAAAGTGCAAAAGAGCAATTTATGCTAAGTAAAATGTTTACACATTTACTTAGACATAGATTGCTATGGATTGAATGTGTGTGTCCCTCCAAAATTCATGTTGAAACTTTAATCTCCAATGGAATTAGGAGTTGGGATCTTGGGAGGTGACCAGAAGATGAGGGCACAAGCATCATGAAGGGGACTAATGCCCTTATAAGAAGAGACATAAGAGAGATTCTCCCCATCCCCATCTCTCTCTACCATGTTAGTGGACAGCCAGAAGATAACCATGTACAAACTAGGAATAGAGCCCTTACCAGACACTAGATCTGCCAGTGCATGATCTTGTACTTAGCAGGCTCCAGAATTGTGAAAAACAATGTTTGTTGTTTAAGGCACTCAATCTATGGTATTTTGCTATAGCAGCCCCAGCTGACTAAGACATATATGCTCAAACATTCCAGAAAGCAGGTGCAAATGGCTGTTTCTGAGGGAGACAGTTTGATTTTTCATCCTCTACCACTCTGTTTGACTGCTTGACACTTCTTCACAATATTCATTTGTTGCTTTGTTCTTTATTAGCTACCTGCCTAAGAATCACACAAAGAAGATGCTGATCCATAATGGTGGGGACAAGCAGAGGGGAGGGAGGGGAATGGGTGTATAGGGGTGGGGAAGGTGGAATGAAGGGCATTATTACCCTATGTATGGGTATAACTGCATGAATGGTGTGATTCTACATTATGTACAATCAGAGAAATGAAAAGCTGTGCTCCATTTGTGTAAAAACTAAATTTTAAAAAAAAGAAGAATCACACAAAGACAGGTGACAACCACAGGGTAGGGCAAAGAGGGTCAGGGTTTCATGCAGTGGCTGGAGGCTGTGACTCAAGGAGGATTACTCATTTTTTCTGTATCTGAGAAATAGGAATAATAATAACACAAGTCTATTTTGATTACTAATTTGAACCCTAAGACTTGCACTGTGCAATTAACAATTAATATCTCATATATTTAAACCCTTTCAAATTCACTGCCTGAAGTTTACTTAGCTCACAGGAATGGTAAATCTGGACTTGCATCTGAGAGGATAATTTTACTCTGCAATAACAAATGTCTAATTTAGAGCCACCATGCTGCAAGACCAAATATGACCCACAGAAGTGTAAACACAATCACATCAGGAGCAGGAGGCAGCAGTCTTGAGAAGTATTTGCCTGATGAAAATGAGTCTCCTAGATTGATATATGAGCCAATGTGCTTGATGTGGATTTCTCAAAGCCAAGAAAGAGTATAATGAACAACTACTTTGCTGTTTCTTTTAAATTTATGGTTTCCCAATTCAAACCTTTGAACATAACTTCCACGAAATACCAGGCAACACATTACATAAAATCAACATTTTTCATAAAAGCATTGTCTCTAGCCTTATTCTTTTTATATATTCTTGGAGGACATATATGTTCAGGTATTCAAGATGATGTGCCATGATGACTATAGGTTCCTTTGCATGGTACAGGAAAAAAGAATAGAAAAATATGATAAAATGTTAACAATCACTGAATTCAGGTGGTACAAATATAGGTGTTCATGGCATTGTTCTTTAATCTTTTTTCTGTATTTGAACATTTTCATAAAGGTCTAAAAAGCAAATACATCCCATTGTATAGGTATAAGAACACAAATTTTCCCTAAGCAGAAAGCAAGATGGGATGATTTCACAAGGGGGTGTCAGCAGGCAACTGTAGTGAAAAAAAGAAAAAAAAGAAAAACCTAATTCTAGATTTAAATACTTCTCTAATTCTAGAATCCTGGTTATTGCAGAATCTGGGTCACCTGCTGCTTGCTCATTTATTGGAATGGAAATGTTTCTACTATGAGAATAGTTTAATCATAAGATAAATACTCTGCAAATGAATGATTAGGAAACTCCATACAAGGGAGAGACATCCTTCATTCATGATTTCTTGAGTAAGGTAATAGCATATAAATAACTTATGACTGACTTTTATTTATTGTAAAAGAATATAACAAATCATTCACCATGCTAGTCAGTTAAACTTAGGGCAATGAATTGGAAAGATGTGAGATATTTGCTAAATAAATGGTTGCAAGAAATATCACCAGGTTCAGAACTACAAAGTTGAATGAATTTCTCAATGTATTTTATGATGATCATCCCCATTTCTCAGATAAGGAAAGAGTGGCAAAGTGTCTTTTCAAGGCTGATATTACTAAGTTTTCCCCTTGGCCAGAGTCCCAACCTGCTGTTCTCTGGATGAGGCATCATGTTAAAACAGATGTTGTCTTTATAGATTAAGACAGTTTGTCAAAATTACATGGATTTGCAGCAGGGTAGAAAGCACATGAGGAATAGGTTTTCTCATACAATGTGGGAGGGGAGAGTAAATTGGTACAATTTTTCTTAAAAGGCTCCAGCAACATTCAAATTTTTAACTTTGTACATTCTCTGACCCAGCAATTCTGCACGTTAAAGAAATAAATACACATAAGAACAAAGAAGTCTATACAAGAACGAAGTCAGCATTGTTTACAACAGTATTTATAGAGAAGTATTAAAATGAACTATAGAACACTCAAATAATGGGATGCTATACTATCATATTCAAAAGAATAGCTGGGCATGGTGGTGCATGCCTGTAATCCTAGGAATTTGGGAGGCTAAGGCAGGACATGGTAAACTGGAGGCCAACTTGAGCAACTTAGCAAGAACTAATCTCAAAATAAAATTTTTAAAAGGGGTTGGAGAATGTACTTCAGTGGTAGAGCACTTGCTTGGCATGCTCAAGACCCAGAGGGTTAACCCCCAGTATTGTAAAATAAAAGAATAAAGTGACTGTATATTAACCAGCATTAGAAAATATTTGAGACATGATGTCAAATGAACAGAAAAGACACAAATGAGTTTCAAAACAAGACTAAGAGTATAGCATTCATGTTTACACAAAGTTTATGTTTACATATGCATTTTCCATAGGCAAATACATTGACAAAGTTCTGAAAGGACACACACATGCACACACTGCCAATACCGGTCACGCCTAGGGAACAAAGTTGAATGGAGGAATCAGAATGAAAAAGGATACTCATTTTTTGTTTGTTTGATATTTGTTTTGTTTTCTGCTTTGGAAGTTTCCTAATGAGACTGCAGACATGTCTTTCAATTTTTTTTTTTTTTTTTGTAAAGGAAGAAGCAGCTTTATAATTTTAAATGTTCAAAATATTTCAAATAAGAATTTTTATAGCATTATTAATCATTTAAATATTGAAATAGTTTTAAATCCACAAAATAATGTTAACGTAGTAGAAATTAACAAAGTGCTACTGCTGAAACAATACTGATTCAGAGATTCATTGTATATTATATTGTTATATTTCTAAGGAAACTGGAAATATTAATTAGTCCCATTTAAAATTAAATAATGGGTATAATAATGGGTGTAAAAAATGGGTGTAAAAATAATGGGTGTAAAAAACCCATTATCTCTAACTTGCACAATTTGGAAGAATATATAATACAGCCCCCACAGCTTTCAAATAAGCTTTGAGAAATTTGGACTTTAACCTCGCCATGTTATAGCCATTTGAACATTTTAAGACTTATATGAGAGCCGGGCGCAGTGGCACAAGCCTGTGTTCCCAGCACTTAGGGAGGATGAGACAGGAGAATCGTGAGTTCAAAGCCAGCCTCAGCAACGGCAAGGTGCTAAGCAACTCGGTGAGACCCTGTCTCTACATAAAACACAAAAAAAGGCTGGGGATGTGGCTCAGTGGTCGAGTGCCCCTGAGTTCAATCTCCAGTACCAAAAAAAAAAAAAAAAAAAGACTTATATGAAAAGGACAGCATGCATTACTGAAGATTTTATCAATGACATAGATTTTTTAAAGAACACCATTCTATTATGCTGTGAGTCCAAAAGCAACAAGAGATTTTAACAAGCTGATTTTAAGTTATCTACTTCGTAAAAAAAAAATAATTCAAAATTTTCTGTTGATGTTTATATGAAAGGCATGGGCAGGAATCAGAACAACCTACACATACAAATAACAAACTATTAAGTGGAAAGTAGATGAAAAAGAGTTACCCACAGGAACAAAAGTTTATAAAGAAACTTCAAGCTAAATAATTGTGCTTCAAAAATACACAAATAAAAAGGTCAAAGAAGAGATACTAAAGAGTTCAGAAAGTAATGGTAAAAAGACAAAAACATGCAAAGAGAGAAGGGGAAGATTAAAATAAGATTACAGAAGCATTAAGAGCAACAGAAAAAAACACAAGTGAAAAAGACACATGGTAGGTAGGTGTGAGGAAAACTAATAAAAACACATGAAAAAACAGTAATAAAAAGTGAGTGTAGCCGGGCGTGGTGGCACATGCCTGTGATCCCAGTGGCTGAGGAGGCTGAGGCAGGAGGATCTCCAGTTCAAAGCCAGCCTCAGCAATGGCAAGGCGCTAAGCAACTCAGTGAGATTGGCTCTAAATAAAATACTAAATAGGGCTGGGGATGTGGCTCAGTGGTCTAGTACCCCTGAGTTCAATCCCTGGTACCAAAAAAAAACAGTGAATATAGAGAATATACTGGATATATACACATGTATAATTTATACTCCTGAAGTGGAGAACAAATGAAATTGAAGCTATCTCCAAAGACAGAATAGGAAACTTCATAAACAAGAAAAATTGAGAGAGATATATATTTTTAAAGGAAGTACAATTTTAAAAGAGCAAAAATATAAGTGTTAAGGATATTATTTTCAAACAAATAAAGTAGTTCTACATCCCAAACCAATACCTGGTGTGCAAAATCCTTGGCTTTTGCCATCCAAAGTATATAACAGCTTTGATTTCCTTATTTCAAACAAAGAATTGTGTGATATAACCTATATTCAAGGAACAGGATCCAGAAAAGTGTCAACAAACTCACATATCCCTGCTTAACATCCTTAATTTTTTAAAAAAGATGTAAAAACACAGCATTTTATCCCTGTATTAATGCCTAGCCTTATAAAATAGTCTCAGTAATTAAATAAGGTTTGAGAGAAAAATGGGTGTTTGGACTGGTTCTTTCACTTGTTCACCTTCTGATATTCTCTTCCCATTCCTTTCCAAATAATTCTTTATTATATTTGACAAGTACAAATCAGACTTTTTACATAAATGCATACGCACACACACAAACACACACACACAACGCCCGTGGACGAACTTAACACAAAGAGGGAAAATAAAAGTTCATAGTGGCAAGTACCAGAGTTCTCATTTGCTTCCACAGGAACTAATGACCCTAAGGAGAATAGTGAGTTCAATTGCACAGATTAGACCCTTGCATCTTAACTTTATGCTTCAAATAATTTTTCCTTAACTTAAAAAAGCAGATAAACACCAGGCAGGAGGAAGCTTGGTAGGAAGGACGCTAGTCATTATTCTGTTTCTTGACCTGAAAGGACCAGACTAAAGCCATTTTGTGACTCTAGGCCTCTTGTCCAGAGCCCTAGGTCCCCCACCCAGTTACTGGAAGTTGCAACACAACGGCACCCCTCCCTGGCGCCAAAAAGTGGTTCTGCAACTTGAGTCAGCTAATCAGAAGGCCAGGCAATGAGGTCATTGTAGCCAGACCTATCAATAACCTAAAGGTCAACTGGGCCCATTGTAGCCAGACCTATCAGTCTAAAGGCCCACTGACCACCCAGTGACTTCACCCATCCCCATCCAATCCTACTGCTGTTTCCCCTGCGTGCGCTTTCCCTTACCCAATCATGTAACACCAAGGCAAGTACTCCCCTGCTTGCAATTGTAACCCATAAAAATCCCTGCTCCCCTAGACTCGGGGCCGCGCTTCCTAACCCGCTGCGTCCGTGTGGGTTGGCGGACCCTACTCGAGTTTGAATTAAAGACCCTTTTGTGATTACATCGGAATCGGACTCCTGGTGGTCTCTGGTGGTCTCGAGTCTGGGCATTACATCAGTTGAACACATGGTACTTTGACTTTGTTGTGATAATTCAATGAGCTACACATTCAGGAGGACTTTTCTGCATGCTTCTGTGTGTAAGCCACACATATAGACTAACACAAAGGTATATGAATGTTTGTTGAAACAAGTAGTGATTACACATGTAAGAGCTGGTATTACAGCTGATACCCTCTAGGCTATCACGGTGATTGAACCAGGGTTCCATCAAAATGGAATTATAAGCCAAGGTCAGGGTTCTTTGGCCCTTTGTTACATACACACAGCAGAAACAGTTACTGTCTGCGCTGTCATATTCATTTATTTCCCCTCTCCTCTTCTCTCCCCTCTTCTCTTTCCACAAACTGAACTCTGAACACTAAGCCTGAGGATCAAAATACCATGTTTAGTTCCACCTGCAAAGATAAATATAACTTGTTGTTAACATCCAAAATATATCATCATACACTATTTACTTTACAGTTACCCTTCAGAGGAGCATCCTGACTCTTAGATGGGCTTTTAAAACAGGACAGTAAGAAATTTCTAGCAGTGAAGCACATCCCGTTTAGAAAAGCTTTAGACAATTTGAAAGGACTGAAATTCCTTAAATCTGAACCCTGAGTAAAGGATTAGACATTGGCTGGAAAATGAAATGGGGATTTAAGAGAAAGCCTCCCCGGGTTTGGTTCTGTTTTAATGTAACATTAGAAGGGGAAACTGCTTGCCAAACATGAAACTGTCATTTCAAAATTGGGGAATACAATGTTTTCTTTTTTTGTTGCTATTTTCAGTAAGAAAAAGAATTCTAAACCATGATATTGTCTTTGAAGCAAGAAGAACATTTCTTCCGTATTATTACGCTTTTTTCTAAACATCAAAAATTTTAAAAAGTTATCCTAAGTTTAACTGAGAGCTCTTAGTAACTATTCTTCTAAGCAGGTTTGCTTCAAACTCACTATTACCCTAGCAAGTGTGATTAGTAACAGCACAGCTGGTAGCCAGGGCTCAGGATAAGAAGGTTAAGGAGATTCCTTCCCAGTCAGGAGATTCTACTCACCCAGATGTTTTAGATTTGAGGACTGAGTAGGTTCTGAGCAAGAGAGAGAGGGAAGAAGAGGTGGAAACATCAAGCCAATGAGTCACACCGTCTAATGCAGAGGTAAGCCATAATCCTGAATTCATGACTAGTTGCCCTCCATGCAATCTTACAGTGCTTGGCACTGTATCAAGGGTAGACAGCGAGGCAGGAGCACAGGTACCCACATAGGTCAGCCTGCTTCCTGCCTAGAGAGAGACCCACCACTAAGCTCTGCTCCTGAGGCAGCCAACCTCCCAGCCGCTGGAATTCCCTAGCACTTCGTTGGCTCACCTCTAAGATAATAGTGAGCTACACTGGCTTCTTTATTTCAGGAGCTTAGCTCTTTCAAATAAGCCACAGGTATCTGACTCTACCAAAAGTAAGCTTCACGCTTTGTAAAACTCAAGAAAACCATGCACGTGAAACCCAGGCAGCACACCACTTGACTGCCAGCACCCTCCTGAGAAGGAGCATCTGGTTCACAACCACCACCTGCTATTTTTGTTCTTTCCCCAGTCCCTTTATAATGCCACAAGCAGCCTGTGAAGTGTGGGGACTTCACAAAAGAATCTTAGCACGTGCTGAGGTGAATAGGAGGAAAACAAGTTTATGGTCTCTCACACAGGATCAACATGCTAATCATATTGCGTGGAATCAGCAAAACAAGAACATTCCCTGGGCACCTGCAGAATGAGTTCAGCTCGGAGGAGCTCCAACCCACACTTAATGGGCTGCCCTTTGATTGCCTTTTAAAAGAAACGGTGAAATGTGGCACCTGGACACCACTTCTTCCTACACCACCCTTAGTCCATTAAACACAGGCAGTGATTGTGTAAAGGCTGCTGGCTGGTGACCAGCATGAGTTTCATAGGGTGAGCAATCAGGTAGGGTGTTCCAGGTTTCCCTGGATTGATGGTCACTCACAGTAGCAGGGCTGGGGGTTCCACAGCAGCCAGACTCTGCAGAGGGCTAGTCATTTCAAGGTCTGGGCCTTGGTATCTTCATATGTAACACACGAGAGGTGGAAGTTTTCTGCTTGTTTTGAATCTGTCAGTATTTCCCCAAGTGTGGCCTTCTATCATTGGTGCCCTGACACAGGGCCTGGCAGTGGCATTCCAAGGGGAATGGGGCTCATGAGCGTGGGGGGGGGGGGACACACTTTCATCCTACATGTATAATTGGCTTCACATGATGCTCATAAAAGGCAGACTAGCTTTGAGTCCATTTTATTTTATTTTATTTTTTTACATCTACTACAGAAAATTCACCCCCTTGTTGCATGCACCCAGGAGAGACTGTTCCCAACACCACCCCCATTCTGGTATACCACTGTTGTCTGACCGATGGTAGATCACACACTTTTGAATGCATAGTTTCAATTTCTAAGTACAAAGTCTGTGATTCTATTAAACTACAACTGTACTTGAGGCAGCGTTTGATAATTTGTCATTCTAGAGCAATGTGATTTCATCTTTGCCTTACTTCATTTAAAAGATAACCCACCAAAAAGGTCACATTTAATCACCTTATAATGCCCTCTATCAGTGGCTGAAAAATGGCATGTTTTAAAAATTATTTACATGGCTATTTACATTTTAAATTATACAGAGCTGGAAAAATGCCTATAGTTGAAAGCAGATGCAAATCCCTTTTGAACTAATTTGGTCAGGCAGGTTAGCCACACTCATACCAATGGAAGTTCAAATTTGGGGGAGATTTGTTTCCCTTAAGGAAAAAATACTTTTATATAGTATTTTCAGTCAATTTTGTATGTTTACCTCTTTGCAAATAGATGTCAATGCTATTAAATTTCTTTTCCCTTAAAGATCAAATTAAGGTAATTCCCTAGGCTTAAAATTTTGAAAGAAATCAATAAATGTCAGTCCCAAGGCTCTTATTAGAAAAAGTATTTCTGAGTTGTCTAAATATGAATGTACAATCTCAGCAAAGTACATCACATGACTATGAGGTAGACATGGTTCCATTCTTCACTAAGCTGCTTTGGTTATCTTCTGCCTTTTACCACTAGTAGAATCAGAATGTTCTTTAGAGTAAAAAAAAAAAAAAAACAAAAAAAAAAAACAGAAAGAGGGAAGATAATAGAGAAAGTACACTCAAATGACTCCACTGACAACCCTAACCAGTGTACACTGAGTCTGTTGTACAGGAATGCGGTCTGACATGCATGTTGATCACATAAAGGTAAGGCCAGTGAGGTCTCATTTCTGGAAATCGGAGCTCCATCAATCACTCAGAAGGTGGCTGTGTGGAGGTGTGTGTGCATGACTGGGACAAACCTGAAGAGCAAGTGATCGCTCTTTCAGTGATCTGTGCATTGTCCTCCACATAATGGACACATTATTTTATTTAATCCTTATGGTAACTTTATGGGTTTCAGGTGGAAAATGAATTTGATAAGGTTAATTTGCTCTTTGAACCTGTAGCCAATAAGTGGCAGGAGCAGAACACAGCCCAGGTCTAAAGTCAAGGTGATGCCAAATTTGATGTTTGCCATTTACCAGTGGTTAAAGAACTAATCCATTTTCCCTTGAGACTATACGCAATAGAAGAGGACTTTCAGGGCAAGACTGGGGTTGGGAGGTAGATTAGGGTATCAGCCTAAGGCTTCCTCCCCTGAAACTCAGTTTCTTTAGAAAATTGTACCCAGGAGAAGACTATCCTCTCAGGAGCCTTTTCCAATGGCACAGAACCCAGAGGTGTCAGGATCAAAGTGCACACAGTTGCTCATCACTTGCTTAAAACTTCACTACTAGAAGTAACTTTCTGCCACCAAATACAGGCAGGTTCCCTGTGTACAATCCACATTTCACTATGAACAGTTGCGGGGCAAAAGACTTCAACACATTCTCTTCCCTAAATAGGCACCATGCTAAAGAGATTGGTGCTGCAAAGCCTGTCTAATACTCTAAATATTTACTCTTCAACAGAACAAGTAAATCCTCCAGTCCTGGGATCAAATATACAAACAGGTCCTACTGCCTCCACAAGCTGCACCCTCTCCCCGTGCCCCTATACACCCGGCACACTCAATCATGTTACACAACATAATTTCTCAAGTAGGTGCTAAACACTACACTGTGGTACCAAGTATGTTCTACACGTGTACTTTCATTGAGTCTCCTTTAAATACAGTTTCCCATGAGCCCTCCAATACTACAGCATAAGCATATTCCCCATTTTTCAAGTAAGGATACCAAGTTTCAAAGAGTATGTTGTCCACCGTTGCACAGATGATACAGGAAAATGTTTGGATTTAACCCCAAGTTCTGTAATCTTTCTGATATTCCATTCATTCTCCTCTTAGTTTTAGTTAGGAATATACATTTCTAATTAATTACAATAAACATACAAAGCAATCACATACTTTAAATGCAGTCAACATCAGCCTACCCAGGCACTCAAAGATACACACATACCTACTGACACACAAAGCTTTTATTATCTCCTACTCTCCATAATGCCTAAATGACTGACTGCTTCTTTCTCAATTTTTCTTCACTCAAGCTATTATGTCTAAACTGTCACTGTACTTAAATGACAGTCACTTCATTCTGCTGTGAAATGGAGATCTATTAAAACAAGCTCTACAGAGCCACTCAGACTAGCTGGCAGCTTTTACTCCAACACTGGCCAAACTGTCCCCAGACAGTTTGATTTGAGTGGTTTTCTCTATCCCTTCCCCCACTCTAAACTATGGACTGTTCCTCTTCTCCCCAAACTTCCCAGTGACTTTAGAAGATCTGCATCAGTGATACTAGGAAGGAAGGGAGGGAGGGAAGGAGGGGAAAGGAAAGAATAGAGGAAGAGGGAAAACTGGAGGAAAAGAAAGCGAACACGCTCTCAATCACAGCTTCAGGAGGGCAAGGATACCTTGGTTAACAGAAACCTCAAAGATAAGATGTGACATTTATGGGACAATGGCAAGTCACAAACAAATGTTAGTCCTAGGTCACTGTGTAAAAAGATTACCTAATAAAGGAATGTGTCCCTCCTGCAATTAAAAACTATTTGTGTATCTCCAACCCACCCCTACTCGAAAAGTAATAACACTCCAAAATCCAATTCTAAGATAATAAAGGCAAAACGAGAGAAGTCTATTTTAAAGGCCAGTAGTGAGGAAAAAGAAAGTTCTTTAAGAAAAAAACAAACTGCTCAAAATATTCTCATAGATGAGTTATAGAAAACAGAGTTTTGTATAACAACTACATATTAGAATAAACCTCAAAAACTACTGTTCTATAATGTGCCTGGCAAGGCTTATCATCTGATTATCTTTATAATATGCAGCTTCTGAAAAAAATCATCTTCTCCAGTACTCAAATGTTGAAATCATTGCTTACAAAATGCACATAAAATTAAACTGAAAGACAGGGAGGTGATCAAGGGTCAAATCTGACCTTGACCCACCCAAAGCTCCAACAGGACTCATCTGTGGCCTAGCCCACTTGTCTGGAGAGAACTTTATCCTATTATCCTGGTTGGCTTTAAATGGATTATGTGCTCACCAGGATGCCTTCTTCAATCCCAGAGATCCTCTAAAACCACACCCTGTGCTTTTCTTCAAAGACAGGCTTTTCTTTTCTGTACATGCCCCTTTTCACTTATTAAATTGCCCTATTAACAGAGTTAAGTTGCTTGTTTGGTTCAAGTCTATGTTGCACAGATGATACAGGGAAATGTTTGGATTTAATCCCAAATTCTATAATCTTTCTGATATTCCATTCATTCTCTTCTTAATTCCAAAAAGGCCTCAGGATGCCCAATTGCTCTCTAAATATTAAAACTTCCTTTCATTTCTCCTCACCTCCCAACTACCCATGACCAATGGTTCTAGAAAGAAGAGGTGCTCTCCTACCTCTGAAGAGAATTGTGCATTAAAAAAAAAAAAAGAACAGTGCTTGAGGGAACTGAGATCAAGAGGAATGGGCTAGCCGGTGGCTCATGCCTGTAATCTCAGCACTTAGGGAGGCTGAGACAGGAGAATCAAGAGTTCAAAGCCAGCCTCAGCAACGGCAAGGCACTAAGCAACTCAGTGAGACCCTGTCTCTACATAAAACACAAAATAGGGCTGGGGATATGGCTCAGTGGTTGAGTACCCCTGAGTTCAACCCCCCAGTACCAAAAAAAAAAGAGGAATGGGATACCTGTTCCGACTAGAAAAATGCCAAGCTTAGAAAGTGAACATAGTTATTTCTAGTAAATAACTTTGTTTTAAGTCAGTGAACCTTCTACTAGTTTTTATTGTGATAAGATACCTATAACATAAAACTTCCAATATTAATTTTTTTAAATATACAGTTATTTTTAATGTTAAATAATATTCTATTGTATGTTGCTATGGTCTGAATGTTTGGGACACCCCTCCCCAAAATTCCTATGTTCAAAACTCATTACCAATGTGATAGTGTTAGAAGGTGGAGCCTTTGGGAAGTGATTAGGTCACCAGGGCCAGGCGCTCATGAATAGGATTAGTGCCCATATAACAGGCTCAGAGAACTGCCTTACCTCTTACACAATGGAGAAAACAGCAAGAAGGTGCCATCTGTGAACCAGAAAATAGGTCCTCATCAGACAGTAAATTGGATGGCATCTTGATCTTGTATTGTAGTCCTCAACTTCCAAACTGTGAGCAATCAATTCCTATGTATTAATTATCCAGTTCATGGTATTTTGTTATAATAGCCTAAACAGATTGAGACCAATGTATCTACCACATTTTGTTCATGTATTAATCCATCCACGGACCATTAAGGTTGCTTCTAACTTTTGTTTATTGTGAATTATGCTATTATAAACATGCCTAAGACCCTGGTTTCAATTCTTTATAGCACAGAACCAGAAGTGAAATTGCATAGCATGGTAATTCTATCTTAATTTTTTGAGGATCATTTATACTATTTTCCATAGTCACTGTACCATTTTATTTTGCCATCAATAGTACACAAGAGATCTAATCTGTCCTCATCCTAGTGACACTATTTTATTTGTTTTATTTTATTTGTTTGCTTGCTTTGATAACAACCACCCTCATGGTTACGAGATGTCACCTCATTGTGGTTTTAACTTATATTTTCATAAGGATTAATTTATTAAGTCATTTTAAACTAAAAGTTTGGAAGAACGGTGTACAGGAGTTAGGCTCTATGCAAGTTTCCCTTCATAAAAATCATTCATTCTTTGTTTTTTGGTACCAGGGATTGAACCCAGAGGCGCTTAACCACTGAGCCACATCCCCAGCCCTTTTTTATATTTTATTTAAAGATGGGGTCTGACTGAGTTGCTTAGGGCCTTGCTAAATTGCTGATGCTGGCTTTGAACTCCTTCTGCCTCAACCTCCAGAGCTGCTGGGATTACAGACGTGTGCCATGGTGCCTGGCTAAAATCATTCATTCTTGAGGACTCGGTCTTCTGCCCAGTCCTTGCGCTCTTCCCTCACTCTCCATAATACAGTCAGGAGATTGTCTACTTCATTCTCCTGACTGCATCTCTCCCACTGGGTATAATCTGAGAAGCTTCCTTCCTGAAGTCTGGAAAGGAAGGAGGCAGAGAGAAATAGAAGGGTAGAAACGTATGACCAAAGAAACAGAACAGACAAGAACATTAAGAAGTAGGAGATAATGATAGCGGCTACCTCTTTCCTACCAAAAAAAAAAAAGGGGGAGGACAAACCTCATCTTCTCATCCCAATAGGAAAATATACATGAATTCAGAGAAAGTGAAATACAAGTGACTAATGAATATTTGAAATAAGTTCATCATAAGTAATATAAAAACACATTCACATTGGGACAGTAACATTTTTTTCAACTCAAAGCAAAAATTTCTTCAAATGATAACAATCTGTATTCTGACAAAACCTTTCAAATGGGTATATTCTTTCTGTACAACTACTTGGTAACTTGCATCCATTAAGAGCACCAAAATAGGGCTGGGGATATGGCTCAGTGGAGAAGTGTTTACCTAGCATGCATGAGGTCCTAGGTTCAATCCTCAATACTGCAAAAAAAAAAGAAGTGGGGAACACTAAAATTGGTCCTTTGGGGCTTAGAAATGCCAGTTTTAGGAAACATTCCTCAGAAATCAACAGGAAATGAGAAAGGTATATACATATACTAGAAATAGCCTAAGTCTCCAACAAATATATAGGGACAAAGTAAGTGAATATATCTGCTGTATATAATAATGTAGTCAGTGATAATTTTTTAAATAAGTTTCATTACATGAAAAATGTTCGGATTATATCATTAGATATCAATAGGCTGCATATAGAACCATATATTATATATATACACACACATATATATATGACCTCATAATATTTAAACCAAAAGATCACCAATTATTAGATCAAGAAACCAAGTCCCAAATGCCTACCTTGCTATTTTAAGCTATATAAAGTTAAGTGCATTTCCTAAATTCTCAACCCTTGGTTTCATCTGTAAAAATGGGTAAAAATGAGCAGCTACCTCACAGAGCTTGGGAGAGGATTAAATAAAGTAAGCCATATAAAGTAATAAACCTTACAGAATAAAATTAGTTTTTACTTTTATTTTCAAAACTGGAAAATTATTCATTAAAAATGGAAGTCATTTATAGCAGTCAAAAATACAATAAGTGGCAAGCACTGTGTCAGTTTTGGAACATGTGCCCTGGGCATGCAATGAATAAAGTGATACTAAGGGGACACTCCAAAAACACACTGTGAGGATCATCACCCTCCTGTGTTCACTCATGCTACAACATAGTGTTTGTCACAGTTAATGATAGTGTCAAGAAGGAATGCAAAAAAAAAAATCATTATTGTTTTAAAAGGGCGTGGCAGGAAGGAAGGAACCTAAGAGTAAAATTTTAGGAATAAAAATTCTGAGGGCAATCACGTTGGATTAGGCCCCAAATTCCTTAACAAGACTCCTATAGCACAAGAAATAAAAGCAAGAATCAATAAATGGGATGGACTTAAACTAAAAAGTTTCTTCTCAGCAAAAGAAACTATCAATGAAGTGAACAGAGAACCTACATTCTGGGAGCAAATTTTTGCCACAAGCACATCAGATAGAGCACTGATCTCCAGGATATATAAAGAACTCAAAAAACTTAACACCAAAAAAACAAACAACCCAATCAATAAATGGGCTAAGGAGCTGAATAGAAACATCTCAGAAGATACACAATCAATAAATATATATATGAAGAAATGTTCACCATCTCTAGCTATTAGAGAAATGCAAATCAAAACTACGCTCAGATATCATCTCACACCAGTCAGAATGGCAGCTATCCAAAATACCAGCAACAGTAAGTGCTGGTGAGGATGCAGTGAAAAAGGTACACTCAAACATTGCTGGTGGGACTGCAAATCGGTGCAACCAATCTGGAAAGCAGTTTGGAGATTTCTTAAAAAACTTGGAATGGAACCACCATTCGATCCAGCTATCCCACTCCTTGGCCTATACCCTAAAGATTTAAAAACAGCACACTACAGTAACGCAGTCACCTCAATGTTTATAGCAGCACAATTCACAATTGCAAAACTATGGAAGCAACCCAGATGCCCTTCAATAGATGAATGGATAAAGAAACTGTGGTACATATACACAATGGAATATTATTCAGCAATAAAAGAAAATACAATTATGGCATTTACAGGCAAATGGATGGAATTGGAGAACATTATGCTAAGTGAAGTAAGCCAATCCCAAAAAACCAAATGCTGAATGTTCTCTCTGATTAGTGGATGAGGATACATAAGGGGGATGGGAACGGGAAACATAGGAGAAATGCAGGAAGTCTGGATGCAGGAGGCGGGGAGGTGGGAGGAAGAAAAGGGGAATGGGTATAGTAATGATGGTTGATCGAGAGGGTCATTACTAACCCTGGTGCATGTATGAAGACACAAATGGTGTGACTCTATCTGGTTTGCAACCAGAAAAATGGAATAACTGAGCTCTGTTCATGTACTATGACTTGAAACACATTTAAATAAAATAATTAAATCAAAAAAAAATTCTCAGGGCATCACTAATATAGAATGATGGTTGTGTTTTAAGAGGTGATCTTTTTTGCCTTTTAAAAAGAAAGGAAAGAAAGGAAAATACTTTCTAAAAACATTAAGTAACACAACTAGCTACTATCAAACAAAATCTGGAACCCCGGTATCTGACTCAAAAATGTTTAAGAAAGGATCAAAACAAAAAGCATAATTTTAAAAGTGTTGGCTATAAAAAATCAAAAACCAATATCTTTAGAAAATCTGGTTTTGCCTAGTAATGGAGGAAGAAATGCCAAGCATATGTAATAAACTTTTAAAGATTTCATGTATTTAAATTTCTACCACTTGCAACAAGATTTAATCAGGTGAGAAAAATACATGAAGAAAGATTGAGGAAGGTGCACTGATGACAGACAAAGCCATAAGCCTGGTATTTTAATGGAAGAAATTCACATGACACTGTGTTTTCCTTCCCTTGCCACCTGCCCTTTCCCAATACAAAAGACCAACCACTCTGAAATACCTTACAAACTAGCAATCCAGGATAAAACTATCTAGCCCTGTCTATTAGAGATCAGATACACTCAACAGAAAAGTCCTATGTGAAATCAGGATGTGTATTTTATAATACATGCCACTAAATAATTTGTGATGAAATAATGTTATCTTAGCTACCTCCTCAGCCATTCTATGGCACTTGGCTCATTAAAAGTAAAGTTATGCATTTTATTCCCAAATTAACATATTATAAATAGCTACCGTATAAATGCAAACTTTTTATTTTGCTAAATGAAAAAGTTATACTAAAGTTCTGCAAAGAATACCATCTCTTTCATTTTAGGTTGTTTACAAACAAAACATCCATTATAATTCATTTTTTTCTAGCCCAGTCAGAAGCTGTAGGAGGTAACCTATGGGTGTGTGAACCCAGTTCTTACTTCTTAACACCAGACTCTTGCATAGCAGGTATCTAGTCTTAACATAAATCCTATGATCATTTGATCACTTAAGGTACATGTATCAACCACTATGGAAATCAGTATGGAGGTTTCTCAAAAGACTAGGAATGGAACCATGATATAACCCAATGATTACTACCTCTTGGTGTTTATTCTAAAGAATTTAAGTCAGCATATTACAGTGGTACATGCATACCCATGTTTACAGCAGCATAATTCACAATAGCCAGGTTATTGAATCAGTCTAGGAACCCATCAATGGATAAATGGATAAAGAAAATGTGGTACATATATACAGTGAAATTTTATTCAGCCATAAAGAATAAAACTATGTCATCTGCAGGAAAATGGGTAGAACTTGAAAACATCATGCTAAGCAAAATAGGCCAAACTCAGAAAGTCAAGGGTTGTTGGTTTTCTCTCATATGTGGAAACTAGAGAGGAAAAAGGAAAAGAAAGGTGGGGAAAATCTCATGAAAATAGAAGAGAAATGAGTAGAGTAGAAGAAAGGAACCAGGGGGAAGGAAAAGGGCAGGGATACCAGAAAATACTGAGAGATAATATTGGTCAAATTATATTGTTTTATTGTGTGCACTTAAGAATATGTAACAATGAATCCCTCCATAATGTACAATTAAATTAATGCACCAATAAAAAATGGGAAAAATTTTTAAAAGATACATTTATAGAATTTAACATACAGTAATGACTACATGAGAAAATGTTTGTAAGCAAGCTATTATCAAAAACTTTTGAAGTATATCTGAAGATACCAACCTCTTCATTACAGGGTATATTACAGGAACATCCTTCAGTAATGAACTTCTCCTCGTATTGCACTTTTTTCTGACAGTCGTTTTCTCACTCTTTTCCCCCAATACATTCCCTTTCCCTCTTTTTACCCTTTATTTCTCTCTTCCCCTTCCTCTCAACTGTCCCAGAGTGCTTTATCCAAGGCTCCTGGCAAGGTAAATGATAAGAAAAAGCTCACTGGCCAGACATTCCTGTCACACAATAAGATGGTGTTGTTCCTTGAAGTGTTGAGGACAGCAGATCATTGGGGGCTGAATGGCCAGACAGCTCATACAGTTAACCTCATGAGGGGTAAAGCTCCTCACATAGCTTGGCATTCCAACAGTCACCCTGTCAGGAATGAGCTACTCATTTCTTACCCAGTCAGGTGTCAGCTTTACTCTGGGTTTCATATAAAGAGGTCTGACGAAAAGAAGCAAATGTTTCTCTGAAGAATCTTCTTTGTTGGTTTTTCCAAAATACTATAGCTTTTTAAAGCAAAAATGACAACATCTCAAATGATTACTTTTACTCAAAAATACTAACATCAAAACCATTGCCTAGAGTATTTCTATAAAAAAAAACTATTCTGAGAAGACTTATTTCTGCCTGCTAAAACATTACATTTAGCCTGCCATGAAAGTCTCATGAGATAATAATTAGTAAGCTTCAAATACAGAGAAGACTCACAGGAATCAGGAGGGAATGCAACCTTAGATTACAATGGCTATTTGCTTGGTTGTGTACATAAAATAAGCAGAGATAAATTAGGAGGCTGCCCCAGAGTGAGGTAAGCTTTGACTATAACTTGGTGTTCTGATTCCCAGTCAATACTTTCTGCATCTCTCCCTCCCAAGCTCACAAAGAAGAAAATGCATTAAAGTTACCTTTTACAACAGTGACACAAAGAATTTCCATTTCCAAATAGGGAATCAGCAGAACTTTAATTCCACATTTAGGAATACCATAACAAAACACATTTTTGAAAACAAAGTGGAGTTGGAAGCATCTAGTAATAATTCCTAGGAATGGCTTATTGAGTTTAAACAAGCATTAAATCAAGAAAATTAATCAACTACATAATGCTGCAATATTAAATAATATTTTGTTCTCTGTCAACAACATAATAAAATGGCATACATCATAATTTCCATTCTAGGAAAAACCATTCTTTTTTTTTTAATAACAAATATTTTGCTCTGTCAATCAAGTACTATCTACAATGGACCTTTTGGTCCCTACCCAGAGTTAAGCATAGTATAAAGGCTATGCTAAAAACCATCAAGATCTGGGGTATTCATATGCTCCATTTTTAACCAGCCATGCTGGGCTCCCATATTGCTGTCCATATGCTGCTGTAAAGTGGTATGTGCTGGCCACTAGTGTCTCCACTGTCCACACCGCAACATGGGAGTGAAAACAGAAAGAGCTGTTCAGCTTGGCAAAGCCCAATTCAGTCACTTCATTAGTGTTTCTCTTGATAGAGACAAATACATAAGACTAAGAAGGTATTCAAATCCACAATTTTAGCCTTAACAAGGGTACGACTGACCTCATTTAATGGGAAATAAGTATCTTAAATAATCAAATATTTCCAAAACATGTTCTCAGCTTTGAAATAAAACAAAACAATAGAATCATAAGCAGAATAGAATCTTGAAGGAATTATTCCTATTACAAAAGCATTTCATCTTACAAAGGGATTCACAACAGGCTTCTTTAAATAATGGTGACCATTATAGAATACTGCAAAAGATTTATGCACAACATGTTAACAGGGTTCTTAAAGTGGGCTCTATCAGTGATAACAATATTGGCTGGCTCAGCAAAACTTATTTAGGCCCTTGATGTACACACTACTGGGATGAATACCATTGGCTGGATCCCAGAATGCATTACTACCTAAAAATGAATCCAACCAGAATTTATCAGGCAAAAATTATCAGATGTCATTTGGATTTGAGAAGAGAAACATGCAGAATTTCTAACTTAGGATGTAACTATACCCTGAGATTTTTTTCAGAGAATCAAGTAACTGCATGGTTAAAGACAGGGCTGTTACAACTACAGGGAGAGTCCAGTGTGATGGTGCATGTCTATAATCCCAGTAACTTGGGAGGCTGAGACAGTAGGATCACAAGTTCAAGGCCAGCCTCAGTAACGTAGCGAGACCTTGTCTCAAAAAATAAAAAGGGCTAGGAATGTAGGTCAGTAGTAAAGCACTCCCAGGTTAAATCCTTATTTAACAACAACAACAACAACAAAAGACAACTATAGAAAGACACGAAGTAGCTACCCTTCCAAAAGTCAGTTGCATCCTGTGGTGTATGTGCCATATTGGATTATTATTCTAAATATGAATCATAAACTTTCACTTTCCATACAGGCCATTAAACCACTTCCATTTGGATCAATGGCCCAAAGGAAATGACCAACTGTCTACATACCAATGTGAGGACATCTGCTATGACTGATGGTTGGAAAGCAGCTGACCCCTGTGTAAACTCTAAGTCAAGTAATGGGAGTTGAGCGAAAGGCAGAAAAAAAAGGTTTAGGAAAAGGAAAAATGAACTTCCAGGCTTCAACCACTACATTAGTGTTTCTTTGTTTAAAGATAGTATATAAATACAAAGCAGTCTCCATTGTCTAAAATTTTTTTTTTCCAACTTAATGAACAGTCTAGAACCACCATGGAAAAGAATGTCAGGAAAATGCAGCACTCTGCATACAGTTCACCAGCTGCCATGCTTTTGTTCTTCAAAACATAAAACTGAAGGTTTTTTTCAGATGCATTATTACCTAACAATGAATCCAACCAGAATTTATCAAGCAAAAATTATCAGCTATCACTGATCAATTGTGTGTGAAGCCCTTACAATGTGCCAACACCAACCTGCTGTTCCTGAGAATCTGCTTGTCTTTGGATACACTGCAAGATTAGACATGACTTCTTATTTTCTGCAAGTAAACATAGCAGTAGGAACTACTCTAAACCTGCAAATACACCCACTTTTTCCCTGTAAATCTCAGCACTGGATAGGATCAATGACAAGACTGAACCAAATTCCAATCATTTTAACATGGAGGGTCTTTAATCTGTTGTCTTTGTGCATGTCAATTTCAGCATGGGAAGAGCTGATAGTTTTCAGGCAATACAGCCCATTGAAAAATACACCTTCCTTGAACAAAAGATACTTTTTGTTCCCATGAAGCTTTGTTGTTATTTCCAGCAACAAATGATAGAAAAGATATGTTCTGCAGTGTGCAGTAGTGGTTTCAGGCAAACAGAAACAGCAAACAGGATACCAAAGAAAAAGCTTAAGAAACAAAACCAAGGTGAGGTGGGGGCAGGGTAGGGAGGTGGATTGAGAGTGGTAATTTGTGGGGTTTATTTCGTCATTAAGGTGCTGGGATCAAACTCAGGGTCTCTCAAATGCTAAGCACTCCACCACTGACTGAGCTCTTCTAAACCTGAAAGTGAGAATTTGTGATCTAAGAAATTCATGATTTCCTTTATGAATGGGAAAGGAGGCAAAAAGGGGAAGGTGATGTTTTCAGTTAAGAAAAAGAAGTGTGGGCCTCTGGCTAGGTTTTGTTTCAACAGCATCCAGAGAATGCACACCAGGCAAGATCTAGCCTATTAACTAAGGCTGATTTCAATGAGAGTAACACAAGTTTGTTCGTGATACAATAGAGAAACCCAACCAAACGGAAGCAATATACCAACAGTTATATGGCAGTTCTTTAAATTATTTGTGTTCTAGTGCTACGAAGAAGTTTATGATTATTAACAGGCCACGGATATCAGTTTCATAGGATCATTTTGCAGGCTAGGCACCTGTCCTGCCCTATCCTCTTGTAAGGAAACTGCTAATATGAAATGCTATTGTCACCTATTTCCAAAGACTGAGGGCCTGATGTTCAGTATCACACATGGAAACCAAATAGCGACCAGAAGCCAAGGCAACCCTGGAGAATACTTCTGAAGCATATCCCCTACAATCTGTAGCTGGAGTGCAGATTTGTAAGTGTGCGTGGTTCCTCCTCGTTCCGGGCCGCGCGTCCCGAACGTTCCTGGCTGTCAGGTGGATGGAACCGAGCTTCGGCAGGGAAGCCCAGCCGGGCAACGCGGAGTGCCGCGCGGATGGAGAGGGCCCATCCCCGCGAAGTGCGGCGCGTTTCGAGGCCAGCAGCCTCTCACCTTTGTTCGGCTGCCCTCTCCTCCAGGAGGGTATAGCCAGCTAAACAGGAGTGCGGGAGGCGACCCTAATGCCCCGCAGCCCCTCCCCGGCGCCCGGGAGGAAATCCGTAGGCAAGCCAGACCTTCTCAGGCTCCCAGAAGGCAAGTAAGACAGAAAGGTCAGCAACCCCTCCCAGAATACAAAGGTTGGGCGGTGTGGGTGTGGGGCGGTGTGGGCACGGGGGCGTGCGCCACGGAGCACGCGAGTGTGCCCGTGCGCGCGAGTGTGTGTGTGTGTGTGTGTGTGTGTGAGAGAGAGAGAGAGAGAGAGAGAGAGAGAGAGAGAAAGAGTGTGTGTGCGCGCGCGTGCAGGGGGAGGGGAGGAGGTGCTCCTGCCCTTACCTTTCGAAGATAAGCCGCACCATGAAGATGCAGAAGGCCAGCGGGAAGGCGAGATAGAGGTCCTCAGCCTGCGGGAAGGTGGCTTCCTCTGTGTTCTTCAGGTCCGCCCAGGTGACATTGTGCGGGAGCCAGAACCTCTCATTCCAGAACCAGGCTAAGATTCCTGCCATCTTGCTTTGTCCACCCCTGTCCTGCGGCTCCCGCGACCCACCGAGCTCTCCTTAGCGCAGGGTGCTCAGGGATGCGCGCCTGGTTGGCCCCGAGACTGTGCAGCCGCCGCTCGCGCCAGCCGTTGCTGCCGCCTCCTTTGCGGCCGCTGCTCTCGAAGGCTCGCGGCGAGCCCCGGTTCTCTCCTCCCTCTGGCCGCGCTGGGAAAGGGGCCGCCTCGCCTGTCACATGGCAGCCGGGGCTGCTCGCCCTGATTGGCTCACCCTCGCGTCAAGCAGCTAGGCACACGCGGCCAGCTCACCCACGCCGGGAGGGAAGGGCGCAGCTGCTGCGCCCAGGGCGCAGCGCCTCAGCTCTTGGGAGTGCGGCCAACCCATGCGCTCGCTGAGCTCTCGCTTTGAGCGTAGGACAGTGACCTGGTACTGGCCCCCCAAATCTGCCCCAGCCCCCAAGTTTACTTGCACATGCTCAGAACGCCGGTTCCTGACTCGCTGTACTTTCGGGGCTCTTGTCCACTTCCCGTACACGCGGAGGCGATGGGGAGGCTGGTAAGCACTGAGGCTGAGCTTGGGAACCAGCCCTGCACTGAGAGAGGACAGCAAAAGAAGTAGGGGGCGCAAAGGCAAAGGAGAAGTAGTAAAAGGGAAAGGATCATACACTCTAGCGACTGGAGAGAAGGGTGAAAATCAGGAACTGGGACAAGAGATGGTTTGGCCAAGAGATTTCTGCCTCTGCCGCAAGCCTGTCTTTCCCCCATCTTTGACCTTCTGGCCTCATTATACTATTGCTTCTCTTCAGACCAGTTCTCTTTATTTTGATTTATGAGGTAGTACACGAAATTAGGCACTTAATTGCTATTTGATGGTGATAATAATGATGATGGTAGCAACTGTAGCATTCTATAATTCCACCATTCTATAATTCCAACTAACTTCTCTGAAAATGCTGCTGGACCACATTTTGACTTGGCAGATCATGAGAGAACTGCCACTCTGTCATTTGCCAAACTCATTATTTCTGCCTTTTAAATCTAAAACTGTGAAGGCATTAGAACTGTGAGGCCTAACCCAGGTGATTTCACTCCCACCATGCATTTGTGTGGATTAGTGCAGTGACGTGTGTACACCTGGTTCCAGGAGGTGTACATTTGTTCATTTTTCTCAGAATCATTTATTTTCTGCCTGATTCTGCCACCAAGTTCTACTAGACCTTTCCAATGTGTGTGGGGCGGAGGGGTTGTCCACACACACACAGTTTGTTACTCTTCCTCTCCCTCCAATTACCGCCTTTTCATTTCTTCCTTTTAAAACAAAACACTTAAGAATGATCTATACTGCTGCCTCTAAATTCTCTAAATTATCTCCTCACATTCTCTTTGGAACTTTCCTTTGGGCCTTTGGCTCCTGCACTACCCTAAAACTGTTTGAGGTCACCGGTGATCTCCAAGCTGCTAAACACGAAGGTTAGTTCTTGTCTTAGAACAGTCTGCTTAGACTAGGTGACATGAACAACAGACAGTTATTTCTTACACTTCTGGAGACGAGGAAGTCCAAAATCAAGGTGCTGGCAGATGCAGCATCTGACAAGGGCCCTCTTCCTGGTTTATAGATGGCTGTCTTCTCCTCATATCCTCACAGGTGGAGAGCAGAGAGGAAGCAATCTTCTTACAAAGGCATTAATCTCATCCATTTGGGCTCTACCTTCATAAGGTAATTCCCTCCCAGATATTCCATCTCCACATACCATTACACTGGGAGATAGGCTTTCCACATATGAATTTTGGGAGGATGCAAACAAGTCAGTCTATAATAGTTCTCAACACCTCCATCAGTAGCTTTTGGTCCAGTTGCTCAGTTCCTGTCTCTTAACACACTCTTGTCTTGGCTTCCAGAAACCACACTCTTGGTTTTTCTCCTGACTTCTGCTCCATCTCCTTTCTGGTTACTCCTCACCCTCCTAACCCCTAAAAGTTGGACTCAGTCTTTTGTCTTCTTCACTTTTCTGTCTATACTCATTCAATTGGTGATCTTACCCTGTCTCACGGATTTCAAGGTTTTCAGCATGACTTTCAATGTCATAGTAATAGCTCCTACGTTTATATCTCTAGCCATGAACTTTTCCCTGAACTTCAGGCTCTTAAATCCACGGTCAACTCAACACCTCCATCTGGATATCTAAAAAAAATCCACCTTAGGCCAAGCTGCAAAGCTTCTCCCATAAATCTCTCCCTCCTATAGTCTTGACTCAGACCAAAAATGTGGAGTCATTTTTCCCTTCTCTCTTTCTTTCATGCTTCCTTTCTAATCCATCACAAGTCCTGTCAGTCTCATTACCACAATCTCACCATCTCTCACCACCTCTTTGTTACCCTCCTACCCAAACAACCAGCATTTCTCACCTAATCACCTAACTTCCAGTTTCCACCTCCCTCTCTCCACAATTTATTCTCAGACAGACTAATCCTGTTGAAATATATGATCAGTCTAGCACTTCAAACCTTGTTCTTCTCCATCCTTCCTCAAGGGGAAGCCAAAGTCATTATAATGCTCTCAGAAATGACCCTCTGACCTTCATCTGCTCTCTCCTCTCCCTTATTCTACTGTGGTCATGCTGGACTCTCTGTCCTTGGAGCACATCAGCCATGCCTTATAGCTTTTGGTTTTCTCTGTCCCTTGAACTCCTATCCTTCAAATATCCATTCCTGCTCTTACTTTAATGTCACTCTCTCTGAGAAGCCTTCCCTTACTACCCTAGTTGATCTACAACCCTCACTCCCCAAAGCATCCATCAATACAATATATATTTTCCTTACTGCTTTATTCTCTCCCATCCTCCCTCCCACAAATATAAGCTTCAAAAAGTTAAAAGTCTGTTTTATCAACTCTTCTACCCCCAGCACTTGAACAAAGGTGCCCATCACATAGTAGCTACTCAATAAACTATTGAATTTATAAATCATATTTATCCTCAAAAAATCTTCTCTATGAGAGGAGAAAACTCTGTATAATTGTGTTGAATATTTCTATATCCATGGTAGACTCATATGAAGAATAGTGTGGGCATAAAGAAGGGATTGGTCAATTTTGTGGGTGGTGGGGAGGTATCATTGAAGTGTGTTTTCATTGAGAAGTAGATGTCTCTGTCCCTACTCCAGTCTAATGTGCTCAGTTGTTCAGTGATACTTATGACCTTCTGGAAGTTGCTTTGGACCAACCACATTCTCATAGGCCATAGAAAGGAGGTTTGTTAAGTAGTGTTTCAACATTTGTAGCAAGAAGTCATGTCATGGCAGAACCTAGTCTTCCAAGTCACCAGACCCCCTCCTTGTTTCTCATGTCGCTCCATCCTGGATGACCTGATGATGCCTTGCCTCCTAGCCCAGGGCTTCTGTGCTATCCAGAAGCTCCTTCTCAGTGTGCAGCAGCACATGTTAGCAAGTTAATGCCCCAGGGCCTGAACTTTGATCATAGGCAATGGAAGCCATGAATAAATTTTTACTCCTTTCCCTCCCCTGTCCCTTGGACACCATAGCTTCCATCAGCCTCTCCAAAATTATCCTGTGATACTTTGAGTTTTCTCAAGTTTGTGACCAGCTCAGTAACTCGCCCCCTTGTTTCCTCTCCCTCTTTCTCTGTTTAGCCCTCCTTCCCCTTCATTCCTGCTTCCCTCGAATTTTTCTAGAGAGGCCAAATAGGGAAGCAAAAGAGAGTGTTCTTCTTCCAGTCATCAACTTTGAGAAGCCGGTGGGATTTCAGGAACATTTGGAAAGATAGATTTTGTTGGGCTGAGGAAGAAGGATTCAGTACCTATCTGGGAATCTTGCACAAGTCATTTAGTTTCTAAGAGCACATTAAAGCCCTCCTGTGTAAGTTATATAACAATAGTACCTGTCTTACCTGTGTCACCTGTCATGAAGCTCAAATGAGAGAAGATATGGGAAAGGGCTTGTAAACTGCTTGCCTCTGTGCACAAGTATGATGCAGCATATCTCCTTCAAGTAATGGCCCCATCCAAATTATTACCTTTGAAACACAACAGAGTAAATACTCCACTTTGGACACATTTTCTTGATCCAGGGATTGGCCCAAGGTAGTGCTTGTTCTGATACAGGGATCTGGGTCAGGGCTGTCTTTCTGTGGACACTTGTACACAAGGATTTTAAACTCAAGGTTTTGGCTTCCTTGATTCATTGTACAGCTAGGAAAAGCAGAAGCTGGTCTACCAAAGAAAGAATAAAACAAGCCTGTAGAGTTAAATAAAGGTCAGAGATGCAGAGAGTCCTGTGAGAGTTTGAGCTCCAGGTTCCACAGGGTACCTGGGGGGTTGACTCTCCTTTAGGGTCCATGAAGTAGCACATTTTTATGATAAATTCCCCTTTTTTGTTCCGGCTACTGTTGTGATCCAAAGGAGTCCACTATCCAAGACATTCTCAGAACAACACACGTTTTTAACACTCAGCTCAGGCCCTAGGGCAGGTGAGTCATAGGAAAGAAACAGCACAGCACACCTCCCAAGGAAGCCACTTTATACTAGTGCGGGAAAGACTTCTAATGGTTGCCCTAGGATAACAAAATACAATTTATGCATCAGAAAAAAACAAATATGTAGTTCCATGAGAAAATGAATAGTTGGTTGGTAAGTAAAAAAGACAGGAGAGAGAAAAGGCGAAAATAATTTTGTTGTGGGGTTGTGACACTACCTGTGCTGCATATGAGGAATGCACACTTCATGTCCTGAATATGAAACAGCACATGCAAATACACCCTCTTTTCCAGGCAACTGGAAAGTATCAACAAAGCCAAGTTTCATTTCACATTCTCAGGTACACACCCGCATTTGCGCTCTGCCGCAGACATTTGAATTCACACTACAGGGAATCTCCACTTCTTGGATGCAGGAGGATAGCCAGGAGTTTCAATGAATTTCCACTTTGAGTTGCATAACACAAAATTATAGTACTTGTTCTACAGAAAGAATCAAAAATCTATTCGGAGAGCAGGATGTGCTCACATGAAAAGCCAGATAGATGGCAATACACACCAACAGCACTCCTGATGGCAATAGGTATTGGGAGATAAGTGCCCAAGTGCTGCAGATAACAAGGGCTCCCTGCTCGAAGGAGGAAGAAGACATTCTGTGTTGAAGAGGTTGAGGGAACTTCAAAGAAGAGGCAGAAGTGGAATCAGACTATGAAGAATGAGTACAATTTGAAAAGGCATGAGCAGTGGTAAAAAGAAAGATTTGGTGAGGGTGATAAAATATTACTGATACACAAGATTGCAAATGGCCTTTAGTATGAGGCAAGGGGATACTTCCATATATTTAGTGAAAATTGTATTTTATCCATGATTACAGCATAGCAGCAATTCTTTAATGCTTTGCTTGATACACAATACACAATCAACTATTATGGGTTTTTTAAAAAAATATACACAAAGGAAGTTATTTATTACTTGAAACACTTGCAGTGCTAAAAAGCAAGCATTGAATTTAAATACTGAATTCACTGATTTTCAGGAATCTGGTTTTCACTGGGAATAATACGGAAATACCACAATATTTTAATGCTGCAGTCATTCCTCATGAATTGAAAACTTTCTTACTGTGGTTGGCAAAGCCATCTTAAATCTACTCTCATTTTTTGCTGTCCAGTTACCAGTCTCTTGGATTTTCATTTGGAGTGGGAATTTTTTTATTTTGAGCAGGGGCAAGAAGTACACAGGATTCATCCTTGCAGTATGCAGAGGATCCATGGCCATGCAGAACATTTTGCATCCCCTGCTGTCTTAAGAACATGAGTATTTAATTCACAGCATGGGAGTTAGGCTGAGTTTAGCTGTAAAGTCTAAAAAGGAATATTGAGTATGCCTTATTTGCTCAAAGTTCTCAAGCAGGACTTGCTCCCTTCCAGGCTCAATCTTCCTTACAGATGTCAAGTATTGAAGATTTTTCTCTCCTATTCTCTCCCTGACAGTTGCTACCTCTGAAAACCTCTTCTGATACTAACAACCATCAATTACTTCGGTATTCCTAGCTAAACCAAATCACTAGCAAGATTTTCTATTGTCTCTTATAATCAAAATCTGTTTAAATGTTAACCTTCCCTTTGAAACTTTAACCTAGCAATGTTGTTTCAGAATCCCATTAAAATTTTACACATGCCATTATGTTGCAAAACTACCAAAGGAAAGTAAGAACCAACCAGTTTAACTATGCACTGTCCAGTTAGGGATTAAATTCACGATAGTTACATATCTATAACTTCACAGATATGTTCCATCCAACCATAATGGGATTTCCTACATGCATGTATATGTGAATAGCATTTAGAGGGCAGGACATCTAAATTATTAGCCAGAAAGCCTGAGTTCTGCTTTCTGCTGAGCAAACCAAAGAAACAGAAAACTCAACCAATCATCTGGCTAATTTGTGGGAGGAGTAAATAACCTAAAATACTGATTGAAGTTATTGAATTATTGGATTGAATTATAGAAACATAGGATTTCAGGAATGGAAGGGACCTGCTGTGCCAAAGAGTACAATTTACCCTCTGTAATCATCCAAACTATGATTAAACATCTCTGATGACAGGGAGCTCACTACCTAACAAATGGATCCATTCCATCTTGGCATACCCATGGCTACTAGAAAATCTTTTTATTTTTATTTTTTTTTTTGCCAAGGAATATTTTTATTGACATGTAATCTTTGTACATATTTGTGAGGTAGTATGATAGTTTGATAGAGGTATACAATATGTAGTGATCAAATCAAGGTAAATTTCCATATGTCCTTGAGCCAGTTTTTACTAGTCTGTTCTGCCAGCCAATCTCCCTGTGTTTATGTGCCGAAACCACAATTTTTATTACTTCAAGTTTATCCAAGCTTTGGTGTATACTAGAAAGTCTTTAGTGAAGATATGATCTTGAAACACCTAGCAAAATCTTCTTAGTTTGCATGCATATATATACATATATGTATGTAAATATATTTATATATAGTGGGGATAGTATTTTTATATTGGCTAGATGGATCTAGAACTCAAGGACAAGATTCATGTCTAGTCATGTCATCTTGAACAAAACACAGCACTGTGCATATGACTAATCACTTCTACATAAAGGCATTAGGAACACCTAAGTGATATTCCATATCACACAGGGGTTCCTTGCATCTGTGAAAACAACAAAGAACTTGCCTGCAGAATGATCAACCATTTTTCTAGAGATTTGTAGGGAATTCTCTACTTCTTTCAAATTAGACATAAAAAAGACTGGTTTATACTCCTGAAAAAATAATAAGTAGGCATCATGGGAACCATCAGTTGGCTTTATATATAACAGAAAAAATTAAAACTCTGGAAGTTCAAGTCATAACATGAATGACCTTAATGCATATAGTTGCCTGATAAAACAAAACAACAATGCGAAAACAAGCAGAAAACACAAAGGCCACATTAGACACAGAAGCTGAGTGGTTATCTAGATGCATTTATTACTTAAATTACTTCATGCTAAATAGTAGTTCTAAATGGCAGGCAATTCAAATTCACTGCACAACAAGGTTAGAAGTTACTCTGAGCCACAGAGCTATGGAGTTACATGATAAGAAGTACAACTATTAAATCTGTAGATGCCAAGAATGTGCCATGTTCTTAAAAAGTAGGGATTGCAAGCTCAAATGACTTCAGGAGTCAGACAAGTAACAAAATGAATGGAACAGAGCAAAAGAAAGAAAGTAGATTTGACAGGTACTCAAATTATCCTTTCCCTCTTCCTCCTTTATTTGTTTGTTAAAATCTATAGCTATAGGCAAGTCAAACATTATGGGTCAGTGTTGGCTGCCTTCAGTTACTTCTATGTCTTCAATGTAAACTACTATAGTCACTGAGGAGGCCATATTTTAAAAGAAATCCTTTTTTTTTTTTTTAATGGAATTTATCCAGAGAACAACAATCAGGAGGGTGACGAGCATAGTGAGGTCGAGGAAACATTTCGTATACATGTTAAAAGCACTAAGTTTAGAAATATATATATTTAAGTTCAGGCTTTGCCAAGCATAACCTGTTTTTCCTGAGAAAAATTACCTTTTGACATCTTCACCCCTTGTTTTACATGTCCAAAGGGAATGATACTATGTACTACATAGGACTAATGTATGAATAGTATGAATTGTTTAACATTTAAAAGGGGGCTATTTATTATTATTTTATTATTATTATTATTTATTGTTACAATGTGGAAAATTTTTTCTTATTGCAGGAAAGACCCAGACTTTGATGAGATCATCTGCCTTCCACTCATTTCAAAAGTAAAGGCCCACAATGAATGAAACAATCAGCTTTGACTCAGCAGAGGAAGTGAGGACAAATCGTTGGGAGATGTGATATGTGGGTTTCAATGTTGGAAGTGCTGTCTGAAGGGTACAATTTGGCTTGATCTGAGTAAATTTAGAGAAAAGAACCTAGGACAATTGGCCAAAATACCTAAAAGCCTAATTTTTTCTTCATAGAAGAAATGTTTAAAGCTGGCCAAAAATGATTCAGTCACTCCAGTGAAGCAGTCAGCTTCCTGTCATGAACTGTTTAGGCCACCAGGTGGAAACTGTAATCTGAAGGTCTTTGAAGTTGATCCTGTTCAATGATTTCATTCTAGGGATACTTATCTTATCCTCAGAGACTTCACATTAACCATCTCCAAAGGGGGAAGAATGAAAGCCTGAAAGAAAAAATGAAATTATGCAAGAAAGTGTGATAAAGAAGATTTTTAGAGGAAGTAATGCAGAGGAATACTGTTAAACTACTAGCAACTAAAATAGATCATTTTAATGACATTGAAATTGTGATTTTAAAACTATTTTAAACCTTTATATAGTAGCATCATATCAATGACTTAATCAAGTTTTAGGTTCATATGGAATCTTAAAGTAATTTTAAACAAAATTTTTACACTTTTAGAGAATGCCTAATGTCTTTAAGAAGACAAGTCTGGAAAGAATTTGGATTCTTAGTCAGGGGAATGAGAAACATCAGAAGACACTATTCTACTGTGGTAATGAAAAAAAAAACAACTTTCAGTGGTTTGATGCAAGAAAGGGTTATTTATCTACCATTCAGACTGGATGTCCAATATGAATTAGGAGGGACCTCATTTTAATCAGAGATTCACGGCAGCAAAAGTTCTATCTTAAATATCCTTTCATGATTACCACTACAGAAAAAGAGGCATGATACATCACCTACTGATGCCTAAAGCCTCCACTCAGAAGTGACATTCTTCCAATGCTTGCATTATATTGGCCAAAGCAAGTCACAGAGGTAGGCCTAACTTCAAAGTGGAACATGGACATTCATGTCAACTACTGAAAAATATCAATTTAAACTTGTTTGTACCTTGATACTGTGGCTAATAGAGGACACTGTATAGTTCAGTGGCTGAAAGTGTGGGCTCCAAGTTAAATGCCTGTGCTTGGAGTAAGAGTCACTATTCACTAGTTACATGACCATTGGTAGGTAAACAACCCATTTCCAACCTCCTATTAAAGCAGTATGAAGAAAACAGCACCTACCTCAGAGGGTTGTTGTGAGTTTCAAACAATATAATGAATATAAAGTACATAACAGCACCTGGCACATGGTCAGTGTCTAATAAAATGTAGCTCCAATTATTTTGCTGGTGGTAAGGAGGAGGAAGAAAATGCAGAAGACAAGGGGGAGAGGAAGGAGGTATTGTGTTTTAACTTGCAGATCCGAGACTATAATACCCTAGGATGAATGAACTGCAGTCTCAGAATTCATTCATTCATTCAACATATATTTGCAAAGTTCAATGCCAAGTGTTAAACACATTGACAGGCAGAAGAAACACAGTGATGCTGTTATACAGCTTATTGTTCAACAGGATGTGTATTAAGAGATAATACACATGGCTCAGGCAAAAGTCTCCCCATTTTTCCTCATCAGTCATATGTCTACTGTTCCACGTTTAAATCATTTTGCCATCCTATGTCTCTTATCCCTTAATTGCTCATATATTCATATCAAATGCACACCCTGACCTTCCAGAACTTTTACTGCTGTCTCTATATACTGGCAGGTTTGTTTACAAGCCTAGATCCCCATACTTCTTGGCTTTACACACCTGACCTAACCTCTTGCTCCATTTTCCTATTACCCAAGACCTCTGATAACAAAAACTCAAGCATCTGGATGTAAGGCAATGCACTAGTACTTGAGGACATCTTCTGTTCTAGACTTCTGCTGTTTTAGAGGATAGAGGGGAAAAAGGAACAAAGCAAAAAATTGAAGAAGGAAAAGAAAAAGTGGGAATAATTGTTGTCAGACAGAAATACGCTCAAAACGTAGAAAGAAAAAATTTTAAATCCAAGGAAATAAAGCACTTCTTTCTTTACACTATACCAGGTCCTGATGTTCCAAGGGTCATCATATCAGAATATGTTGATAGCTGCCTGCAGGTTCACATGGAGAGAAAAAATCAAAGGGCTCAGGCCACATGGTTACAATGGCAGTTCCACTTCTCTCGCACTTTGAATATTATTCTATGAATTACCAGCTTCCCTCCCTAGCACTTTGAACATAATTCTGTGCTATTTTTTTTTATTTTTGTTTTGTTGTAGATGAACACAATATCTTTATTTATTTTATGTGGTGCTGAGGATCGAACCCAGTGCCTCACGTATGCGAGGCAAGCGCTCAACCGCTGAGCCATAGCCTCAGCCCCATTCTGTGCTATTTTTAATAGTGAGAAATTAGACATCAGAAATCACTTTATACTCTCTGAGAACTGATACTAGGTCAATTGACTATGTTCTTCCTTTCCCTCATCAGTTGCTAGAGTTCAAGTTCATTCTCATGTGTGGAACTAAGAGAGTAGAATTTCGAAGGCAACCTTGCAATAATTATTCATCACTAATTTTGCCTTCAGAAGTGCATCTAAGGCAAATATCCATTCCAAATCTAAAATAATCATTACTGACAATCATTAATATATGTTAAATTAGTCTGTACAAGGGCACATCTAGTAAGTACAAATAATTTTAAAAGTATTTCCTCTAAGATTAAAAAATATATTAATCTACATAATAACCAAACAGATCAACCCACTGTCATTGTTAAATTCAGTGAAGCACAGATACTTAAGTAGGAGAATCATATCATAAATACTCCAAAGAATTAATTGATCTACTTAATTGAATCTGAGGCCAATAAACGATAACACCTCCTGCTGCCTTAATCACATGTGATATTGTAAGCGATCAACTTCCTGAAATGGATGTGTCTAGACTGAGACATTGCTATTGTCTTGAATTTTTATGATCTCTAAATTCTCTTAAACTTAACAATGCAATTAAAATACAGCATAACCAGGATTTAGAAAAAAGTTTTCAGAATCTGCACAAATGTAGGTTATTAGAAGATTTAGGCACTCTGCATTCACCAGCTCTATATTTTTCAGAAACCTCCCCAGTGATTGCTACAAAATTATTAACAAAATCCAGAGGCTCTGGAGTTTTTTAAATGCTTATGAATGATTTGGCTTAAAAGATTTTTGCAGTCCTCATTTGCATTGTAAAACTGACTTCAGCTCTTAAGTTATGGAAAAATTTAAGAGCTTTGCCATGGCAAGTTGCCATAAGAATATTTTTCCTGTGGGGAAACAAAACTCAAATGGGCTAATTAAGGGTGCTTAATATCCCTGAAAATTAATTCTTTGTTACCTGCAGTGGTTCAGTTATTCCCTTATGGAAAGTCTAGAAATGCCCCAATATCTGTAGCAGTTGGCCATTCACAAGCACTTCAAAAACACTTCTCATACTTTTTGGCTATAGAGTGGCAGCCAAAGAGAGAAAGACTTCAGTTTTCACAATAAAACAGTAAGACAAATATTCACTGGTCATTTACAAAATTAGTATCATTGAAAAGAACCTTCGGGGCTGGGGTTATGGCGCAGGGGTAGCGTGCTCGCATAGCACGTGTGAGGCACTGGGTTCGATCCTCAGCACCACATAAAAATAAAGATATTCTGTCCACCTACAACTCAAAAATAAATATTTAAAAAAAAAAAAAGAACCTTCAGGAAAAAAAGTCTTTATAGCTGTTATAGTTTGAATCTAGAATATTCCCCAAAGGTCCATGTGTTAGTCTTGGTCCCCAGAAGGACCTAAAGGAAGGTGGGACTTTTAAGAAGTGAGGCCTGCCCAGCCAGAGCCACATGCTCCTTGTGGGAAGAAGGTAACAAGCAGGGAAACAAGTAAACCTACATCAAAGTTCCAGATGGCCCCATGTAAGGTTAAGACAATAAAACAGGGTGATTAGATACAGGTCTCAGTTCCCAGAGAAAATGACATGTGAGCTCAATGTGTGCCAACATGTACAGCTTTGTGTTGTGTTCCATAGCTATATGGAACTACCTGATCCAAGAATTCTAAAAGAAACAATAGTTACCTGGATAGCGACAGAGGTAGGACTTTCAAGAGATGGGGCCTAGTGGGAGGTGTTTAGGTCTTTGGGGCCCTTGGAGAGGATAGTGGGACCCCAGCCTTTTCCTCTTCCTCTTTCACTTCCCAGTCATAAAGTGAGCAGTTTTGCTCTGCTGTGTGCTCTGGCCATGATGTGCCACCATAATAAGCCCAAAGCAATGGGGTCAATAGATCATGGAATGGAACCTCTAAAAGTGAGAGCCAAAATTAACCTTTTCCCTTAGTAAGTTAATTATTTTTGATGTTTATTATAGTAACAGAAAGCTAACTAATAGCAATAAAAATGAAGGAAGGAAATAGGGGATGTAGCTCAGTATTACTGAACACTATAGCTCAGTACTTGCCTAGCCTCTGGTTTTGATCCCCAGCATCACACACACAAAAAAAAAATGAAGAAAGAGGAAGACTGTAATTAACAATAGGCCATTCTAACTAAGTTCTAACCATTGAGAACATTCAACCAACCTTGACACCTTTTTCACCAGTAAGCAGCTTGCTCTTTCCACAAAATCAAATGTCCTCAGAGGATATTGATTGAACTGAGAGATACGTAAACATGCACAAGACTGTATCTTAAATAATACATGAGCCAGGCGTGGTGGTGCATGCCTGTAATCCCAGCAGGCTGACACAGGAGAATCGCAAGCTCAAAGCCAGCCTCAGTAACAGTGAGGCACTAAGCAACTCAGTGAGACCCTGTCTCTAAATGTAACACAAAATAGGGCTGGGGATGTGGCTCAGTGGTCGAGTACCCCTGAGTTCAATCCCTGTTACCAAAAAAAAACAACAACAACAAAAAAGATGAGAGTTATGGAGAGAACTATTGTTTTCTATGGAATTCTTGAATCAGGTAGATTCATATAGCTATGGGACACAATGAAAAGCTCCAAATGTTGGCACACATTCTTAGCTCTCATGTCACTTCCTCTGGGAACCAAGTATGACCCTAAATTCTAGGAGTGCTACCTCTATCTAATCACCTCATTTTATTGTCTTCACGTTGCATGTGGCCATCTGGAACCTTCTTGTAGGTTTACTTATTCACCTGTTTGTTACCTTCTTCCCACCAGGAGGCTGTGGCTCTGCCTGGGCAGGGCCCTGACTGTCTTGGTCACCATCTGTTTTACTCCATGCGCTTGGGCAGCACTTTGGCAGATGGTGGCTATTCAGTAAATCAATGTTGAATGGAAGGCAGATTTTTCTTAATGCCAAATGTACTCTCCTCTAACAAGGGGGAAAAAAGGTACATTTTGGAACCTGAGCTCAGGAAGTGACTGGGTATCAGGTGTAGGCAATGCAAGCCTCATGTATTCAACCAGAATAAGTGTGTGTGAAGCTAAAATCACAGGTGTACACACAAACCTTCACACTGAAATTGTCCATCTCAGGTGAGATTAACCAGACTCAGTTAAGGTAGAGTACAAGATGAGCACTTGGCAGGACTAGCTCACAGTAGTTTTGGTGCCATCCTTCTGTGCTGTAGTGTTCACAGCTTAACCTAGTATGTGCTGTCTCTTCACAGAATCTACAGGTCTCATTTTGGGTAGATTTAACAAGTGCTCATAGACTGTCTTGTTCTGGTTTGAATCTGGAATGTCCCTCAAAGGCTCAAGGGTTCTCTTGCTAGACCACTTTAAATATTGTGCTTGCACTGTGCTGGAAACCGCTGAACTGTCCTTTGAATGATCCCCAAAGCAACAATGTTCAGAGGTAGGGATTTTAGGAGATGATTGGATCTTGAAGGCTGTAACCTCATCAGTAGGTTAATCCATTGATAGATTCATAATCTGAATGGACTATAGGGAGATGATGAAACTGTAGGAGGTTAAGACCTAGCTGAAGGGAGTAAGCCTGTGGAGATATGCCTGTGGGAACGATATTTTGTCCTCAGCAACCCTACCCCCACCCCACCCTGCCTCTGCTTCCTGGCCACAGTGAAGTGAATAGCTTTGCTTTGCCATGTCCTTTCACCATGATGTACAGCCTCACCACAGGCCTATAGCAATGGAACCAGTGAAGCATGGACTGAAACCATTTTTTCCTCAGGTATTTACTCACAGCAATGGAAAGCTGACTAACACACGCACCTCAAATACTTTAGGAATATGAGAATGTTGGAGAGTGCTTCAGGAAGATGGTGGCTCAGTGCTGACAACAGGACTTAGAATGGGTGAGCTTAAATACTGATATGCAATTCATGCTAATACATACCTCTCTTCCAAACCTGGAGGTGGTTTCTTATAAGGCTGGGCCTGAGGAAACAAGTTGTGGAATCCCATTAGGTTCTTCATATCCAGGGCTCAGGGAGGTTAAGTGAGGTTCTACTCACTTCAGTTCCTGAGGCTCACACTATAGTAAAATTAATAATAATAATAATAATAATAAACACTTTAAAATTACAAAATTGGCCATGGCAAAGGCTGTTCAAATTAAAATTATTAACACACACAGGCACAATGCCGTATATATTGTGCCATCATAAGCTCTGTCTTAAAACAAAGTTGAATCATAGAGCCAAATGGTTGGTATAATCTGGTACATATACTCAAGACACATGAGGAAAGTCTTTTCTCTCTAGAGCTGTTAGTGAGTCTCTGGAACAGTAGTACAGATTCCACTTTGACACACATTTGAAAGGTCAACTGTCTACATTTGAGACCCTTCAGAAACTTCAGAAGCTTCGACAGAATGCCCTGAGTATTTTATTAATTTTAACTTACCTAAACATTGGGATATGGCTTTCTATGCCTTTATGTCACTATAATTAAGTAGTCAATGAACAGTTGTTTTGACTGATGGACTAGGTTTCAAGCTACATGGTGGAGCTACTCAATACTGCAGGTGAACTATGGTGGCTCATGAGGAATTAGTCTATAAATTGGTCAGTTTGAAAGAAGAAATTTTCACTGAGGCAAAAAGGCTGTTCTATCTTCTTGCAAGATCTGAATGCACCCTGTCCTACTCATTAGGCAACAGATAGTCATCAATCTTTTCCAAGATTGGCGAAGGTGAAGAGATAATATAGTCATAGCAGTTAGGTCTCAGTGAAGAGGGCCACTTCTCTTTAATATCAAAAGGAATAATGAATCTCTAGACAAATTTTATGTATTAGGCTTTAAAAATAATGGGAATTTTGTTTCAGTTTGTCAAGGCTAAAGATAAAAGGATGAGGGGCTCAGCCTGTAGCTTAGTGGTAGAATACTTGTCTAGCATGTGTGAGGCCTTAGGTTTGATCCCCAACCCCATTCCCCCCAAATTAATTAATTAATTAAATTTTAAAAAGTTAAAGGATAAACAAATGCTATTGAGAAGCTTGTCTGGGGAGGCTATATCCATGAAGTAACCCCCCTCATGCCTCCTTCCTCAGGCCACCTTCAGGCCTGCAGTGGACTTGCTCTCTTCCCACACTTATTCTTCCCTTTTATGAACATTTGCCCTTTCCAGAAATGACAATATTTGGTTGAGACTCAGGCATAAATCTCAGCTTTCC
The DNA here is from genome assembly GCA_004024805.1 of Geosciurus inauris. NCBI lineage: Eukaryota > Metazoa > Chordata > Mammalia > Rodentia > Sciuridae > Geosciurus > Geosciurus inauris. Next base: position 121,222 of record PVHX01001983.1, read on the forward strand.
TTTCTTTACCTGCCCCATTGGAAAGTAAGTAACATAAGAACTACCGGAAAGACAAAGCCACAAAAATCCAACTCCAGGAAATAAAATAGTGACTCTATTTTGTTAGAGTAATCCATCCTTTGAGGCTCTTGCCCAAACATCTAAATTTCCATCCAACTCAACAACTCAATCTTCCTTTCTCCACATTACGCATTTCAACAGCTCTTTTTTTCTCCCCTTCATCCTACTTCCTCCTTAAGAATGCGTTTCTCCTTCTTTCTTCTCTACCGATCAAAATTGTATTTGTAAGCTAATTTAATTCTCAAAAATCACCTTCTGGAATTTCTCCTAGATTTCATCAGAATTAGAATGCATCTCTCCCTGATATTACCAGACTACCCTAACTAAGACCATTCCCACCAGCATGCTGCCTTCTGCATCAAACCATGGGCTCCCTCAGGCCAGAACTAGCTCTTAAGTCATTTTCGTCATCCCAGAACCTAGCATGGGTTTACGCACACAGTGAGTGGTTAATAAAGTTTGGTCTTATTGGCTAATTCTCTGGAAAACAATAGCTAGCAATTCATATGTGTGTTAATCATCTCTTTCTCTCTATTACCAAATCTCTGAGATAACCAGCTTATGAGAAGGAATGGTTTATTTTGATTTGTGGTTTCAATTCATGGTTGGTTATTTCCACTGTTTTGGAGCCTGTGGCAAGAAAACATCCTAGCAGGGAATGTGCAGTGAACCAAAGCTGTTAACCTCATGGCACTACGTCTTAAAGGTTCCACCACTTTACAGTAACATTACAGGCTGGCAAACACACCTTGATGCATGGGCCTTTGGGGTGGGGCATTTAGGATCCAAACCATAAAAAGGAGTCAAAATACTTGGTAGAAATCCCAGCTTCACCTTAACAAGTATGTGGCCTTGGACAGCTCTTTACATCTTTTTTTTTTTTTTTTTTTTTAATAGTTTTTTAGTTGTAGATGGACACAATATCTTTATTTTTATGTGGTGCTGAGGATCGAACCCAGTGCTTCACACATGCAAGGCGAGTGCTCTACCACTGAGCCACAACCCCAGCCCCAAGCTTGTTACATCTTTAAGGTTGAGTTTCTTCATCGGAAAAACTGGAGTATTTTTACACACATACAAAACAGCATCTACTTCACACAGCTATTCGAAGAACTAGATGATAGCATTTTAAAAAGTGCCCAGCACTTAGTAAGAATTTAAAACACTACTTCTCCCAGACTGAGCCATCTCCTTTTTTCTTCATTCTCTTCCTCCTCACTACTATCACGACTATTCCCATTATGCTCCTAAAACTCAAAGGGAAAGAACAGCAGTGGAACATAAAGCCTTCTGCTACCTCTCTTCCAGCAGTCTCCCATATCTAGGATATATCTTAGGAAGAATTTTCTCTGCTTGCAAAGAGTTCTGAAACTGTGACCCAGTGTGGATGGTGTAAAAAGAGACCTGAGAAATTTTCCTTTGCTTTTTTTAGCTTTGAGCAGTGTATAAAAAAAGAATTACTCTTTGGGTTAGCCCCTCTTTTGTTTTGGGAAAACTATCTTACTTTTCTTTGTGATATACCAGTGAAAAGTAAATGTCCCCCTACTGTTTTGGCAGAAACATCACGAGGTCACCAATAATCAGGAGACCTATATTTAGTCATAGGAATCAGAGTTTATGTTTGTTATGTAAGTTCTTGTATTATTGAGCGGAGTTTCTTCCTGTACACTCTATTGCAGGTGCATTCATTTGGTTTTTTGTTGGAAAGAAAAAAGATCAATGTTCCCAACCCTAGAAGAAATGAGTTTGGAGACCAAGGCTGAATTGGTATCCTGGTAGCTTAAGGGTGGGATCTGATGAACAGTTCTTGCTATTTTATTAGCATCAGTGACAGGCAATGAGAATGATGTGGGGATTATGTGAAGAATCAGATTTCATGGATCCTGTAACTCTCCGGGAAAAACAATGCTACTTCCTTGCATAGGAGATAAGACAAAGTGTGTCCCAGAAGAGAGATGTGGGTCTTTGCCCCCATCTGTATGCAAAACAATCTCTCTAGGGTTCCCAGCAACTGCTGGAAGGGAGAAGACCAAATTTCTTTGCCACAATGTTCTCAAAAAGACTCACCATGGACAGAGGAAATAAAGATGTGGCAGTTGTTATGTAGAGGGCTAGATGGTTTTGTGGGCATGTGAGATATACTCCTTTTGGGACTGTAAGAATAGAACAAAAGAAAAAGAAGCACTTCAGGGCAAACAGTGCTTGAATAATTAGAGATTTAGCATTTGTAGTTTGGACATTAATATTGTGATTGCGTATCATCACTGTCACTCAAGGTTTATGATGTCTGCTGCAGTTTTTGTCATTGAAAATCGAAACATATTATTTTAAATTTATCATATCCAAAATTTAAGCTGGAAAGAATTGGGGTGGGAGAAAATATAATATTGTGGATTTTTAAAAAGAGAATGAATTCTGGAAACCAGATTTCTGTTTTAGCTTTTCTTGTTACTAATTGCATGATTACAAACTATTTACTCTTTCTAAGCCTTTGGTTTTTCATTTGTAAAATATAGGTGTGTGGCAGATTGTATTTCCTAAAAGATGGCTACACGGGTATGTATAGCATCTCACATGCTGTTTTTTCTTTTTAATTTTTTTTAGTTGTCAATGGACTTTATTTGTTTATATGCAGTGCTGAGAATCAAACCCAGTGCCTCACACATGCCAGGCAAGCACTCTACCACTGAGCCACAACCCCAGCCCCCACACACTGTTTTAATGAAGTGACATTGACATTCCTTCATCAAGAAAGAGAGGTCTCTATTCTCTTCCCTTGAACCAGGCTGAACTTTGAAACTTCCTTGATCAACAGAAGGTGGCAGGAGTGATATGGCTCCCAGATAAGTCATGCCTGGCACTAACTCACACTCTCTCCCCCTTTCTCTCTCTCTCTCTCTCTCCCTCCTCCCACCTCTCTCTCATTCTCCCCTCCCCTCACCACATTGCCTTTGAAACCCAGTCACCCTATTGTGAGGAAGCCCACACTACATGGAGAAGCCACGCATGGGTGCCCCACCCAAGACCCCAGCTGGCAGCCAGTATTAACTGCCAGATATAAGGTGATCCTAAGACTCAGTCTTCAAGTCTCCAGCTGAAACTCCAAGCTCAAGGTGCAAAGGCAAATATTATATTCTGTCTGAATTCCTGGTCTACAGGAACTGTAAGAGATAATAAATGATTACTCTTGTTGGAAGTCCCTAAGTTTTGTGGGAATTTCTCTTTCATCAACAGATAATTCAATTAAGGGGTAATCATAGCTAATCCTTGGTGATGTTGAGAATTAAAAGAACTAATAAGTGCTCAATGTTAGTTATTTTATTTTAACAGAAAAAAAAGTAATTACCAAGCAAAACTTTAAGACAAATGAGGGCCCTCAGCACACACTCTTCTGGTGCTCTTAACAGATAATAAGGGGAAACAGAAGTTGCAATGCACAAGGATCTGAGAAGCCAGAAGTCTGTGGGGTTGGCACTTGAATCAACAGTCATGTGTAGGCTTTGTTTTACTCCTCTAAAGGAAATCCTCTTAAAACTCCTGTAGCCAGAACCTTGAAAAGGAAGACAGAATAAATCTATTGGGGCCACTATCATATCTGGGCCCCTCACCATCTTGTAACAAGCCTAGTCCCTAACAGAAGCTAGCTTCTGTGTGAAATTAAAATTCTCTCTCCAATTACCCTTCAAGTAACCTATCACATGCTGATCTAGTATTAGTTTCTTGGAATATTTCAGTAAGATATTGGATGCCATAAAGCTAGACTGCTTTAATGGGCACTTGGAGATATGCCAAGCTTGTCCTGCATCACTAAGAAAATTGCAACACCATCATCTTCAGAATTTGCTCAAGTTTCCAGAACCATCTACAAGTTTGTTGTAGGTAGATATAGGGCTTGGAATACTTTCCTGGAGTTCCCAATGACCAAAGGATTTCAACAGGATAAGGAAAGACAGTGACCCATTTCTACTTCTAAGATTCCACCTACCCCCTACACAGAAAGGTTATAAAATATGATAAAGTTAGCTATGGAATAAGGATGGTAAAGAACAAAGCAAGCAATACTTTTCTTCTCTGTTCCTGAGTATGTGCTGTGTAGTATTTGGGATTCACTGATAGTATAAGCAATTATTTTATAAGCAACAATGTGAAAAGAGAGGCAAGATAGTGTTTCTGGCATAGTATCCAAGGAAAAGGCTTTGAGGTTAAATGCCGTTTTAACATACTTTAAGTCATTCTTTAATCCTGCTGATATTCCACAGACCAGTAAAATTAGATACTACAGACTGAGCGCTTTTTCTTGTTCTTAGTACGGTACTAGTTTATAATAAGAGCAGCTGACCTGTCATCCAATGATCATGCCTTACCCATCACACAGCTGTGCCTCTTAGTGTTGGCTGATGCCTACGTGCACTCAGCACGTCTAAAGCTACTCATCCTAAAGACTGAGCTTCAGCGTCACTTCCTCTCACATAGTTTTCTGTTCACCAACGCCCCCATACTCCTTTCTAAACTTTAGTGGCAAAGTTGTCCAATAGAAATAGTAAAGCCACAGAAGAGATTTTGAATGTCCTAGTTGTCACATAAATTTTTTTAAAGGTGAGATTAACTTTAATCATATACATTAACCAATATACCCCAAACCTTAGTACATTACACCATGTAATCAATATAAAAATATTGACATGCTTTGCACTTTTTTTACACTCTTAGAAATCCGGTGCATTTTTCACACTTCTGGTGCATCTCAGTTACGACTCCCACATTTCAAACACTCCATAACCAATTAATGGCTATTCTATTCGTACAGTTCTCTGGCATTTAGCTCATGTTGCTTCCATCTTATTTTATGTAACACAGGTTTCTTAAGGTCAGGAAGTGGGGCCAACCTGTTTGTTTCCCTGCATCCCCAGAATACCATGCATAATAAATCTTCAAGTCGACATATGAGTCAAGAAAACAAGTTATTATGTCTTGCTGAATTCTATAAGAGAAGTGTCTGTACCACATCAAGGCCTAGGTAGTTCTCACACAGCAGTCCTAGAAGCTGTAAGTTGCTCTGAGGACTGAAAAACATCCCTGATGCCAAAGTTATGAAACTGACAAGGACCAAACAGAAAGAAAGATAGGAGGGCTATGAAAACAAGAAGACAGGTACAAAGCTCCAAGCTACTTTCTGACTAGCATTTGAAAACAGAAAATGAAGCAGACAAGGATGAGAGGGTACCAAGTGACTCAACTGCCTGAAAAGAATAGAGCAGTAATTGACACTTGAGTGTAGGATTCTTCAAAGCTCTCCAGTGTGTGTACACACTTGAATCACACCTTGAGCAAATATTTCCAGCACATAAAGTAGGTGTATTTGAAAAAAAAATATTTCTTTTTGGTTGCTCAGGTTATGTCTGGCTGACTCCAAATCAAACAGATAAAATCCATCTTAAAAAATAAAAGTCCCTAATCAATGTCCTGACACATTGACTTCTTCTTTTCAGTTTTCCCCCCTAGTTTTTCACTGAAAAGCTGTTAAAATATAAGAACAGAGCTTCACAGTATATTTGTTGGATTGTTTGCGAATCATATTAAATTATCTTCTAGGAGTCAATGATCATTCATGGTTTATCCTAAAGAGCTTTACCTTCATGTGGGATGTCATGGTTCACTTTCATATGCATTATCTCATCTTGATTGAAATCTCCAGAACATTTGTGTCATTCCCATGGGTCTTCTGTCAAGGACTCTTGAACTTATAAAATCAAAGTCTCAGATTGTTGATTTTGGAAATTGTTAATTCTATTTCAAAGTGATCAAAACTCAGGTTTCTTTAAAATTACAGCTCCCCCCATTAAGGACATACAGGGGGAGTCAATGCAGAAAATCTTCAGATGTTGGCTCTGCAGACTGAGATAATAAGGTTTTGAAAAGTGATTTTTTTCTGATGCACTTTGGTTTCCAAGAAAAACATGTAGAACTAAAATCATCATCACCAGCTAAGGAACACTAGGAAAATACGGTAGGGATATTTAAAATACGGTAGGGATAGTAAAATACAGTTGTGTATTTGCTTGTTAATGTTATAGTTAACAAGAATGTATTGCATAGCTAGGAAAGATGATTTTGAATGTTCTCACCACAAAGAAATGATGTAAATTTAAGGTGATGGATCTACTAATTCCCCTGAGTTGACTGTCACACAATGTGTATTTGAATTGAAACATCGCATTGTAACCCATAAATGTGTACAATTATTATGTGTCAAAGATACAAAAATAAACATTCTCCCTTAAATGTCATCCTTATCAATATTATCATTCAGAAGATGTGAAACAGGTAAGGAAGCCTCTGGGCACTGTTGGCTGTAGGGAGTTTTTATCTGCTGTCCACACATGAGTGGACTAAGAAGGACATCCTGTCTTGGGATGTCTCTCTGTACTTCACCATGAGGCCATGTACCTCATTCTGCTCAAAAGTTTGCCAACTGGTTGATAATAGGAAATAAGAACAGTATGCTACTACTTTTCTCTTTTTCAAATCTCATGCTAATTTATATTGAAATCTTTTTAAGAATCCAGATATAAAGCAAAGGTTTATTCCTTTATGTGGTCATTAAGAGTGTGGATTGGGTCACTATACACTCTTTACACCCAATTAAGCCTCCAAAGAAAGTGAGTTCCCAGGAACTTGAAAGTTGATCTGTTAAACCCCCTCCCCAATTTGAAATGGGTCATTAAACCTTCAATCAGTATCAGCCCAAGATGTTGTGGTTAGTAAGAATAGAGGCATGTTCTAAAGGTGTTTATGTATAAGCAGGAAGAAAAGTATGCTGTTATCTTTTAAAAAAATGAATATCAATCTAAATTCCAAACCAGATGCAACTTTCCCTCTAAAAGTCCCAAATATTTTGTTTTTATATGTAAAACAGAGTGAGATTTTAGGCTTAGATAATTTTAGAGAAGATCTTGTCTTACCTGCATGAATGTCCAGGGTCTTTAGTAACAACCAGGTTGGGGGAGGACCTGTTTAAAAGACTATGGGAAAGTAAGGAAGGGCTTTAGGGTCATGATCTGAGACCCTACTAAATCAAATACCTCATTTTTATGTTATGCAATTTAGACTGCCACCAGAACGATCCTGAAATGAAATTCAAATAATCTTTTTCAAAAATCGATTGTCTTTTCCCAACTATAGTGTAAAGGAGAAATAAAAAGGAAGCAATTTACAAAATACATAATGATGTGTATTCAATATGCAAATGCTTGCAGCCTGGAGGACACTAGAGAATACATCATGAAGGAGTCAGTTGCTTATACTATCTACAGAATCTAGCTAGTGTAGTGGGGACCAGTGAGCACTGAGCCCACCTGTGCATTAACTGACTACATGACAAGCCTGGTTGCCACCCCTGATGTGATGTCCCTAAGCTGCAAAGGACTCTCAGGGAAGTTCCAAAACCAGTTGAAATCTTCCCTCAAAAAAACCCAGATACTTGGTTTTTGTACGTAAAATAGAGTGAGATTCTAGGCTCAGATAATGTTAAACAGGATTTTCTTTGCTTTCTTTCATTTCTTCTTTTTTTAACCTGCATAAATGTCAGGGGACATTTGAAAACAGCATAAGATGCCAGTCAGTTTCTCTCTGTGTGGCAACTGTCCTGCACACTGAGGGGCAGCAAATATCTCTGCTCCTCCCAAGTGTCAGCATTCCCCGCTAAACACTGCAGCAGCCAAAACCACTGCCCCAAATCCTTCTGTGGGTGAGAACTGGGGAGAAAGAAGTCTTACTAGCATGGCGCAGGCAAGGTCCAAAGGAGGAAGAGGTGCCCTGAGCCATTCCCTGAGAGGCCTTGTATTCCATTTTAAGCGGCTTCCTGTTTTTCACTATGCTGAAATCTACTATTTTTAGCCCCAGTCCTCCAATAAAGCTGGAGGACCAGACTTGGAGATGGCCTCCATCCCTGCTCCTCCTTCCTCCCCAGCTTCCATGTGTCCCCTTCTGGGTGGCGGATGCATCTGATTGGCTCAGCCTGGGGCCATGTCCTGTCTTAACCAAAAAGGGGTTGGGAAAGAGTCCTGGCATCTTCAGCTCCCACGGCGGGAGGTGGGATTTGCTTCCTTCTTCAGGACAGAGGAGCAGCTGGTAGCAGCCTAAAAGAATGGCACATGCACACTCTAATTAGTGGGTCAAATTCAATTTACAAAAGAGAAATAGCATGGAATTTTGGCACAGACAAGGAAGGCTTTAGACAGGGGGTGGTAGACTTGATTAACCCTTGCAGTGTGAGAAAATTGGTGGGGCTGTGGGTAGGGATGAGAGAAGGACAAGCCATCGAATGTCTAACTGGAAAAGCAGAGTCAGGGAACCCGAATTCACCTGAGCTGAGAGGCTTGTGGGAACAACATCATTGGCTGAGGTGAGTGTAACCTATGGGTCAAGTCATTACCGGTCTAGAAATGCCAGAGTCTGGAATGCTGCAGCCAAGGAAGAACCTAGACCTTAAAAAGAACACAAAACTCTTCTTACTCATTCAAGACTCAGAACAAATGTCACCACACCTTTCTACAGCATTCTTTAAAGCCATAGCACCTAAAATATACTTCTATTATAGCTCTTACCAAATTTTATTTGACTGTGTCCCCTTCCTCTCCATTCTGGAAGCTTGTTAGAATAAGGAAATAAGTAGCAATATTTTTATTTCTAGCAACAAATATGGTAACTAATGCATAAATAGAGATATCCAATAAATTTATGATGAAAAAGCATTGTTGATAGTGTCTTTTCTCCTGTACCATTTCCTGTGTCTGTGATTCCCCATCACAGTGCTTGGCTCACAATAAGAAGTCAGTGAATAAATTATGGTATTAATACAATTGAGACAGCTAAAATATTTACAATAACTGTTTCATCTTTAGTGTACACCTCCAGAGGTGTGTTTTTAATATGTCCTTCCTTTGATGAGGCCTCTTTCCTCATCCACTTCCTAAGAGTATAGGAATATGAAGGATAGATTCCTGACATCAGAACTCCCTAAAACTCCAACATTATAGGCCATGTTATTAGCATGAATCCACTAGGACCCATTTCCTCCCAGTTGCAGTGCACAAACATCCCTGGTATGAAATAGCATCCCCAGCTGGAGTGATGATGGCTGGAACACATTCCCATTCATAAAATGGAAAGTAAAAGGAGCACAATATGGATACTGGTTAGTTAGGTAGAAATATGAAGGACCAGGCTGGCTTACCCTCAAGCTTAGGAAGATTTAGGGTAAGCAGAAAAAGAGCCAGGGAGACCCAGACCTGTGTTCTGACAGATCCAACTTCAAATCTAAGCTCCATCATTTGCTTTGGTCTCTGGCTCCTCAACCTCTCTAAGCCTCAGTTTCTTTGCCTGGAAAGTACAAATAAAATATCTGCTGTGTAAAGATTTTGTGAATATTAAATGACCTATAAGAAATTTTAAATGATTAGCAGAGCATCTGTTAGTGAGTGCTCAAAATACAAAAATTGCTATGATTATTTGTCCCAAGTACACTTATAATCCCACTAGTTTGCCATGAGTTAGCCCAAGAGTGGATGGTCATGAGGAAATCATTTCAGAAGCATCATTAAGTTTCTTATAAGGAAAAAAATTGATTTGGATCCTTTAAGAATAAAAAGACAGATTTGAGCTTTCGGTAATAATAGCTCAGCATCCTAGGAAAATGTTGCAACCTGGTTACCAAGGAAATATATTTTTTTCCTTTACCGAGGAAGAAACAATCATTTGTTAACATATCATTTTAGATAGGTATCATGTTTAGGGGTCCTTGTTTAAGGAAAATAAAGCAAGGGGAAGTCTTTTGTAGAACATTAGACAATAAAGAAAGAGCATCTTACACAGGGAACAAACTGAAATTTACAATAGCATAAGCATTTATCTAAAACTGTAAAGTGGACGGATGAATGCTATGTAGGTCTCAGCCACAACATGAAAAATGTGGAAGTCACACTCAGGACATAACATCAACAGCTTCATGAAAGCAACAAGGAGGACGGCAAGGAGTAGAGATTTATAATTGGATTCTGGTCCAACATTCATAGGCTGTTTCTTCTCTGAAACACCTGGTGTTTCTTCTCTGATTACCTTGTAACAACAGCACAGTGTTAAACAAGTTACTTGGGTATAAAATCAAAGGACCAGCCTTACATCCCTGCTAGAGTGTTTCACACTTGTGTGGCCTTGGCCATATCATCTAGCCAAATGTAAGGTGTGGCAAATTAAAACACCATACTGAACTCAGACAACTATTGGAAACATGAAATAATAATTGGAAGACACCTGGCAAATCATAAAGCAGGACACAGCTGTGAGCTGAAATTAGGAACAATTTAGTGATTATACAATGCTTAAACATTTTATATTTTGTTTTAATAGTATATTTTTATAGTGAAAGCAAAATTGACTTCATTGTTTTTTACAATATTGGGTATAAAGGATGGACTCCAGCATTAGATACCACCTGGTGGCAATTAAGAGTAATGCAGGTGCACTGTGGAGCTACAGAAATGTTCCAGAAAATGTTAGGAGTAAAGTCAGATACCGAGAAGCCGGAAGACAGGCTTACAGAAGAGGAAACAAGCCTTAGCATAACCGAGACTGAAGCCAGAAAATGTATCTAGGGTTTTATGTTCTGTGAATTGCAGCAACCACAGCGCTGCTTGGCTGAACTACAGCTAAATTAGGGAAAGAAAAACATGCCCCCTACTTCTTGACTCCACTGACCAACACAGAACTCAGGTTCACAGAGTAAAAAAATAAAAAGGGGGAAAATTAATGAAGGGAGAGAAGGGAGGTAGAGAGGGAGGAAAATCATAAAAGAAACTGTGATCCACCTCATTCTGTGTGTTTTTATTTTGTTAGACTTTTTTCCTTGTGATGGTCAGTTCGTTTGAAAAATAATAACTCTGTGTCAATTGAACTAAGTAAAAAAAGCATAAAGTAGGATGGATGAAAAGCAACAATACATCTCTATAGTTCCTTTGTTCTGGGACAAATCCACCTAAACACAGAATACTAGGAAGGAGTAAGGTATGGAGCAGGAATGAAGGTCTAAGCATTTTGACAGTGTGGAGGACAGCTGAGTTATCCTCCTTGTGTTAGGATGATCTTCCCAACACCCCAAATAAAAGGGTAATGAATGCCCCAGCCTCAGTTGGCTACTACTACCTGCCTTTTGATGCTGACATCCACTCCCTAGCAAAAATGGGCAGAAATGAGAAAAGATACTCCCTTAAAGCTGTAGCACAAAGCGCCTTGGCCTTCCTGCAATTTTTTGGTCCCCATGAGGTCTTCATCATGCTCTTGGCAGCCTAGTAAGCTGGGAATCTGGCCCACCTATGATTGCTTTTCATAAGCCCTTGACAGGGCATTTGGGAAACAGATTAGAAATTTAATATTACTAGCAGCTTCACAGATAATCAAGAATTTGGTCTTCAATTACAATGTGAGCTACAGAAATCTATGATGAAAAAGCATTATTGATAGTGTCTTTTCTCCTGTGTCGTTTCCTGTGTCTGTGATTCCCCAGCACAGCGCTTGGCTCGCAATAAGTCGTCAGTGAATAAATTATGGTATTAATACAATTGAGACAGAAATCTTCCAACCAGTTAGTCCCAACTTCTGCATAAAAATTTATCTACTTTACATAATATTGTGAAGTAGGTATTATTATGATCCCCACTATGTAGCCTAGGAAAATAGGGATTCTGGACCAGGGATGTAGCTTAGTGGTAGAGCACTTGCCTCCTTGGGTTTGAGCATGAAAAAATAAAATGAAAGAAAAAGAAAATAGAGACTCTTCCTTGGTGAAGTCTCAGAGGATATGTGTTCCTCCAAAAGTGATTAAATATGTAAAGTATAAGGATTATAAAACATTTATTGGAATCCTAAACAGTATGCTCAAAGCCAGGGCTATTATGGCAAAAGAGTATGAAGTCATAAAAGAGAGACAAACTGAGGTGGCTGCCTTTTTAAAAAAATTTTTTTTTAGTTGTTGATGGACCTTTATTTTACTTATTTTTATGTGGTGCTGAGAATCAAACCCAGTGCCTCACACATGCTAGGCAAGCACTCTACCACTGAGCCACAACCCCCACCCCCTTTAATGCTAGATTTGGAAGATGAGTATATTTAAGACTTCTTATATATATTGTCAAACTGTATTTCAAAGTGTGGTATAATGTGAGGTCCTACCCCAAGGTCCTGAGAATGTCCATTTCATTTCATTAAACATAACAGACTTAAAAGTCTGCTATCTGGACACAGAAAATAATCTGTAAATAATTTTGCATTTCCTTAAACATTTTCTTATATGTGTGATAATGTGTTTTCTGTGTATTTTGTATTTTTCTATAAAGTTTTAATATTTCAAATTATTTTATAATAAACAGCTTTTAAAAAGAAAATAAACATAATAAAAGTAGATTGTTATTAATTATATTCTACATTAGAAATAGTCAATATTATAGCATGAGAATGCATGCATGACATAAAGGACAGTTGATAAAACTCTATAGGAATTCATATGAAAAAAAAGAGATGAGAAAAGAGTTGGTCCTGAACAGAACATAAAAATCAAAATCACTCTAAAGAAATATAGATGTTCTCATGGCTGCATCTGGCAATGATGCTAAGTTGGGAGGGGGAGATGAGAAGAGTTGAACTGGAAAAAATAATCAAAGATGTATCTTAAGAAAGCTGAGTTGAAATAAAAGACTGGAATAATATCAAATTAGTGCAGCTAGGCCTGAGAACCACTGATCTTATTTCTGCAGTTTCTTCCACCTAGAACCCTCGGATTTTACATTCCAGCAATGCATTGATATTTCATCACATTCATTTTCTTTCTGTCCATAGTCACTTTGGAAGGAGAGTAAAGGAGAAGAGTTTCCATATGAATTTTTGGAATTCAATTATTTCAAAATAACACATGGTCTTAATGACTTCATAGAAACAAATGTGTGACTTGGTAAAAGATCAGTTGATTTCAGAAATTGAGGCAATTTTTCTATTAAAATCGTCATTGTAGTTGATGATTTTTTTTCCCCCACTACTGGAGGTTGAATTGAGGATTTCACACATGCTTAGGCAAACACTGTACCACTGAGATACATCTGCAGCCCCCAAAAACCATCATCTTAGGAAAAAATAAGTTAAAGCCTTAACTATCATTTGACTTGCTATTATTCTTAGTTTATGATATTTTTAAAAATTAGAAATATGGGGCTGGGATTGTAGCTCAGCAGTAGTGCGCTTGCCTTGCATGCGTGAGGCCCTGGGTTCAATCCTCAGCACCACGTACAAAGCAATAAAATAAAGACATTGTGTCCATCTACAACTAAAAAAAAAAATTAAGAAATAAATAAGACTAATGGGCAGAAACTCAAAAACCCAAATTTTCTCACACTGATTAATCTGAATGGGGTAGGTGGGTCATGGCTGGAGGAGGTGGGTCACTGGGGCATGCCCTGAAAGAGTGCATCTTCCTTGGGCCTCTTCCCCCACACCTGCCCTACCCTTACCCTATTTCCTGGCTGCCATGAATAGAGCAGTATTCCTCTACCACAACCTGTGCCACAATATTCTGCCTCATCTTGGGCCCAGAGCAATGGATTTGGCAGACCATGGACTAAACCTCCGGTACCATGAACCAAAATTAACTTCCTCCTCTAAGTTGTTCTTGTTGAGTATTTTAGTCACAGTGATGGAAAGCTAACTAACACAGATGGTGGAGGAAGGCCATTTGGCCTTGACCTCTTCTTCACAGAGGGCCTCAATTGTAAAGTGTAAACCTTAGCTTCTATTGAGGTACACGCACAACCACAGAGATTCTGAAAGGATTAAAAGACAAGCACATTCATTACAGAACTTGACAGTCCTGTCTCATCATTGGAATAGACTTCCATAGTACACAATGAATTCATATTTGTCATGATTTGTAGTTGTGGTAACTAACATATTTACAATTTATAAAAATTTGTATTTGAGGCATTGCTGTGAATTATAAATAACATCCATATAACATATCATCCAATTGTCATATGTCTATTTTGGTATTGCATCCTTTTTTAAATATTTGTAAGCCTTTAGAAAAATACAAGTGGCCCAAACATCTCTTGGCTTTTGAGAAGTTCTATAATCCCATAACAATATATGTTGGATGCTAAATGGTTACTGCTTGGAGTTTGGCATCAGCATGGGCTGCTGTAGCACAAGAAAAATTTCAGGACAGGGATCTTTTGCTCTTCTTCTATTATTCTGCCTTGCCAGATCTTTTTACCTTTTTGGTCTCATTCACAAAAAGAATGCAATAATTCCTTGCCAATGATGTCTTGCTTAAGCCTCAGGGGAGCTGGTACCTCTGTCTCATTTGTTATTTTCCCTGCTCAGGAAGGCATGCTCTACCAGGATGCAGAGAATTCTGAGGTAGTGTGGGGAGGAGTCTCTAAGGATAAACTTTCTCCACCCCCTCTCCCATCCGCCCACTTAGCCACCACAAGAATCAGGTCTTTCTGAAAGAACTGAAGGAATTCTCCACCATGAAATTAGCCTTTGGACTCTCCTTTATTTTCTTTTCCATATCTAACCAGTCCCATTCAGAAAGATAATCTGATTGTTCTAGGCAGAGACTATTAGGATAGAAAATTTGAAAGACTCTTTGCACATTTGATCTGCATGTTTACATTTGGAGAGAAAGAATTCATAAGTACACTTAAAAATTGTGCTTAATTTTGAGAAAAACTACAAAGAGTAATATAATGTCAGTCATTGTGAATTAAACGTATAATATTTTATGGCATGGGTTCTCAGTCTTTTGTTTGTTTAAAAAATAGAACATTATAGATACAGGTCAGTCTTCTCTAAACTCTGTCCCCAGGACTCCTCTCTTCTGCTGTATGAGATGTTGTTTGTTATCTTCCAGTCTTTTCTGGAATAGATGTGCATTGATCTACATGTAGTTTAACGTATCTACATATAGGCAAAAGTGTACATGTTTATGTACACAAGACTATACCTATGCATTTTAATGCTATGCATATATAAGATAAACAGAATACATGTAGTAGTATTTTCTTTTATATATGGTTGATATACAGGAATAACATACTGATTTAAATTTTTTTTTTTTTTGGTACTGGAGATTGAACTCAGGGACATCCAACCTACTGAGCCACATCCCCAGCCCTTTTTTGTATTTTATTTAGAGACAGGGTCTGAGTTGCTTGGTGCCTCACTTTTGCTGAGGCTGGCTTTAAACTCGTGATCCTCCTGCCTCAGCCTCCCGAACTGCTGGGATTACAGGTGTGTGCCAGTGCACCGGACTGTATAATAATTTTAACTTGCTAATCTTTCAAAGCATTGCTTATGATCTCTATTTTTTTTTGATATTTACAAAGTTCAAGATATTTTTAACTGACATCAAGTATTGAACTGCATGGACATAATGTGTTTCATTCACTCATTTCTTTATTTATGGGCACGAAGTGTTTTCCACTTGTTTGCTATCAACAGTGCTTCTGTGAATCTCCTTGATATTTCTCCTTTTTGTTATATATGTGGTTTTCTAGAGTGTGCACTGAGAAATAGAATCAATGGATTGTAGGTTAAGTATATTTTCAATTTTATTAGAGGCTGCCTGTTATTCTCTAAAGCGTCCATACTAGTTTACACTCTATCAGCAGAGGACTTCTTTCTCCATATCCCAACCAACAATGATAGCTTCAGAATTTGAAATTTTGTTATTAGGATGGGTTGTAAATGGCATCTCAGTATTGTCTTAATTTATGTTTTCCTAATATCTGTGAGGTTCAGGGCCACATCACGAATTTATTAGCCATGAGGATTGTTGTGACTTACTTGCTTATGTATTTTGTCTTTTCTGTTGAATTTTCTTTTTCTATTAATTTGTAGAAGCTCTACATACATGATGTAGATAGCAGTCCTGTGCTGTTATACTGAAAAGACTCCCCATTCACCTTTAACTTTTTTAAATGGTACTTTAAAAGTTACTATGTAGGTGGCTTAATCTTTTTTTAATTTTTTTTTTTTTGGTGGTGTTGTTGCATGTGGACAGAATACTATTTTATTTTTATGTGGTGCTGCTGAGCATCGAACCCAGTGCCTCACATGTGCTAGGTAAGTACTCTGCCACTGAGCTACAGCCCCAGCCCCCTAACTTAATCTTAATGTAGTCAAATTTATCCCATTTTTTACTTTTTATTGGTGTTATTTTGTCTTATGTAAAAAATGTGTTATATTTCTTTTGTGAAAATTGTCTTAGCTCTTTCATGTACTTTGACTTTTTTATTTGAATTTTGGACTCAGGTAATCAATTTTACCAAAAACCATTTTGTAATTACTGGAATTTATTAAATTTACAGATTAACTTGAAGAGTTATGTTTATAATACTATGCCATTTCATTATTGAACATAATGGTTATTTATTCAGGTTATCTTAATCTATCCTTCAAAAGTATTTTATAATTTCTCAATAAAAAATCTAGTATTTGAAAAATTAATTTCTCAACATTTGTAATGTGTGCTGCTGTTAGAATTGACCGGGTATAAAGAAGTGGTATAAAGAAGGACTATTGATTTCTTTCATTTTCACATTTTGTTACTGAAAAAATTTTTGTTACATTATCTTAGTCATTGAAATAGTTCTTCCACTCTTTGCCTTGGAGTTTGAGAAGACTGTCTTGTCATCTACAAATAAGACAGTTTTGTTTCTTCCTTTTAAATTTCCAAATCACAACTGACTGAGTAATGTTTAGTCTGATATATTCTATAGTCTCTATATAGCTCATTTCTTGCATTAATTAGAACTCCTAGAAAACAGGGTTAGATAGTTGTCTCCTGACTGGTGGAAATATTTTTAAAGTTCTATCATTAAAAATCTTTGCTGAAGAATTGTTTAAAATATTCTTTTATCATCATGTTAAGGAATATCCTTCTTTCCCTAATTTGCTAAGAGCTTTTCTTTTAAGGGGTAAGTGTTATGCTTTGCAGAATGCTTTTTCTACAGCCATTAAAATGATCATTTTTTAAAAACCCTATTAATGTGATGAACATTTGACAGATTTCTACTACTGATTATTATTTTACTTCTAGAACTTGTACTTTCTGTTAACTATCAGCACATTTTAGGTACAACTTACTTATAATTTACTTAGAAAATTTTTATATATTTAATGTATTTTTATGGCATTAAAAGCAGTGCTTGTGTCCCTATTAAACATTCACATTTACTTTTATTATTTTAAATTTTTTTAAATTATCAATGGACCTTTATTTTTTATTTATTTATACGTGATGTTGAGATTCAAAACCAGTACCTCACACATATGAGGCAAGCACACTACCACTGAGCCACAACCCCAGCCCCCACATTTACTTTTATTACTTGGACTTATATAGGATCTGAGAAAGTAAATAAAATAGTATTTCTTCAAGGAGACCATCTCTCACCCCCAGCCTAAATTATATTCCTTTGCTCATCTTCTCAATGCACCTTCTGCTACAGTTTACAGTATCTGCTGTGGAGTCCCTCACTAGGCATTGAGTTCACAAGTGCAGATTTCCTTTTCTTTTTTTTTTTTAATTTTTTTTTTAGTTGTAGATTGACATGATATCTTTTTTATTTATTATTTTTTATGTGGTGCTGAGGATTGAACCCAGTGAGTCACACATGCAAGGTAAGCTCTCTACCACTGAGTCACAGCCCCAGCCCCAGATTTCCTTTTCTTGACTCATTGCTGCACTTCTAGGGCCTATGCTTAGTATGTAGTGGATACTTCAAACACATTTGTGGCATGAGTGAATGGGGAAATGAACTGTCATTTGAAAGCTGGTGATGTACCAGCGTCTTTCTCTATTTAAAATTTGCCTGGCACTCATATAACAACTCAATGTTCCTGACTGGATTGCTTTTCCCAAAATATCTTCACCTGCTTGAACTGACATGCTAAAGTGTTTTTCTGAAGTTCTTAAGCCTGGATGAATTCCATGGTGATTCCCCTCGTCATCCAGAGCACTGGCATATCATAAAAAATTGAGGGAGTTTTCTAAGATGAGAAACTAAAAGTTCCTCAAATAAACTAACCACCAGACGGTATTTTCTTACAATTTTCGTGCATGAAAATGTACATTCCTAGGTTTCAACGTGTCCTCCAAACCAAAGCACATTAGGCAACAGACTGTTGCCCAAGACTTGTCAAACACTGACTTTCCAAGAACAAAGATCTAGAGTGCCAAAGGTCACCTCTGGGTAGGAACTGCAGATCCTGGGGATTTCCATAGTCACATATAGAGAAGTAGCTGGTCACTTATGTCCCAGTCCCAGTCCCTGGAAGGGCCCAGGTACTCTGAACTGGAGGGGAGAATCTGTTTTTCTGATTCTTCTCCCCCACTAACAATTTTTTCAATGCAGATTCTGAAGTTCACAGTGTTGACTAAAGGAAATCTCATTTTTCATCATTACATCTTAAGAAGAAGAGTCTAGAGAATTGTCAAGACATTTTTTTTCCTGATTCCTCATTAGTGTACATCTCAAGAAATGGAACAGCTACGTTTTGCTTTTAGTGACATTTTAAAATTGTTACTATATTTACACAGAAAAAAAAATTTGAAGTACTTGAAAATATACACCAATTATTAGGCTACCAACAGTAGTTAAATTTACTGAAATACCATCATGTTCAAAGTTTGTCAGTTTTATAATTAAATTTTAAATAAGTTACGATTCAAAGGATGACTTTTTTAAGCCAGGCGCAGTGGCACACACCTGTAATCCCAGCACTTTGGGAGGCTGAGACAGGAGAATCGTGAGTTCAAAGCCAGCCTCAGCAAGGGTGAGGCACTAAGCAACTCAATGAGACCCTGTCTCTACATAAAACACAAAATAGGGCTGGGGATGTGATTCAGTGGTCAAATACCCCTGAATTCAATCCTTAGTACCAAAAAAACCCAAAAAGGATGAATTTTTTAATGAACAAATTAATTTTGTTCATAGATTAAAAACAGATTTAGCTCATTAAAATACATTCTTTGGATTATGATTTATTGAGGATTTATTATGTGTTGAAAGTTATTCTAGGTGCTGGGCATATAAAGAAAATATATTCCTTGCCGTCATGGAATTTGTAGACTGGCAAGGGAATGGGTGTTCTGTGCTGTGCCAACCTAACCAAGTTGGAACTATATTTCTCAGACTCCCTTCATGTATTGATTCTGGTTTACTGTGGCCACAGGAACATAAGCATGAGATTTGGAAGGTGGAACAAAGGGACACAGCAGTTCTGAAAGTTGCTAGTCTCCCCATTTTGGGCTTAGAGTTTATGACTGTCCATCCTGTTGCCCAATGGACAACTTTGGCTCTCAACCAGAGGCAAGCCACTAGCCTTCTCTAGACTTTCTCTCCAGCATCTATAATTGTGTAAGGTCTATTCCTTATTTTAAAACATCTCTGGGAGCTGGGTGCAGTGGCACATGCCTGTAATCTCAGTGACTCAGTCGGGCCAAGGCAGAAGAATCTCAAATTCAAGGACAGCCTCAGCAATTTAGTGAGGCCCTAAACAACTTAGTGAGATTCTGTTTCAAAATAAAAAGGGGATGCAGCTCAGTGGTAAAGCACCCTTGAGTTTAATCCTCAGGACCAAAAAACAAACAAACAAGCAGAATCTCTGGGGCTGGATTGTAGCTCAGTAGTAGTGTGACAGGAACAGATTTCTGTTTTTAAAAGATTGCTATGCAAGGAAAGTGATCATTTAAGTATTCGAAAATGATTCTTTGATCATTGAGAATTGAACATTGTCTATAATGGAATTCAAAATTTAGCATATTTCTGCCTTTCAAAATGAAAATTACATGCCCCAAACTCACAGCATGCAAATAAAGACCTGGCCCCAAGGTACACCGAGACTGACCATCAAATATGTGGAGGCAGTTGGTTGAGTTATTACTGATGAATCATAGCCTAACATCACAGATGCCTCTTCCTTCACATGGTTGGCAAAGTCTGAGATGCTGAGAAAAGAATGAAAACTATAATATCAACTGTGACTACAACAATGAATTACAGGGTTATTTGAACTGGTCTTATTCTGACATAGAGGCCTCCCTAAGTATTTCTGGACCTTTCTCTCTCCATTCAATCTTGAGTTAGCCACATGCTGATAATTTTTCCTGCCAAAGACATCTAGTTTTAACAGTAGGTGTTTTTCACTACCCCTGTTGCAATGAAGCTCTGTTACACTTTTTTATTCCTTCTCAGGAGGAGGGTGGTTAGGGACATGATTCATGAGGATAGAATTTGAAAACTATATTCCAGATGCCTCCTTGCTAGTTTAGATAGCTGAACACTAAGTCACCTGAAGGACAAATAATAAGAGTGGTAATTACAGTGGTGATAATGATGTGATCTGGGGGAGGCGAGAGAAGAGGAGCTTAACAAGAAGTTATAAATACAGACAGCCTAAAGAAAGCACCATTGTGGGGGCTGGGATTGTAACTCAGTGGTAGAGTGCTTGCCTCGCATGCGTGAGGCACTGGGTTCGATCCTCAGCACCACATAAAAATAAATAAATAAAGATATTATGTCCATCTACAACTAGAAAAGAAAAACTTTAAAAAAAAAAGAAAGCACCATTGTGGGTTTCAGTTGTTTGTTTTGCCCAAAGAAAGAAAACTCTGATAATGAAGAAATCTGATAAATAAAACTAAAGAGATGAGAGGCAAGAGGTTATTATAGTGAGTGGGGTGAGTAGAAGGGTTGGGGCAGTGGGAACAAAAGGAGAACAGATGCAAGAGTCCCTTAAGAAGTGAAGGTGGTGTGACCTGGAGTCTGACAGATGGGAGCAGCACGGGGACACGTGTGATGGTATTACCACAGGTGACAATAAGGTTGAAGCTGAGGGTCCCCACAGAGACCTTTCATTTCAAAAAAGTCGAAGTTTGATGAAGAAGGTGGTAAATACAAACATTCAGATCAACAGAAGACCTGAGACTCATTAACTAATACAATCTTCTGTTTTCTTCAGGCATCAATCTACATCATCCTGGAGAATGAGTCTCAGACGCTTGAGGAGGAAGAGAAAACTTTTTATTTTTGCACAGTAGCCCAACCCCAGGGATACAGTCCCTCAATCCAGAATAGGAGTGGCCTCTAAATTGGCTTAGATCTTTGATTTTTGAGATTGTGGCTTTAGTATAATGAATACAAAGATACTTCAGGAATGGAGTTCTCATAATGATGACATAATTGGGATCTTGATTTTTTTATATGCACTCTCATATATGTGTACTTATATTGAAGACAGTATGATAAGAATATGATTGTGTACTTGGATATTCTCTCTATTCAGATTAACACTCAGCACAGGTCGTGGGGAAGATGCTGCAGTGAGCAGGGAGGACACTGGTTGCCCGCTTCCAGCTGCCTCCACCCACTCCCTGCCTACCTCAGCCTCCAGTCATAGCTTCCCCAGCTCTTTTCTGTTTCTTCCAGGAATTCTCACTAACCTTCCTGTGCCTTTCTCTGCTCCTAGACTCTAGGTGGAAGAAAAGATGCCACTATTTGAATAACCAGCAAGAGAAAAACAGCGATTATTATTTGTAATGAGACTGCCCAGTTGGGAGAGCCCATCATTCCATAACTGCCCTGAGAGTACTACAAGATGAGAAGCTGGGATTACAGGTTATGTTTTCAACTGTAAAGGGTGCTCTATGGTAGCATGTTGGAATCAGTTACTGAGGGATCTTAGCTCCCAACATTAGGGTCCAGAGCAGAAGCCCAGAAGCTGGTACATTCTGTAGCAAGTGCTCTGATTCTACAGAGCGGACTTCCCAATGCTGGCTGTTCAGATGCTTTTCTTTGTTTGGGAATATAAAGCCAGACTCAGTTTCTGCCTTAATTCCCTTTCAAGGTTGCCATGGATGTTCTAAATCCTCTCATTATTCAAACCACATTAAGTAGTTTCAGTTTTCTCCTCCCAACCTTTCTCCCTTCAACTGATATGGGCAAAATTCACTATGCTGTATTACAAATTGGTTATCTTCAGAAAGACCAGAACTCTAGAAAATCTGGGAAATTCTTAATAAAGAATATCCCAAAAGTTATTGTTTAATGGGTACAAAGTTTCAGCTTTGTATGATCAAAAAGCTTTGGAGATGCTTAGTGCTGCACAACAGCCTAAATACTTTAATGCCACTGACCAATGGTAAATTTCATGTTATAAATATGTGAACACAACACAAAAGAAAAGTCACACTTGTAGTTGCCTTGGGATGGAGGTGTTGGAAAGAGGTTTGAGAAGGGTCTGGCATTGCTGCTTTTGTGATGATGATGTTCAGTCCATTTGATAATTTTATACTTACCTTTGCTTTATTTCAGCATATAATTATGCTGTATTTACCAATAAAAAGGATATTTGAAAAGTTTTTCAACATACATATTTTTAGTTGTAGATGGACACAATACCTTTATTTTATTTATTTATTTATTTTTATGCAGTGCTGAGGATTGAACCCAGTGCCTCATATGTGCTAGGTAAGTGCTTTACCACTGAGCTAAAACCTCGCCCAAATTTAAAAGTGCTTTTTTGTGTTTTTTTTTTTTTTTTTTTAAAGAGACTGTCTTGAGTAGCAAGAATCATGAAGACTTAGAAAGTCTCTTTTTCTGCTTTGGGCCTCATGTTATTTTTATTTAATTTATTTGTTCATTATCAGACTGCTAGAATTTATGTTTTTGAAAAACAACTTTATCGAGATATAATTCATATGTCTTATAATTCACCCACCCAAAGCGTACAATTCAATGTTTTTTAGTGTGTTTACTGTGTTGTGCGCCCATCACCACAATCAATTTTAGAACATTATCATGGCTCCAAACAGAAACTCCATAACCACTATCAGTCATTCTCCATTTCCCCCACCATCATTTTTTATTTTTAATGTAAAATGAATGAGTTAAATTAAATGATCTTGAAAATCTTTCTTGTGCTAACATTCTATAATTGTGTAAAATAACTGCTTGTGAATGAAATAACAACTAAAAGCAAAATTCCTAGGAGTGTAACTTATTGGCTATGTTTTCCTTCAGAGAAATTTAAAAATCAAGGGGGAAAAGCCTTTGGGGAAACGAAACTCACTGATTGATGTGAAGAAACAGATCTGTCTAAAAGTAAGCATAAGTTCACTGTTCTAAGCTTAAAAACAAAAATCAGAGAGAGGAATGTTTGTCACAATCTGAAGCAGCAGGGAAAAGAAAGCCCCACAAGAGGTTAGGTGGGTGAAGAGAGCATCCAGCAGATCTGGGCTGCAGAGGGCACCTGTCCTTCCTACTTCCAAGGGAAGGTGCTTGGTGTCAGCTTTATCTGCATACGAAACCATGCTCCTCCTGTGAGTCTGTTTTTTCCAGATTTGTCCAAAAGTCTCAGTGGGCTCCTAAAGGACAGCTTCCTTACCAGGTTTCCATTTTCTAAAAACCTTTCTATTTTGTATTTTATTTAGAGACAGGGTCTCACTGAGTTGCTTAGCACTTTGCTTTTTCTGAGGCTGTCTTTGAACTCGTGATCCTCCTGTCTCAGCCTCCTGAGCCGCTGGAATTATAGGCATGCGCCACTGTGCCTGGCCATGCTTTCCTCTTTACTTCTTTTTTAATTTATTTTATTTTTTACACAAATGGAGCACAACTTTTCATTTATCTGATTGTACATGATGTAGAGACACATCATTCATGCAATCATACCCATACATAGGAGTAATAATGTCCATCTCATTCCACCATCTTCCCGATCTTACATCCCCCTCTCTGCTCAATCCAAAGTTCCTCTATTTTTCCCTTGCCTCCCCCCATTATGGATCAGCATCAACTTATCAGAGAAAACATTTGGGCTTTGGTTTTGGGGATTGGCTTACTTTGATTAGAATGATATTCTCCAACTCCATCCATTTACCCACAAATGCCATAATTTAATTCTTCTTTAAGGGTGAGTAATATTCCATTGTGTATATATATCACAGCTTCTTTATCCATTCATCTATTGAAGGGCATCGAGGCTATTTCCACAGTTTAGCTATTATGAACTGAACTGCTATAAACATTGTGGTGGCTACATCACTGCAGCATGCTGATTTTAAATCCTTTGTGTATAGACCGAGGAGTGGGATAGCTGGGTCAAATGGTGATTCCATTCCAAGTGTTCTAAGGAATCTCTATACTGCTTTCCAAAGTGGTTGCACCATTTTGCAATCCCACCAGCAATGAATCAGTGTACCTTACCAGCATCCTCACCAGCACTTATTGTTGCTTGAATTCTTGATAATTGCCATTCTGACTGGAGTGAGATGAAATCTTACTTTTGATTTGCATTTCTCCAATGGCTGAAGATGTTGAACATTTTTTCATATATTTGTTGATCGATTGTATATCTTCTTCTGAGATGTGTCTATTCAGCTCCTTAGCCCATTTATCAATTGGGTTGTTTGATTTTTTGATGTTAAGTTTTTTGAATTCTTTATATATCCTGGAGATCAGTGCTCTAACTGATGTGCATGTGGCAAAATTTGTTCCCAAAATGTTGGCTCTCTGTTCACCTCATTGATTGTTTCTTTTGCTGAGAAGCAGCTTTTTAGTTTGAATCCATCCCATTTATTGATTCTTGATTTTACTTCATGTGCTTTAGGAGTCTTGTTAAGGAAGTTGGGGCCTAATCCGATGCAACGAAGATTTGAACCTACTTTCTCCTCAATTAGACGCAGGGTCTCTGGTCTAATTCCTAGGTCCTTGATCCACTTTGAGTTGAGTTTTGTGCAGGGTGAGAGAGAGGGGTTTAGTTTCATTTTGCTGCATATGGAGTTCCAGTTTTCCCAGCACCATTTGTTGAAAAGGCTATGTGTTCTCCAATGTATGTTTTTGGCAACTTTGTCTAGTATGAGATAGCTGTATTTATGTGGGTCTGTCTCTGTGAACTCTATTCTGTACCATCGGTTTACATGTCTGTTTTGGTGCCAAAACCATGCTGTTTTTGTTACTATAGCCTGTAGTATAGTTTAAGTTCTGGTATTGTGATGCCTTCTGCTTCACTCTTCTTGCTAAGGATTGCTTTGGCTGTTCTGGGCCTCTTATTTTTCCAAATGCATTTCTTGATTGCTTTTTCTATTTCTATGAGGAATGTCATTGGGATTTTGATTGGAATTGCATTAAATGTGTATAGTTCTTTGGGTAATATGGCCAGTTTGACAATATTAATTCTGCCTATCCAAGAACAAGGGAGATCTTTCCATCTTCTATGGTCTTCTTTAATTTCTTTCTTTAGTGTTCTGTAGTTTTCATTGTAGAATTTTTTCACCTTTTTTATTAGGTTGATTCCCAAGTATTTTAATTTTTTTTGAGGCTATTATCAATGGAGTAGTTTTCCTAATTTCTCTTTCAGAAGATTTGTCACTGATGTATAGAAATGCATTTGATTTATGGGTGTTGATTTTATATCCTGATACTTCGCTGAATTAATTTATTAGTTCTAGAAGTTTTCTGGTAGAATTTTTTGGATCCTATAAGTATAGTATCATGTCATCAGCAAATAATGATAGTTTGAGTTCTTTTCTTCTTCGTAACCCTTCAATTTCTTTCATCTAATTGCTCTGGCTAGAATTTCAAGAACTATGTTGAATAGAAGTGGTGAAAGAGGGCATCCTTGTCTTGTTCCAATTTTTAGGGAGAATGCTTTCAATTTTTCTCAATTTAGAATGATGTTGGCTTTGGGCTTAGCATAGATAGCTTTTACAATGTTGAGATATGTTCCTATTATCCATACTTTTTCTAGTGTTTTGAAGATGAAGGTGTGCTGTATTTTATCAAATGCTTTTTCTGCATCTATTGAGCTGATAATGTGATTATTGTCTTTAAGTCTATTGATGTGATGAATTACATACATTGATTTCCACATGTTGAACCAACCTTGCATCTTGGGGATGTACCCCACTTGATTGTGGTGCACTATTTTTAAAATATGGTTTTGTATTAAATTTGCCAGAATTTTATTGAGAATTTTTGCATCTATGTTCATTAGAGATATTGGTTTGAAGTTTTCTTTCCTTGATGTATCTTTGTTTGGTTTTGGTATCAGGGTGATAATTGGCCTCATAGAATGAGTTTAGAAGGGTTCCCTCCTCTTCTGTTACACGTGGTTTTCTGTTACATGGAATAATTTGAAGAGTATTGGTATTAGTTCTTCTTTGAAGGTCTTGTAGAACTTGGTTGTGAATCTGTCTTGTCCTGGGCTTTTCTTAATTGGTAGGTTTTTGATGACATCTTCTATTTCATTGCTTGAAATGGATCTGTTTAAATTGTGAATATCCTCCTGATTCAGTTTGGGTAGATCATATGACTCTAGAAATTTGTCAATGTCTTGAAGATTTTCCATTTTATTTTAGTATAAATTTTCAAAATAGTTTCTAATTATTTCTGTATTTCAATAGTGTCCATCATGATACTTCCTTTCTCATCATGAATTTTAGTAATTTGAGTGTTCTCTCTCCTTCTCTTCATTAGCATGGCTAAGAGTTTATCAATTTAATTTATTTTTTCAAAGAACCAACTTTTCATTTTGTCAATTTTTTCAATTGTTTATTTTGTTTCAATTTCATTGATTTTAGCTCTGATTTTAATTATTTCCTGTCTTCTACTACTTTGGGTATTGATTTGTTCTTCTTTTTCTAGAGTTTGAAATGTAATGTTAGGTCATTTATTTGTTGATTTCTTATTCTTTTAAGGAATGAACTCAATGCAATGAACTTCCCTTGCATTGCCTTCATAGTGTCCCAGAGATTTTGATATGTTGTATCAGTGTTCTCATTTACCTCTAAAAATTTTTTGATCTCCACTCTGATGTCTTCTGTTATCCATTGTTTATTCAATAGCATGTTATTTAGTTTCCAGGTGTTGGAGTAGCTTCTATTTTTTATTTTACACTTGATTTCTAATTTTATTCCATCATGATCTGATAGAATGCAGTATAGGATCTCTATTTTTTTTTTTTTTTTGTATTTGCTAAGGGTTGCTTTGTGGCATAGTATATGGTCTATTTTAGAGAAGGATCCATGTGCTGCTGAAAAGAAAGTGTATTCACTCATTGATGAATGAAATATTCTATATGTATATGTTAAGTCTAAATTATTGATTTTATTATTGTGTTCTATAGTTTCTTTGTTTAGTTTTTGTTTGGAGGATCTATCCAGTGTTGAAAGAGGTATGTGAAAGTCACCCGGTATTCTATTTGATTCTTTAAATTGAGAAGAGTTTGTTTGCTGTATGTAGATGCTCCATTTTGGGGGGCATACATATTTAAAATTGTTATGTCTTGCTGATGTATGCTTCCCATAAGCAGTATGGAATGTCTTTCTTTACCCCTTCTGACTAACTTTGGCTTGAAGTCTACTTTATCTGATGCGAGTTTGGAAATCACTGCTTGTTTAACGCAGTCCATGTGAGTCGTGTGTTTTTTCCCAACCTTTCACCTTCAGTCTGTGGATGTATTTTCCTATGAGATGAGTCTCTTGAAGGCAGCATATTGTTGGGTCTTTTTAAAAATCCAATCTGCCAGTCTGTGTCTTTTGATTGATGAGTTTAGGCCATTAACATTGAGGGATATTATTGAGACACAGTTTGTATTCCTGGACATTTTGGTTTATTTTTGGTTTTTAACTTGACTTGGTTTCTCCTTTGATTGGCTTTTCCTTTAGTGTAGTTCCTCCCTTTGCTGACTTTCATTGTTATTTTTCATTTCCTCTTTATGAAATATTTTGCTGAGGATGTTCTGTAGTGCAGGATTTCTTGTTGTAAATTCTTTAACTTTTGTTTATCATGGAAGGTTTTTATTTCTTCATCAAATTTAAAGCTTAATTTTGCTGAGTAGAAGATTCTTGATCAGCATCCATTTTCTTTTGAGCTTGTTTATATGTTATTCCAGGTCTTCACAGCTTTGAGGGTCTGTGTTGAAAAATCTGCTGAAATCTGAATTTGTCTCCCCCTTTATGTAATCTGATTCCTTTCTCTTGCAGCCTTTAAAATGCTATCCTTATTCTGTAGGCTAAGCATTTTTATTATAATGTGCCTTCGTGTGTATCTGTTGTGATTTTGTACATTTGGTGTTCTGTAAGCCTCTTGTATTTGATTTTCCAATTCATTCTTCAGGTTTGGGAAATTTTCTGATATTGTTTCATTGGATAGATTGTTCATTTCTTTCATTTGTATCTCTATGCCTTCTTCTATCCCAATAATTCTTAAATTTGGTTTTGATGTTATCCCATAATTCTTGGATGTTCTGCTCCTGGTTTCTTACCATCTTCACTGTTTGGTCAACTTTATTTTCAAGGTTATATATTTTGTCTTCATTGTCTGAGGTTCTGTCTTTTAAGTGATTTAGTCTGTTGGTGATGCTTTCTATTGAGTTTTTAATTTGATTTATTGTTCCCTTCATTGCAAGGATTTCTGTTTGTTTTTTTTTTCAGAAGCTCTATCCCTTTATTGAAGTAATCTTTTGCTTCCTGTATTTGCTCATGTAGCCCGTTATTAAAGTGATCTTTTGTTGCATGTGTTTTCTCTCTTAGACCATCCTTTAGTTCACAGAACATTTTAATTATCTACATCCTGAACTCCTTCTCTGTCATTTCTTCTACTGTGCTGACCATGGATTCTAATAATGTAGTATCTTGGCTTGTTTGGTGTACTTTCTCTTCTTGTTTTTTCATGTTATTCATGTGTCTTTCCTTCTAGCAGCGCAGTCCTGAGATATTAGTTTCTACACTATAGAAACTGTGTCCCTGCAGGTTTCCAATACTTGTCCTTTAAGGAGGAGATCAATATTAACAGGTCCCAGGGTAAACAATATGCAGCCTTAAACCAAATAGCTCCTATTAAGGCATTTATAGTTTTGTCACAATAGACAAAAATTATGTGTTTGATTATTATCTACAATATAAACAGTAGGTTTGCCAAAGTGTCTACAGTTTCTAATGGTGGGCAAAGAGAGAACCAGGGGGTGTAGGATGAGATTTTAAGGAAGTAGGAGGTGAGGATATAGAGGTATTAGATCTTAGGAAGTGTGTATGAGGAATCAAAAAAGTTGGCTGGTAGCAAGAGAAAAGAGAGAAAGATTCTGGGGAGACCGGTAAGTGGGGAGAAAATAGAGTACAAAAATCATATGAACAAAAAATTAATAAGAAAAAAATGTAACAGTAAAAGGTAAAAGAATATACAATAAAACTATAATATGCTATTCAGACATCCCAGTTCTCAGTAGCCTAGTGCATGAAAAGTACTTGGTTTCACAAATGTTGGGGATGTGAGAAGAGAAAGGAAAAAAGAAAAAAAAAAAAAAAAACTCCAAGGAAAATTGAACAATTGTTTCTGTTAGAGTTCAGTATCTTCCCTGCTTTGCTTCTTATCTGATAGGTGGGATTGTCTAGTATTTGCTGATATCACCATCCTCAGGGTGGTGAAGGTTATTAATATGGGAGGGTTGGTCTTGGAGGCAGAACTTCTGGAAGTGGCGCATAGCACTTGCTGGTCCTTGTTGGAACAGTGCACCCCAAGGATCTCCTTTGGGGCCCACTTGTGTGATGTGGGTACCTGGCCTTAGCCCCTTACATCGCCTGTAGACCCCACAATTCCTAGTTTCTAATTTCATCTCTAAACTGTATCTCTCTTGCCCCTCTCCCTTTCTACATCCCAATCAGGAATCTCTCTCTCTCTGGAGGTCCTGTGGGTGAGCTCTGGGGCCTGTGCACCTGTTGTGGAGAGCTGTTCTGTATTGGGCAGATCAGAACCAGGCTTCAAGAGCTATGGGTCGGCCACGTAGCTTCAAGCACTGTGCTGGGTTGGTGTTTGTGGGGGAGGGGACTGTAGGTACCTTGATATTGCTTCCAGGCCCCAGCTGGTGTCCCAAGATGGGAGTTTCCCCAACTAAAGATGGTGATAGTGGCAGTGGACATAATCCAAGATGGTGACAAATGTGTCCCAAGATGGAAGTGACCACTTTCAGAGATTGGGCAGCGAGGGCGGGCTGTGTGGTGGCATTGTGCAGCATGTTTGGGGATGCAACTCTGTGCCATGTGGTGCTGCAGTGGGTAACTATCTCCAGACCCTATCCAGTGTCCTCAGGTGCTGTCTACTGCGTAGAGGGGCCTATGGTAGTAGTAGCAGTATACCAAGATGGAGGCAGCAGAGGAGCCTTATGTTGGTTAATGAGGAGCCAGAGCATGATGGTGGGCCACATGGGCATGGACGGGCATCCAGCGTGGCATCCTGGTCCTCTTTAGTTCTTTTTTTTTTAAATACTTTTTTAGTTGTAGATGAACACAATAACTTTATTTTATTCATTTACTTATATGTGGTGCTGAGAATCGAACTCAGTGCCTCACGCATGCTAGGCAAGCGCTCTACCACTGAGCCACCACCCCAGCTCCCCTCTTTAGTTCTTGATCTGCACTTTGTTCTTCCACCTCTGAACTTCCCAGAGCACCTAATTCCCCAAAAGCCCATTCAGAAGCATACCATACATTGTCTTCAGATTTTCACTAACACACAGCCACACTCATTACTGATGCTTTGTCTAAGGCTGTTTTTATACTTCAATGGCAGAACTAAGACCATGTGATTACAGAGCATAAACTATTTACTATACAGAGATTTATAGAAAAAGTCTGTCTTGTTCAAATGAATTCACCTTTCTTTTGCATCGTACCTTTTCTTAAGTCTGTGTCTCATTTCTCTGACTTGATGACAGACACTGTGTCCAGCATGCTTTTCAGAGCCCAGCTCCCAGCCTTGTTCTTTGTAGGGTCTCAGCAAATACTTAATGAGTGAGGGACTATAAAGCTATCATCTCTTTTGCTGTTGTGAAAATAAGATTATCTCATCTGGAGCAATACATTCATATCTCCCTTCCAGGCATGGCTGACTCTCCCCTTTCCAAAGCATCAGGATAGCTTGGTGGTTGGGCACAGATTAGATTTCAGAGAGCTTGGAGGTTATATCCTGGCCCTGAGTCTTGCCAGCTGTGTGACCTTCAATGAGTTTCTGCAATTTTCCAAACTTCTCCTCCTCACGCACAAAACAGTGACAACAACAGTATATCATCATAGAGTTACCGTGAGGATTTTAAAATAAAATGATGTACTGTAAGTGTGAGGTTTGGTTTCTGAGACATAATAAATAATCCAAAAAGTATTGACAATTGTAATTGCCCTATTATAATTGTATCTTGTTCTCATTCCCTCCCTTTTATCTACCTAATCCAAACACCTTTAAAATGAATGTTTTTCTCTATATCTTCAGTTTTGAATTCTAAGATTAAAAAACTGGGGTTCACTTGGTAGTGAAAGATGCAAGAGACAGTTGGATCCTTACTGCCTTGGCTTGTCTTCTTGCACAGAAAAGTAATGTTTTTTTGCCTAGTAATCAGTCCAGAAGGCTAATAAAGTGGTTATTGAAAAATGGTAGCCAAATAGGAGAGAAAATGGAGCATGGGCACGCAGAAGATTAACAACATATTTTGTGCTCAATTCCTGAGAAAATGTAGGTACAACAAAGCTAAAATAAACATTAAGAACAAACTTGTATGCGAGGGATATAGCTCAGTTGGTGGAGTGCTTACCTTGCATGCGCAAGGCCCTGGGTTCAATCTGCAGCACCACAAAACAAACAAACAAACAAAAAAAACAAGAACAATCTTGCAGGAAAATTAAGTCTCTCCAAAACCAATGGAATGGGAAAGTGAGTGGAATAGTATTTTATTCTGATGGTATTATTTCACAGAGTTGACCATTCCTTCAACCAAAATCTATTAAGTTCTTCTATGTACCACAGTTTGTTTGAGATGTTAAGTATATATCAAATAAAATAATCAGATAAAAATCCCTGCCCTCAGGGACTATATTCTAGTGAGAAGAAAATAAAAATGATAAATAGATAAACAGATATATTAATTTATAGCATTAGAAGGGGACAACTGGTATGGAGAAAAAACAAGTAGGGTGAGAAATATCAGAATGAGAAAAGAGGATGAGGTGTTTTCATTTTTAGATAGTATGGTTAAGTGGCTTTTGAACAAAGATGTGAGAGTTCTAAGAGAGTGAACCACAGGGACATCTGGAGAAAATAAAAATTACAAGCAGAGGGAACATATTGTCAAATGTCCCTAGGCAGAAATATGTCTGGCTTATTCAAGGAACAGTAAGAAGTAAGTAAGAAGTAGTAAGAACAGTAAGAACAGTAAGAAGTAAGTGTACAGGCCAGAAATAATAACAATAAAATAAAGGAACTAACCTCTGTTGAACTCTATTTTCTGAGCATACTTCCAAGCAATTTAGCAAATCTTCTAAGCATTATTACTTATACTTTTCAAAAGTCTTATAATGTAGGCAAAGTTATTTTTTCCATTTTTTAGATAAGTAAACCAAAAAAAATTTCTTTTAAAGCTTAAAGAACTTGCCTGGCTGCTGGAGTCTGATTCCCAGTTTCAATCTTCTTGCCACTCCATTGCCATCTGTCCTGGAGGTCAAGCTGGGAGTGGCTCAGCTGTTTCCCCACCTGTATATGCTGCATATTTCTTGGTTGTAATCTCTTTCACTGGTTAACTTGACTTCAAATTCATTCTTTTAAAGATTTTTTAAAAGATGGACACAATATCTTTATTTTGTTTATTTATTTATTTTTATGTGGTGCTGAGGATCGAACCCAGTGCCTCACATGTGTGAGGCAAGTGCTCTACCACTGAGCCACAATCCCAACCCCTTCAAATTCATTTTAATTCAAATTTAGAGCTTCAAATACTAGCAAGGGGTTTCCAGGACCCCTTTATGACCCTGCAGTACTTCTGTTTCTCTCCTTCTATTTCCCATTTTGATCTTCCTTTATCTTTCCATCTCTGCCTTTGGGCACAAACTAGCTGGTAGCAAAGGGAAATCCACACACCAGAAGGCAGACACATCCTTCCAGGCCTTCTTCCTCCAGAGTATGTGATGTATGGTGGAGCTTTTCTAAAATATTTTTACTTTACAAATACAGGATTGTGGAAAATGATACATGGAAACATTATTTTGCAAATTATTTCAGTATATCCCTTTTTTTACTGCTTAAAAAAACAGTTTTGAAGATTCACCTCAGCCTTTGATTGTATTACTTCAAAAATTCCTGTGTTCTCAATCTTGCCTACCCATTTCTTAATCCAATGCAAAATATATTAATAATAAAGCCAAGAACTAGCACTGAAATTTCAAA
This sequence comes from Geosciurus inauris, assembly GCA_004024805.1. NCBI lineage: Eukaryota > Metazoa > Chordata > Mammalia > Rodentia > Sciuridae > Geosciurus > Geosciurus inauris. Next base: position 154,593 of record PVHX01001983.1, read on the forward strand.
AGTCTCTTCACCTTTCTGTCCACTGATGAATTTTTAAAATCAGAACTCCCAGGCATCAGTCCTGTTCAAATTAAATGATTGCCTTCTTTTTCAAAGAAAACACAGAAGATTGAAGATTATTATTTTTTGGTACCAGGGATTGAACTCAGGGGTACTCAACCACTGAGCCACATCTCCAGGCCTATTTTGTATTTTATTTAGAGGCAGGGCCTCACTGAGTTGCTTAGTGCCTCACCCTTGCCGAGGCTGGCTTTGAACTCGTAATTCTTCTGTGTTAGCCTCCCAAAGTGCTGGGATTACAGGTGTGTGCCACCGTGCCTGGCTAAAGATTATTTCTCTTCTTTGATATATTAAAAAGATTTTTTTTTTCCTGGAAAAAAGTGAATGTCAAATTTCAAACCAGAATTGAAAATTTAGTTAATTTCTCTAGCAGATTATAAAATCCCTCAACTAGAGAGACAATGATCGGGACAAAGAAGAAACCAATCCTCTTGTGTCAGTATTTGAACCTGAAATGGAGAAAAGCATAGAAAACTTGAATATTTTTCCCATAAAGAATATTTAAAATTAATAGTTATCTGGTATTAGTATTCTTGGAAGGGACATTGAAATAGGTCAGACTAGAGAAAACTGTGAGTTTTGTGAATACTGCTTAGAAGGAAGTTTCAGTTTGGAAACATGGGAGAACTTTGAGTTTGTTGGCCAAATGTCTGAGACTGATGGTATTAAATAGCAGAAAGCCACTCTGTGGCAGCGGCTTTCTTCAGCAGCTAAAGCCACATTTACTTTCGAAATCCTATGGAAAACCAAGCACAAGGAGTACTCCAGCCCATCTCATCCTCTGCCAAGAAGAAACAAAATGGGTCTCAGGTCATGACAGCAAGATGAAGCCTGTGGAGACAATTTGGCTGAACTGTTCTCTGGAAATCCCTTGAGGTTTATTTGCCTCCCTAAAGAGATGAAATACTATACCCTTGAATAAATATGACCTTGTGTAATTTCCTTTTCTTCGTTCTTTTGTGTATATTTTCATATAAATGCAGAATTAGAGTACTTGAATACATCTTCAGTACCCATCACCCAGCTTCAACCACTATTAACACATGGCCAGTCTCATCTCATCTACACCTCAACTTCTGAATGCCCTTCCATCCAATTTTAAAGCAAATTTAAGACAGCGTATTGTTTCATTTTAGACATTTTCTTCTTAGAGTTGTCATCTGAAACATGTAATAAAGCAACATTAACAAAAAAGTGCTGGAAGTCTTTCCCATGTTTAAATGTGCTTTTTGGTTCCCTTGACTCATCATATTTCTACTTTTAGCCCAAAAGAGAGAAGAGTAACCAAGCCTAGTAGTCAGTCTGGTTGGAGAAGAAGTCAAGAAGCTGAAGAGCTGCTGTCCTACACAGGAGAGATATATGATTATTTTTGTCTATCTTCTGAATGTCCTCTTCTGTCTTTGGAGCTTTCCCCTTAAAGATCAGTTACAGGCACATTCTGTTTCCCTACTGTAGGAACTAAAAATGCCAAAGACTCACTTTCCCAGCTCCTTGTCTCTAGGGCCATGGGATTAAGGCTCAGCCACTGAGACACACCATCCCCCAGATTTTCAGGGGAAGTGGGTGACCCAAAGAAACTGCTGTGGAGCCAGTGGCTCTGGCAACAGTGTCCCTTTTTCTGGGGATACAGAGGACAGGAAGCATGGGGCTAAGGGAGTGGCCATGATGCTAGCATCTGAGTCCTGTGTGTACACTGCAGTAGCAAGTGCTCAGCAATGAAGCCAAGGCAGGGACAGACTGCCAACATGACTATGGTCAGGTTTTGGCTTGGGAGTTTTAGAGCTGGCTTTTCAGGTCCTTGGCCATTCTTTTAGCTAGTTCTTTTGACTAGTTCTTTTCTTCGGTCATTTGACCAAGTTATTTTCTGAACAATCAGGAAGCTTCTGGTTTTACTTTTAAGTAATGTGACCAATACACTCGGAGTTTATATAAAATTTTAAATAATCATCTCAAATTTTCTGGAAGCAAATTTTTGCCACATGCACATCAGATAGAGCACTAATCTCCAGGATATATAAAAACTCAAAAAACTTAACACCAAAAAAAACCAAACAACCCAATTAATAAAGGGGCTAAGGAGCTGAATAGAAACTTCTCAGAAGATATACAATCAATCAACAAATATATGAAGAAATGTTCAACATCTCTAGCAATTAGAGAAATTAAAATCAAAACTACTCTAAGATTTCATCTCACGCCAGTCAGAATGGCAGTTATCAAGAATATAAGCAACAATAAGTGCTGGCAAGAATGTGGGGAAAAAGGCACACTCATACATTGCTGGTGGGACTGCAAATTGGTGCAAGCAATCTGGAAAACAGTATGGAGATTCCTTAGAAAACTTGGAAGGGAACCACCATTTGACCCAGCTATCCCACTCCTTGGCCTATACCCTAAAGACTTAAAAATAGCATTACTATAATAATGCTATACTGTAGTAATGTTTATAGCAGCACAATTCACAATTGTTAAACTGTGGAAGCAACCTAGATGCCCTTCAATAGATGAATGGATAAAGAAACTGTGGTACACAATGGAATATTACTCAGCAATAAAAGAGAATAAAATTATGGTATTTGCAGGTAAATGGATGGAATTGGAGAACATTATGCTAAGTGAAATAAGCCAATCCCCAAAACTCAAAGGCTGAATGTTTTCTCTTATTAGTGGATGCTGATACATAATGGGGGTGAGGGTGGGGAGCATGGGAGAAACAGAGGAACTTTGGATAGGGCAAAGGGGAGGAAAGGGATGAGAGAGGGCATGGAGGTAGCAAAAATGGTGGAATCACTACCCTAGGTACATGTATGAAGACAAAAATGGTGTGACTCTATCTGGTGTGACAACCAGAGAAATGGAAAATTGTGTTTCATATGTGTACTATGACTTGAAATGCATTCTTTTGTTTTAAAAAATAAATTTAAAATTTTTATGAAAAAATTCAAATAATCATCTCAAAGGGACTCTAAAACATAAGAAGAAGAAATAAACTGGGCATCATAGCATGTATCTCAAGCTCCTTGGGAGGCTGAAGTAGAGGATGGCTGGAGATCAAGGCATCCTCAGCAACATAGGGAGACTCTGTTAAAAAAAAAAAAGATTCAAAAATGACTCAAAGAATATCAACAAAACACAAAGACAAAATATATCAGAGTAGCAGTTTGAATTATCATAGAGTTTTTGTAACGATAGCAATAAAGTATTTTCATTGCATTGCACTTGAACTTGTTGCTCCAGGACATTATTACTGATGTTTAAAGATGTTCATCAATATAGTACTAAAAAATGGGAGGAAAAACGTCACCTTAAATATCCACCAATTGGATTGGCCACATTAAGACAAACTACACTATAGCACCTACCTCACCAACCCAAAAATAATGATGACACTTCATATAGAGATGTTAGAGAAATGTCAATGACACAACGTTAAGAAAAAAAGAAACAAGCTAGATAGAAAGCAAGCTAAAGGATAATCCCATTTTTGCAAGTTGTGTGTTAATGAATCTATATGTAAAGAGGAGCACAGCAGAATTTTATGATGGTTCTCAGTGGGAGGCAGGAATAAAGAGATTGTTTTATTTTTCATAAGGTTTAAATTCATAGTTAGTTTCATACCAATATAAAAATTGCCAGAAATTTTTTTGACTTAAAACAACACAATGATTTTGAAGGTCTGAAATCTGATCTGAGTCTGACTGGGCAAACATGAAGGCATGGGCAGGGGTATGTTCTTTCTAAAGGCTACAGGTGAGAATCTGCTTCTTGCCTTCTCCAGCCTCTAGAGGCCACCTGTGGTCCTGGGATGGGGACCCATTCTTCCCTCTTCAAAGTGCATCACTCCAGCTTCTGTGTCTGTGGTCCTTTCATGACTTTGATCTTCTTATCTTCCTCCTTCAACAACCTTTGTGATTACAATGGGCTCCCCTGGATCACCCAGGGTCATATCCTTCATCTTATGACCTTCATTTAATCATATCTGCAAAGCCCCTTTTCCCACCAAAGATAAGATACCCAGAGATTAGGACTTAGCTGTTTGGGGGTGGCCATTATTGTGTTTGTTACATTCTACAAAAGTTTCACATTATTAAGAATTAATTTGTTTCTAGTAGAAACAAATAGCTTCTAGTTTTTTGTAGTATTATTATAAACCATTATAAAAAACCATTATATTATAAAACCATTGTTTTATAAAAGTTTATATAATTTAAAAATTCCTACAAAGCCACAAGTACAGTGCAATGTTTTAAGCCAAGTAGATTACATTATTAATTTTAATTTTTGCTGCCTTTAAAAAAGTGCTTATTGCAAATTCAAAATCATTCTGGGAATGAGTGAATTTGTAGTCCTCCATGTCTCTTTCTTTCCTTTGCCGTGGTTTTTTTTCTGCAATAGTTACTTTTTTTTTTTTTTAACAAATGGCTTGAAAGTATTGTTCAGTTCGGTTTTTGGTTGATGCTGAACCCATTTACTCTCTTTCTAAAGAGATATTATGCTAAGTGTCACTAAATATGTTCCAACAAAGCCCATTAGAAATCAATAACAAAGGTGATAGCTTTGGAATGATGATCCACCAACTCTTATTTGCATTAAAGATAATATGGTTTGTGATGCTTTTAAAACTTACTACAAGTATTAGACAAAAGAATCTTTTCTATGTCATTTGTGTCCCGGGTTCAAAAGCAGAAATTCACGATCAATGTGTTTTTGTTTAACTACCTATGAATGTTAACTGTCAAGAAGGAAAATTTTCCTCCATTGTAGTTCTCTGTTTTTATGGTTATATCAAACAACATCAAGTCTACATCTTCTGATTTCTAGAATACATGATGGAAAAATACTTAGCTGATGATAACCTTAACCTGTATAGTCTGAGATGCCATCTCAGAGGAGGAATGGAATTAATTAACAGGCCTGGGAAATTACTCGGGAAGGACAAAAAATAAAATAAAAGGCAATATAGCATTTGCTTGTCAACCTGCTTTAAAAGCAAATGACAGGAAAAAAAAAAAGAAAAAGCAGATGACAGGCGTAATTTCTCCTGTTCCTTTACTAGTCCTACATGAATTCATGCTCATTAGAGGGTTTGGAGTGTGCAATGCCTTGCAGGTGCTCTTTTCTACCATGGGAATATTAATTACATCTTTGCACAATATCCAGTCACTAATTACTATTTAGCTCCCCCAGTTCATGTCTCAGTCTTTATGTTGCTGTTTTCCCTACTCAGCCAGCCGCCTCTGCTCGCCAGCATTTTGCCTTTTCCTTCACCTCTTTGTAGCCCTTTCTCTGGTGTAGATCATGTTCCAGCCTTCGCAGAACCTCGCTAATATTCTTCTGACTCCACTGAAATTCTGTTAGAAAATTCTCTCTCTGTCTCTTCCCACTACCCATTATTTTCATGTTGTTCCCAATGATATCTTGCCAGCATTCTAGTTTCCTGGGAAACTTTATGAAAATACTTTTCTGAACTATATAATCTTAGCAGAAATAATAATCTTAGTAGGTGGGTTTGCTTATCTTTTGAAAAATGTAAGGAATGGTCTAATTCACAGGAAAGAATGTAATAATGCAAAAGTTTTCTAATCAGAACATTTTTCTTGCAGTGGTAGGGAATTTAGAGAGCGAGCTCTATAAAGAGGTATAATTCCTGAAAGATTATTTCTTCATAGTTTAGGCTGTCCCTGTGCATTCTGGGCAACTAATGAGGGAAGTAATTCCAGGGTTCTGAAGAGTTACTTAGCCCCAGGTATTTCTCTGACCTGGGTTCAGAAGAACTATTCCTTGAACATTTCTGCTAAAGATATTGCTTTAGGGTCCATGACTCATAAAATGGGACTAGTTTAATCTATTACCATTCATGATTAACTGGTATAGAGCAGGTCCTAAGGGAACTCAGGACAGATTAGTTTTTGATGGAAAGATTCTAATGGGAAAAGAGATAGAGAAAAGTCTAGAAAATATCTGGAGGTAGCACAGTGCAAGCAGAAGTCTAAGTTCATTAAAAGAAAGGAGAGATAAAGCAGAAGGGACTGTGGCATAGTTTTCCACATAGATATATTTATTCACTATTGTTTTATAAAAGTTTATATTCAATGTTTATTTGCTTGTAGCCCAATTACATCACTGGGCTTCAGCTTTGTAAAGCTGTAGTGGTTCATATTTTTGGTCAGTGGACAAAGTATCTTCAAACATTTTGTCCATTGAAAACACTTCCAGGGTGAAAACCAGATGAAAATGGAGCTCTTCCATTGAAGAGGGTTTGTGTTTCTGAGGACTGATCTCCCCATAGCTCTCAGCCTCCCTTTTTCCCTCCAACACAACCTTAGGCAGCTTTCTGATTGAGGGTTGTTGGAGTCACCACCATTTGAAATAAAGGGCCTTTATTCAATAGATTCTTTATTGGAACCACCATTTTGAGAAGAAAAATCACTCTTCATTAAAGCAAGCAAACACAAGAAATTGCTGATATCCTCATTTCAGTCATCCACTCACCTTTTTTCTCTTAACTATTATTGACTATATACCAGATACTTGACACACTGTGGAGATGCAAATATTAACAATATGGACATGGTCCCTGCTTCATGGAATTGACATTCTAAGCTAGAATCAGCCATGTGGGACTGGGGTTGAAGTTCAGTAGTACAGCATTTGCCTCGCATGTGTGAGGCACTGGATTCAATTCTCAGCACCACATAAAAATAAATAAAATAAAGGTTCATTGACAACTAAAAAAGAAAAAGAGTCAACCAAGTGCTGCAACACACACTCCTTGAAAGAATCATTTGCCCTAGGTGTTAACCCTTATCCCATCACACTTTTCTCAAAGCATATTTTTATACAAATAATATTCTTAGAAGTATTTATGACAACCCTTTTGTGCTATAAAAAGTTCCAAAGACTCTCCAGGTGGAGGCTAATATAGCAATTAAGAACATCATTTGCAATGTGTTGAAAGATTGCCAAAACATTACCCAGTCTCAAAAGATGTTCTGTGGTCAGCACATGTAGGATTAAATCAAGTTTTCCATTTAACCTGCTTAATGTTTCTCAATTCCCTCATCTGTGAAGTTCGTTGGGACATGTAAAATTCACGTTCCAAACAAATTCTGATGATCTCAACAGTTCATCTCGTTTAAGCCTTTCTCTTCTCTGTCACCAACAAATCATGGATAAGAGGAGGCCCAAGTCTCCCCATACTGTGACCTGGAGGTGCTCCGACCAGCTTCCTGGTAGATCCTGGATGAGCTCTGGGAGTCTGTCTTTCCACAGGTCCTGCTCCCTAGAATTCCCAGTGTTGGTATTGGACAACATGCCATTCCTCCTCCTTGTATACTCAATAAACTGGTGTCATATCTTTTCTCTTAAAAAAATATCCCTTGATTTTATTTTGATATTCCTTGAGATAGCTCGAACTACTCTAAAGTAAAGCAAGACACAACCAGAAAGCCATTGACATAGTAGTTACTAACATAGAAATAACACTGGTTCACAACCGGTTATTCACAATTAATTTGATCTCTACAACACATTGTGATCATAAATCCCATCTGACAGGTGGATAAGCTGAGCTTGAGCATGTGAGGGGACTAGAGAGAGGTCACACAGTTGGAAGTATTCTGAGGTTAAACTCAAAAGCTGGTCTTCTGACTCTTAAAAGTGAGTCAAACTGGCACATACTTTTTGCATTTCTGGACATTTGAGATTATCCCATGCCTCAGGCCTCCACACTTTCCCAGTTTTAGACTCCCAAGAAAGCTTATCAGAAAGAAATTTTAATCATGGTTTCCGGGGTAATAAGAGTAATTAAAATGTCTTCATAATGGGGAGAGTGAGTGCGGTCAGCTCCCACTTGGTGAGCTGCTGATTTGAATCGCACAGTCACACTGCCATTCACTGCCCAGTGAAAGGACATGCCTGGCCCACCTGTCACCTCCTTCCCCACAGTTATTTGCCCAGGCTTTTTTTTTTTTTTTTTTTGGTCTCTCATAAACACCAAGCTCTTGGCTACCTAGGGCCCTTTGAAATGCAACTCCCTTGACTTAATGTGACCTCCTCCTGGCTCACTCATTTACCATATACCTGTCCACTCAAAGGTGAGCTCTCAGGTGGCCACTCTGCCCACTTTGTCTAGTCAACCCTGTTACTGTCCTGTCACCTTATTTTGTCTTCTATTTAATCTCTCTGAAGTTAGCTTATTATTTTTTTAAGTTGTGCTAAAATACACATGACATAGAATTTACCATCTTAACTATTTTTAAGTGTCTAGTTCAATGGCAATGAGGACAGTCACATTGTTGATTGCAGATGTGTGCCACTGTGCCCAGCCCTAATTTACTTTTTTGAGTAACTTTATACTCTTTTCCATAGTGGTCACATCCTTTTATATTCCTACCAATAGGGTATGAGGGTCTCAGTTTGTCTATACCCTTTCCAACATTTGTTATTTTATCATGTTTGTTTGTTGTTTAGCTATCCTAATAGGTGTGAGTAGGCAAAGTTAGCTTGTGACTTTTCATCTACTTATTTGTTGAGTATTTATACTTATTACAATAATAACTAGGAGGAAATTACTTATTCAACAGTGTCTGACATGCATAAGGCACTCAATAAATATCTTTTGACCAAACAAAGAATGACCAGCTGACGACAGGAAACATATTTTTACATTTAATTTTTAAAGTAAATAATAAAAACAAAGGTCCTGGGTTTGATCCTCAGCACTGCAATCAATCAATTGATCAATATAGTAAAAAATAAAAATACATAAAAGAGGTTAATTGACAAGTCAGTCTCTTCCCCTTTCCCCAGATACCTAATTTCTCTCTCCAGAAGCAAAATCTATGATTAATTTCTTGTATATACTTCTAGATATATCCCAAGGCTCAGGATCCAAGGCTAGGATAAATAGCTGTAATGTGAAGAAAGGATGAATTTGGATGAGGAATTGGAGGTCATGGCATGATGCCAAGGTGGAAATTATCCAATAAATATCGCAGGTATGGGCATGGAAGTGGTATGTGTACATCTGGACTAGAGATAACAACTGAGGTGTCACCTGTAGAGAGGGGGTGCTGAGGCTAATAGGCCACAATGAACCTTCTAAAGTAAAGTGCTCAAGAAGAACAGTGAGCTAAGCACTGGGCTCTGCCAATGCCCACAGACATCAGGAAGGGAAGCGAGAAACTGTTGAAAAGGCAGGGATAATCTTTATCATCACTAATGGGAAATTTTGGCATTGGAATAAGGTGATGTTTCTTCATATAAAAACCCTAAGTTGCTGGAATGTTGCTCAGTGGTAGAGCACTTGCCTAGCTTGTGTAAGGCCCTGGTTTGATCCCTAGTATAACCAAAACAAACAAATAAATACACCTTTCAGTTCATCTTCTCAGTATTTCCAATAACTTATTTGCTCTGAAACCCAATGCTTTCTTAGAAAATTAGTCTATAAAACTATGTAACTCTAGGGGTTGGGGATGTAGCTCAGTGGTAGAGTGCTTGCCTGGCATGTGTGAGACCCTGGGTTCAATCCTCAGCACCACATATAAATAAATAAATATATAGATAGATAAATAAATAAACAAAAAGATTCATTAACAACTAAAAATATTTAAAATATATACATATGTAACTCTAAAAGAGTGTTGTTACCGTGTTTGCAAATGAACAAGAAAAAACAGAATTTCCTCTCCACAAACAGTACATAATTTCACCTCTATGTACTCAACTAAAAGTACTGTGCCTTCACTGAATGTGTACAGATTTTTTTCTAGTCATATTCCCTAAATAACACAGTATAAAAATATTTCCATAACATTTACATTGTATTGGGTGTTATAAGCAAGCAAGAGATGATTTAAGTATACAAGAGGATGTGTTGTATACTTACTCTGTTCTCTTCAGTATAAGGGATGTGAACATTCACTGATTCTGGTGTCTGCAAAGGCCTTGGAACCAACCATCCACAGATACTGAGGGACAATTGCTCCTCTGACCAGACACTTGTCATATTTCTATTATTCTTTCTTTCAGTTTTTCTTCAACTATTTTAAGATATGACCTTTCTTTTTCTGATTTAACTTCTCATTGTCTCATTCTTTACATTGCATTCATTTTTACCAATCTCGGTGGGAAGAACCAATTTTTCCTGGGTCTTTAAGTTTTATTTTTTTGGTTCATCTATAAAAGTTCTTTGTTGGTTTCTCATAGGAACACTGTCCATAATGAATTGTTTATATCTTAGAATAAAACCTCCGAGTTTACATATTTCTGTTTTCCTTCTGTCCACCTTTTCCCTTTGTCCTCAAATATGTAAGACCTACTTCTAGAATTAATAAATGAATTCAGCAAAGTAACAGAATATAAAATCAACACCCATAAGTCAAATGCATTTTTATACATCAGTGATCAATTCTCTGAAAGAGAAATTAGGAAAACTGCCCTATTCACAATAGCCTCAAAAAATAAAATACTTGGGAGTCAATTTAACAAAAGAGGTGAAAAACCTCTACAATAAAAACTACAGGACACTAAAGAAAGAAATTGAAGAAGATCTTAGAAGATGGAAAGGTCTCCTATGCTCTTGGATAGGTAGAATCAACATTGTTAAAATGGCCATACTACCCAAAGCGCTATACAGATTCTATACGATTCCAATTAAAATCCCAACATCATTCCTAATAGAAATATAAAAAGCAATCATAAAATTTATTTGGAAAAATAAGAGACCCAGAATAGCCAAAGCAATCCTTAGCAAGAAGAGTGAAGCAGGAGGCATCACAATACCAGACCCTGAACTATATTACAAAGCTATAGTAACAAAAACAACATGATATCAGCACCAAAATAGAAATGTAGAGAATGGTACAGAATAGAAAACAAAGAGATAAACCCACATAAATAGGTTATCTCATTCTAGAAAAAGGCACCAAAAACATACATTGGAGAAAAGATAGCCTCTTCAACAAACAAATGGTGCTGGGAAAACTGGAAATCCATATGCAGCAAAATGAAACTAAACCCCTATCTCTCACCTTGCACAAAATTCAACTCAAAATGGATCAAGGACCTAGGAATTATACCAGAGACCCTGAGCCTAATAAAGGAAAAAGTAGGCCCAAATCTTCATCACATTGGATTAGGCCCCAACTTCCTTAACAAGACTCCTAAAGCATAAGAAATAAAATAAAAAAATCAATAAATAGGATGGATTCAAACTAAAAAGCTTCTTCTTAGCAAAAGAAATAATCAATGAGGTGAACAGAGAGCCTACATTTTGGGAACAAATTTTGCCACATGCACATCAGATAGAGCACTAATCTCCAGGATATATAAAGAACACAAAAAACTTAACATCAAAAAATCAAACAACCCAATTAATAAATGGGCTAAGGAGCTGCACAGACACTTCTCAGAAGATACACAATCAATCAACAAATATATGAAAAAATGTTCAACATCTCTAGCCATTAGCAAATCAAAACTAAGATTTCATCTCACTCCAGTCAGAATGGCAGTTATCAAGAATACAAACAACAGTAAGTGTTGGTGAGGATGTGGGGGAAAAGGTGCACTCATACATTGCTGGTGAGACTGTAAATTGGTGTAATCTATCTGGAAAGCAGTATGGAGTTTCCTTAGAAAACTTAGAATGGAGCCACCATTTGACCCAGCTATTCCACTCCTCAGTCTATACCCAAAGAACTTAAAAACAGCATACTACAGTGATACAGCCACTTCAATGTTTGTAGCAACTCGATTCACAATTGCTAAACTGTGGAAGCAACCTAGATGCTCTTAAATAGATGAATGGATAAAGAAACTGCAGTATATATACACAATGGAATATTACTCAGCATTAAAAGAGAATAAAATTATGGCATTTGCAGGAAAAAAGATGGAGAATATCATGCTAAGTGAAGTAAGCCAATCCCCCAAAACCAAATGCTGAATGTTCTCTCTGATAAATGGATGCTGATCCATAATAGGGTGGGGGGCATGGGATGAATGGAGGAATTTGCTTAAAGGGCAGGAGGGAGGAGAGGGGACATGGGAGCAGGAAAGATGGTGGAATGAGATGGGCATCAATGCCCTAGGTATATGTCTGACTGCACATATGGTGTGACTCTACATCATGTACAGAGAAATAAAAAGTTGTGCTCCATTTGTATACAATAAATCAAAATGCCTTCTGTTGTCATATATACCTAATTAGAATAAATAAATTTTTAAAAAATATGTAAGACCTCCGTCTTGGAAAGCAGGATCAGTCTCTCAAATGGCAGCTTCAACAATGCAAGAAGTGATCTTTTGTCCTAAAGGAATAATGGGGAACCTGGTTCTTTGGCTCTTTTATAATGAATTTACACCCTTGGCTTTCTATTTAGGGCTCACTGAGTCTTAATGCTCTATTGTTCTTTGAGGTGAGAAGATAATTTTAAATCCTAATAAGCCCTGAGGAACATGGTAGTCCTGCAAACTTAAGTGCCAGAATCCATAAACCCATAAAGTGTAAGCTGTGATATGTAGATAAATAACAAGAGCCTGAATATTTTCAATGAAACAAAGGTGGAGAGATAAACTTTAAAATTAATTAAGGGGGCTGGGGTTATGGCGCAGTGGTAGCGTGCTCGCCTAGCATGCGGGAGGCACTGGGTTTGATCCTCAGCACCACATAAAAATAAAATAAAGCTATTGTGTCCACCTACAACTAAAAAATAAATATTTTAAAAAAATTAATTAAGGCTTCTTATGTGTCTATATCAACTTATTTCTACTTAACTCTCATTTATTGATTATTGAGCATGTACTAACTACTCTGTTAATGCTGGGAATACAGAGATAAATAAATTTTATGGAGCACAAGTAATGGATAAAATGAGCTTGACCTTTTCACAAAGAAGAGTAAATTAGGTACAGAGTCCTAAAGTAATGAGACTCTGTACTCTGTCTACTGGAATGGGCATCAAAGGGAAATCTCATTTAAAAAAAATTAACCTAATGGAAGAAGTGTGTCAAGAAGGTATAAAACCCTATGTGAAATTCAGAAAGATACAGTGGCAAGGTTGGATTTAGCAATGAAGCGCTAGGAAGTATACTAGGAGAAGGGCCATTCTGTTCATCCACAGAGGAGCATCTAGTCAGTCAGCGTCTCAGTTGTGGACATGTGCTCCTCTGCTAGGATAGAGACAAGAAGGAAACAGCTATGCTGGATGTGCTTCTGGCTAACATGAAAGATAGGCTGGACATATGGATGCGTTTGAGTCAGCTTTTTCGCTGTTGTGACTAAAAGATCTGACCAGAAAAATTTGTAAAGGAGGAAAGGTTTATTTGAGGGCTCACGTTTTCAGAAGCCTTAGTACAAAGAAGACCGGCTCCATTCCTCAGAGCTCAAGGTGAGGTAGAACGTCATAAAAAAAGAGTGTGGCAGAGGGAAGCAGCTCATCTGGTGATCAGAGAGCAGAGAGTGAGGTCTCCACTTGCCAGATACATATATATACCCCAAAGCCAGGCCCCCAATTAGCCACTTCCCACCTGCCTCCAGTTAACCACTCAGTTAATCCCAATAGGGATTAATTCGCTGATTGGGTTTAGACTCTTACGACCCAATCATTTCTTCTCTGAACCTTCTTGCATTGTTTTATATGTGAGCTTTTGGGGGACACCTCATGTCCAAACCATAACAGGATGTGACAGGAATCAAGGGGGAAAGTGGCACCATGGCATAACAGTAAGGAAGAGGCAGAGTTGAGAGTGGCTAGACATTTCCTGGTCCTTGAGGAAGCAGCTTGTAGGATGTGCAAATTAAGGTAGGTATGGTTCATTGTCTAAGAATAGGAAGGAAAATGGCTAAAGAGATTGGAAGTTCTACAAAGTAAAATGCTAACAAAGTCGTCAGAAATAATCTCCCATAGAAAGAAAATGGGGAGGCAACACAGAAACCTCTGCAGGTGCGTAGGTATCCTGTGGAATTCTGATTATGAAAAGCTATGCCAAAAATATGCCAGCTGGGACAGAGGGCACCTAAAAATTGACAGAGTCTTGAAACATTAGCTAGAACCAGCCTGAAACCTGATGGGGCAAGACACCAGTTTTGATACATTGACTGTGTAGCCCCCATTCTTGTTACCTTATAATTTGAGGTCCCTCAGAAGCAAGCTAGACACAAAGCACCTGTTAGCTCAAAAAGGATGGCCACAGCATCCAATCAGAAGAAAAACTAGTACAATTCTGGAACCTACTTTGTTTTAGAGCTTTGTCAAGATGGGAGGCACCCCAGTGTCTCATAGGATACTAGCCATGTTTCTGTGAGAAATTCCTTCGTGTGTAGTAAGGGAGGAGCTGGGAAGCAGTAGGACTGGCCTACTGGATGGCAAGTCCTTTACCAACTCCCACCACCATGCCCAAACACACAGGATCCGTGGGCTTGGTTGAATGCTGCCAGGAGGAAGGGAGCTATTCCATCCCTTTGATTTAGAGCTCTGAGCTGGGATTGCTGGGCTGCGAAGGTAACACCAGCTGGGAAGTTTCAACCAGCTGATCTCTCTGCTTTAATTTTTATTCCATTCCATTTTATTTATTTACTTTTTGTGGAATTGAACCCAGGGCCTCACAAATGCTAGGCGAGTGCTCTGCCACTGAGCTATAATCCCAGCCCTTTTTATTTATGTGTTTATTATTTACTTATTTATTGTGGTACTAGGGATTGAACCCTTGGGGGCTCTGCCACTGAGATACATATCCAACCCTTTTTATTTTCAGATAGAGTCTCATTAAGTTGCCAAGGCTGGCCTGGAAATTTGGATCCTCCTATGTCAGCCTTCCAAGTCACTGGAAATACAGACCTGTATTATTATACCCTGCTCTCTCTGCTTTATTAAACTACAAGTCAGCAAAGGAGTTTCTCATAGGAATATGGCAATCATGTGGTCTCTTCTAGCTTTGCAACATAGATTTTTATCTTCTCAACTAAGGAGTTTGCTGATCTTACTATGACCTGCCTTAGAACCATAGTCAATATCATAAATTGCTAATCCTAATTCTTCTCACCAGAAACAAAATCCTAATTATATTAATTGCATAGACTTTCTTCTAGACTAATGTCCATAGAATAAAGTATAATGGACTTAAGACATTGTTCCTTTATGACTCCTTTATATACAAGACACAATTCATGCATAATGGTGCATGGATTGGGGTTGTAATAGTTTGAAGTCACAGTGAAAGAGAATTACCTAGTAGATGAATGGCAACAAGAAAAGAAGCTGCTAGTGCCATCTACTAGGAATATATCCTATTGTAAAGACAGAGTTTAACAAAAATCAGAATGAAGATATAAAAAGCATAAAGAATTATAATATGCAAGCAAAACAAAGCTGGTGGGAATAGATAATGTAGCAGATAACAGAACCAAAATATTAAAAATATGTCAAGTTATTCATAAAGTGAGCTGAAATCAACAACTGAGAAAAGAAACAAATTCTGTCTATAAATTAGTCAATTATGTTGTACATCCTTTATATTAGTAAAATTTGCAATAAACTTATGTATGTATGTACACACAGTTTTCCTAAATACTTAGTTATTAAACATTTACCAACCCCAAACTAGGCAGGGACCAGTAGAAATGAAAGATGAGGTAAAAGATCTAAGGGACTGTATTTGAGCCCTTGGATCCACAATGTTTGTAAACAACTGCCAGCTCCATTCTGTGCTTTCCAGCCTGTAAACTCCTTTTATTGTGGTTGTTTAAAACTAATTTTAATGGATTTACTGTCACTTGCCTCCAAGTATATTATGTATCATACACAAGATCAGGGAATTGAATTGCTTTCTTGTTTTTTGAGTGCTGAGAAAGAAGTTTCTATGTGTCTGTAGATCCAGCCCAGATTTTAGGATAAGATCAGACTTTAAGTAGAAATGATTAACAAGCTGTATTCTGAAACTCTGATCTTTTATTACTAGCTCTGCTGCTTCTCTGACTCTACTCTTGTGTTTCATTTTTATAACAGGGTTCATTTCTGAGACCTGATTCCCATTTTCTTTACCCAGTTCTGCAAGTAAGTCTCTTCTGAGTGTTGCACTTGCTCCATTCCCAGAGCCCATGCTGGCAGTGCTGGCCTCGCCTTCCTCTCAGCAGATGCTGCAGACCATTCTGACACCAAGGCACAGCTGCTGACAGCATGCCCTGTGTGGCCAGTTGTCATGTTGCTCCCTGAAACTTGTCTGTTCTTGACTTCCCACAGCAGTGCTTATGCAGAGTTCAGTTCTGCAGGCTCTCTCCGATGTTAACTGTTGTTCTTGACAAGCCCCTCCTGTCCGTAATGTGGTCTCCTCATACAGTGTTCTTTCTGTCACATGAGACCCTTCCTAGAGCCTGCTGCTTGATGGAGCCATCCAGCTGGCCCTCCTCAATCAGGGCCTTCTTTGCACAGCTGGCTTTTCCCAGGCTCCAACTGCAGCCAGTCAAGCCAGACCCTGACAAGTTCTTTCTTGGAAATGCAATGCTTGGCGTCCTCCTGTGCAGGAGAAAATCCTTATGCTCCAATTTGGAAACCATTGTTCAACTGCTTTTCAATTTAGGACTTAGCATTCTATACTTGAATAGTGAGTTGAATAATTCTACTTACAAAAATTAAAATTTAAATATTCTCTAAATTTGTCATTAAAACATTAATTTTAGGTAGTGAGTTGATATGTACTTAGGAGATTCTACAAAAAGTTTTTAAAAAGCTAAATATTCTCCAGTTTCCCATTTGTAATTGCTTTTCCCTCAACTTCACCTATTCTTTTCAAACTTGAAAACAATTAAAATCAAGGATGGGGAAAGAAGCATTAACCTAAAAACTCAAACAATAATAACAAAAAGCTCAGTTCCCAAGTCCTCAAGACTTTTGTCTTGTTAGTATACTTCTCTGCCCAATGAGTGCAGATACTGCCTCCTCTTAGTACTGGGCCCCACTACATTGTATTCTACATTCTACATTTTGCTTGAATAAAACAATTAATGTGAACACACTCATTACATTTAAATGGTTATATTTGCCAAACATCAGAAAGGCTAGACTGATAAGTTCAAAAGACTAAAAGTAGGCTAATTTATCTTAATCCACTTGAAAAGGAAGTAAGAGATGAAGCAAATGGGACCAGTTAACAATCTTAGCCTTCTTGGAAACTCAGATGCTATGGGGAAAAAATGGGTTTAAAAACAGTTTGAAGGGGGAAATGATCTTCACCATATAAGACCCACTCAAGATCCACAGATATAGTATAATTATTACAAAAGAGAATTTCTCTCTCAAATCCTGTGAAGGCTTCATTGGGGGATTTCCCTACAGTAATAGGATTTCTATTGGTTGCTTCCTGGTGCAGCTGTGCTCAACATTTTTTGCACTACACCTTGACAGATGATATTTAAATAATTTAAATATGCAACACTCCCACAGGCACGCCTAGATTTTAGTGAGTCAAAAACCGTTGTGTATGTGTGTGTGTTTGTGTGTGTGTGTACAGAATAAAGAACTACGATTATTTGTATTTTAATGGCAGCACTATGAAATGTGTAGATTATGTAGAAGTCAGAGAAGCAAGTAGAGAAGTAGAGAAGCAAGCCTTCCAGTTATGCATAATTCCTGATACACCGGAGATAATCACACACGTCCCCTCCCACTTAAGAAAGCCTTATGGATTTTAGACCAAAAGTTATGTTATTTAAGGGAGAAACTTTCCACACATTCAAATATATGTTTATGTTAAATATTTGTTCCCATCAGTTATATGTTCCTGTGACACACTTCACCAGTGAATGAAAGTTATAGTCCTGGGACACAGGTCACCAAGTGACAAGAGGGAAGGGAAAAGGAAGAAATGCTACTTTTATAAAAAATGGAAACAGGTAAGGAAGAAAACAAAGGGAAAATGTCAAAAGAAGCATCTGAAAGCAGGTGTGGCATGTCAGAGTCAGATCCTCTGACCTTCCCCAAGTTAGCAGCCATTGTTTGAAAAACGGGGTGGTGGGGAGGAGCCAACTGACCTTGTCCTTCATTCAAAGAGTTACAAGTGGAGTGCAGGGTAAGAAGATGGCCTGGGTTGAAGTCAGAATGTTCCAGAAGTTCTTGTGAGCATGAGAAGTCAGAAGAGAAGAGACAAGGTTGACAGCCTATGTAAGCCACTAAAATGCTTTCCCTGAGCCTGCTGAGAAAAAGTTAATACCAAGTACCTTAACTTTTACATTTTCTAAAAATCCTCTTTAGAAGCAGGATATCTTCTGCTTTTGAAAAGTTTTCATATCATAACTTCCCAACATAAAACTAACTTGGTAGGAGTTTTAGCAGTAGAACGGCGGTACAGGTCAGGGGGCACACATGAGGTAATTAATAAAGGGACTATTTGCAGAGGTGGGAGCAGGATCAAGAGGAATGGAGGGCCCTGCAAGTAGCAACACCACACATCCTGTCCATTCCAGGTGGACAGGTGGATTTTATGGGCCAGGTGAGGTGAATTAGAGCAGACCTGGAGCAGAGCTGTTGAGTTGTGCAGAGAAGTGCCTGCAAGGGGCTGTGGCTGAGGGAGGTAGCCCCAGCCAAGCACACCCAGCCAAGGAGGATGCAGGGGGTGGCAGAAGGGACATGACAGTCAATATCTGTGGGTTTCTTCCATTGGCATATTCAGTTAGAATTCAGAGGAAAAGGGAAGAACAAAGATGAGGTCAATGAAGTCCAGCCTCCCTAGCCACAGGGCAGGAAGCCACAACAAAGAACAGATCCGAAGGGGTAAATGGTGCATGGAGGGTTTCTAGGCAGCCTTCTCCCATCCTCCTGCCCAACTCTTCATCCCTCTGCAAAATAATGAACAGTGTGGATGGAAAGGACGAATTGGCAAGCTCATCGCTTCTGCATTTTACAGTGCTCTCTCCATTTGACCTGGGGGCAAAATCCTCTATTGAAGGAAAAACGAATCACACTCAAAATAAAGATATTATTAGTAAGTTCAAGAGGCAATCTAAGCAGCCTGAATAAAAGTTTGGTGACTTCCTAAAGCATAAATATAATCTGGACATACAGTCTTTAATAGAATTTGGTTCCTGCAGAGAAAAGGCCACAGAGATCAGCAAATTGTGCTTAACTACTTCTACTTCATTTAATTGCACAAGGCCTCATAATCTACAGGACTCAAGAGCAGTACTTAGAACTTCAACAGGGCTTTGTTCCTCAACTCTGAAGAGGCTTGGAGATTTTTTTTTTCTTTCTGGTGAATTCCAAAATGTCAAAGAATAACTGAGCTTGAAATTAACAAGTCCCAATAGATTTCAATTCAATATAAGAATAAAATGATTTTGTTCTGATATCTAGGCAGACTGTATGGAAGGCACAAAGTGATGCTTGCATGCGAGTGTACTCCACTGAGACCTGTGGCTCCACTTGTATTTTCTGATGCCTGACAGAGCCAAGTTGGAGACTGTGCTATTATCCTGACCTGGCAACTTGGATTCAAATTCCACTAAAGTTTATTACATCTTTAAAGCATTGTTATCATTAAAAAGTTTGTAACACTTGGTTAAAAGTTGTGGGTGAGAAAAATTTTTTTTTTTTTTTTTACTACAGAATCGATTATATCCTTCATATTTTAATGTGGTACATTTTCAGAAGGTGAGTTAAGGGTATAACCTTCCCAAACATCTTGATTATGGAACCCTCAGGCCACACACCATCTTGTAATACTAATATTTCATCTAGTAAAATTTTGAAGCACTGTCCTAACAATAGCTTTCCAAGTTCTTATGTCTCTAGTAACACTATATCAATTCTGGCAAGTCAACCTATTGATGAGACTAGGTTTTGAAGAATACCTATGGAATGATGACAGCTTCTCTGGTTGTACATTTGGAAGAATTGTTTATTTTTGTTTTTACCACTTGCTGGTTGTGGGACATGGAGCAAATCTACATGATCTCTGTGTGTGTGTGTGTGTGTCAGGGATCAAACCTAGGGCCTCACACATGGTAGGAAAGTGTTATACCACTGAACTACATCCCCAGCTTTACATGACATCTGTACGACTCAAGTTTCTTTATCTCTAAGAGAGGAATAATGATCCTTGCCTTAATAGGTCATTGATAAGGTAAAAAACAGTTTGATGGTTTCAGAAAACACTAAATATACATCTACCATATGAGGCAAGCTTCCATTCCTAGGTATTTACTCAAAGAAAGGCATATGTCATACAAGAATATTCAGGGCAGCTTTATTTGTAAAAGTCAAAAAGTAAAAACAACTCAAATGTTCATCAGTAAGTGAACAGATAAACCCATTGTGTTAGTTCCATGAATAGCAATGAAAAGGAATTTACTATTCATATACACAATAAGACTGATGAATCTAAAAGAAATTATGTCTGAAATGAGGCAGACAAAAAGCATACATACTATACAATTATTTTGATATAAACGTCTAAAAGAGACAAAGTAATCTGTAGTAATAGAGAAAGTTACAGTGGCTGCCTAGGGACCAGAGAAAAGGCAACAGGGAGTGGTGGGAAAGAAGAATGACAAAGGACGTTGGTAAACTTGGAAGTGATAGGTGTCTTCACTATTCTGGCTCTTGTGATGATTGCATGTATATACATATGGGAAAAAATTTTCACATTTTCCTTTTTAAATGTGTGCAGTGTGTGAGAGTTTTGTTTCCTCCCCAACACTTGGTATGGGCAGTATTTTAAATCATAGTCACTTAAATAGATGTGTAGTGGTATCTTATTGTGGTTTGAATTATCATTGTCCTGAATACAAACTAAAGATGTCAAGCATCTTTTCATGTGCTTATTTGCCATCCATGTTTTGTTTTGTTTTTTTTGGTACTGAAGATTGAACTCAGGGGCACTCGACCACTGAGCCACATCCCCAGCCCTATATTGTGTTTTATGTAGAGACAGGGTCTCACTGAGTTGCTTAGCACCTTGCTGTTGCTGAGGCTGGCTTTGCACTCATTATTCACCTGTCTCAGTCTCCCAAAGTGCTTACCTAGCTCTCTTTTTAAAAAAACAAAATTTGAGACAGGGCCTTGCTAATTTGCCCAGGCTGACTTTGAACTTTTGATCTTGCAGCCTCAGGCTTCTGAGTCGCTGGGATTACAGGTGCGCACCACCACGCCCAGCAGATTTTTATTTCTTTAAAATTTAAATCACAGTTATTTTTTCTGAGGATAGGTTTTTACAGAAGAGGGGGATAAAGAAGTAGGAAGACACAGCTTAGAAGAAGGGGACAGAGGCTGAAGCAAAGATAGGGTGGTTGGGGACAAGGAGCCACTGTGGTTACACAGTCAGGAGTGATGATCTAAAACAATGTTTCTTTGTAATTTCTTTCATTTCTTAAAGGTTATACTGATTTCTGGAAGCCAACAGCTTCTACAACCCAGCTGCTAGCATCACCTGTTTCTCATGGTGCACTGCCTCTGCAGCACAGAGCGATTATGTTTGGGAAGCCTGCCCCCTGCTGGACTCAGGGAATATTACATTCCAGGTTTCAAAGCTCACTGCAATTGGATCTCAAGTGTGAAAATACCTATTACTAAGAGCTTGGGGGGAAACACTAAATAAAACTCTTTGAGATAATGTCCTTGAGATTCTTGGATTATTGTTGCCTAAATAAAAATTTATAGATTTTCATGTCACACTTTCTCCGTCTTAAAAAAAAAAAGGAAGGTTTAAGGATCCAAAGTGGTAATAATAATAATAAATACTGTATTTGGTACTTTTTATGTGCAATATCTGTGCAAAGTATTCTGTGAACATTGACTTTTGCAACAGTAACTATGACCCTGTGAGGCAGATTCTATGCATCCACAGAAAATCTCATGAAGGGAAGCTCTCCCCTCCTATAATCCCCAAACCTGAAAGCCCTTCCTGAACTAATTCACTCATCGGTTGACCACGGTTGATTGAACTAGAGATAGCTTACCAACTTGGGCTAGCCAGATTTTTTTTTCTACTGGAAATTTAAAATCAGACCCCCAAAAGCAATCCATATAGGCTGGCTACTTGAACAGAGGTCACATAAACTCAGAATCCTGCCAGGGAATAGCATCTTGTGCCATGTGCATGGAGAAGCAGAAAAAGATGATTAGGAGAAAAAGAACAGAATGAATGGTTTGCCAGAGGAAAATGAAAAAAAGAACAATTTTCCTAGTATTGGTCACAATCCTTCCCGAGTCACCCAGCTTTGATTTGGTTTATCAAAATATGCCTTTTTCCCTATTTAAAAAATGTACATATGAGCAAATCATGTGAGCAATAATATGCCAAAATGAACCAAACCTAGTGTTATAATAGGAATAAAAATCTGAAGTTAACATGGCACATTAAATGATGTGACTAATTTGTATTGTGCTCCATGGCAATTAGGCTCAAACAAGGAGCAATGAATGAAAATTACTACAATTATTATCATGGCAACAAGTCCAAGCCAAGCAATTCCAAAGTCCGCTGTAGGGAAGAAGCATTAGAGAGGGCAGGAAGTTTGCTGAGCTTCACCCAAACAATCCTGGATTCAAAAGTCATGAGGTTAAGTCCCTTCCTTGGCCCCCACTTCTCCAGCACCCATAGTCCAAGAAGTCCCAGCTAAGGAGCAGGTGAGCCTTCAGTGTCTCCTCACTGCTCCCCTGCTCTGTTCCTTCCCTGGGTACATCTCCATAAAGGAGGAACACTGAGGCTGATGGAAGGGTGGGAGAAGGTCTGTGTCTGCTTGGGAGGCTCTCTGGACAAGGGAAGTTCAGAGGGCAGAGCATTTGAAGCTGTTTGGGGAAGAAGCCTGCCCACTCTCCATGGTGTATTCTTCCTTAGGTCTCTGTCTCCCCTGGCATCATCATCCCTTAGGGTCTGGATGTAGGATGGGGATAAGTTCCTCAGAGCAAGAGAAGGTGTGGTTTCATTCTCCATGCAGATACCTTCCCTGGGTAACTGGGACAGGGAGTGTGGCACATAGTTGAGGCAGGACTGGATTTTGGTTGTTGAGTGTTATAGTTTAGATGTGAGGTGTCCCCTAAAAGCTCATGTATAAATAATGCAAGAAAGTTTAGAGGTGAAATGGTAGGATTATGAGAGCCTTAACCTAATCAGTGCATTAATCCACTTGAATGGATTAACTGGGTGGGGACTGTAGGCAGGTAGAGTGTGGCTGGAGCAGGTGGGTCACTGGGGACATGTCTTTGGAGTATTATTTTGTCCCTGATTAGCAGAGCTCACTCTGCTTCCTGAATGGCTTTCCTCTGCCATATGCTTCTGCTGTGTTGTTCTGCATTACCTCAGTCCTAGCACAATGGAGTTGGCCATCCATAGACTGAGACCTCTGAAACGATGAGCACCAAATAAAGTTTTCCTCCTCTAAAATTGTTCTTGTCAGGTCTTCTGGTCTTAGCAGAAAAGAACGCTGACTAAAACATTGAGATTGTTGGATTCCATCCAAATACCATCATCTTAATCTCTTTTCCCCAGAGGTAAGACTAATAAGAAATACTCAGAACAGTTACCAAGAGCCAGAATTTTAGAGTACCAGAAATAGTGTGGCTTAAAGTAGGCAGTACTCTGAACAAGAAAAATTCAATGACTGAAAGTGTTCCTCCTTTTGCACATCACTAAATCAATAACTTGGTCTGGATTTTGACCAATTAGAGGTGCACTTGTGGTCATTAAGCAAATGCATCTCAAATGCTTTCCAACCAACTTCCTTGAAAATGCTTTTTGTCTTAATAACAACAACAAAATAAAAACAGCACAGTGGTGACACACATAAGAATAATCCTAAACTATGTTACCATGAGGTTTCCTCTCCCTTTTCTGTGCATTTTAAACTTCCATATTAAGTGCATGTTTGAAAAACAAAACAAAACAAAAATCCAAAATATATGTGATGCTTTCTTAACTATAAACACCATTTTCTAGGAATAAAATATTTTCAACAACAACAAAAAAGAAACACACAGGAATGTGAAGACAGAACCTACAGAATGGGAGAAAGTCTTTGCTAGCTACTCCTCTGACAGAGTACTAATATCCAGAATATGCAAAAACTTTACACCAAAAAGTCAAATAACCCAATTAATAAATGGGCAAATGAATTAAACAGACACTTCTCAAAAGAAGAAATACAGGGCTGGGGTTGTGGCTCAGTGGTAGAGTGCTTGTCTCACATGTGTGGGGCAATGGGTTTGATCCTCGGCACCACATAAATAAGTAAAGGTACTGTGTCCGTCTACAACTAAAAAAAAGAAAATTAAAAAAAGAACTATAAATGCCCAACAAGTCTATGAAAAAATGTCCAACATCATTGGCAATTAGGAAAATGCAAAACATCAACTATGCTGAGATTTCATCTCATAGCAGTCAGAATGGCAGTTGTCAAGAAGACAAATAATAGTAAATGCTGGAGAGAATGTGGAGAAAAAAGAACACTTCTATACTGTTGGTGGGATTGTGAATTAGTACAATACAACCATTATGGAAATCAATATGGAGGTTCCTTGAAAGACTAATCATGGATCCACCATATGACCTAGCTATACCACTCCTCGGTATTTATCCTCAAGAATTAAAGTCATCATATGACAATGATACATACATACCTGTTTATAGTAGCACAATTCACAAGAGCCAAACCATAGAATCAGCCTACATGTCCATCAATGGATGAAAGGATAAAGAAAATGTGGCATATATATACAATGGAGTTTTATTCAGCCATAAAGAAAAATGAAATTATGTCATTTTCAGGAACATGGATGGAACTAGAGAACCACTATGTTAAGTGAAGTAAATCAATGGTCATATGTTTTTTCTTACATGCAGAAGCTAGAGAGGAAAAAGGAAAAGAAAGATGGGGCAGATCACAAGGAAATCAAAGGGAGATCAGTAGAGGAAAGGGACCAAGGGGTGGGAGGCAGGGATGGAGGTAGGGGAAGTGCTGAGAGTGATATTGGCCAAATTATATTGTTATATTATGTGCATGTATGAATATATAACAACAAATCTCATTATTATGTACAACTATAATGCACAAATAAAAAATGTGGGGAACAAAACCAGATATTTAAATTAAAAGTACTTTGTTAAAGCCCAAAGCAATGCTTTTTGTCTTAATAAGCTGTGATCCTGGCATGGAAGGATCAAGAAAGGCTTTTCTGGAGTCCCTCAGCATACACTACTACCCTGTGGCAGGCATCAGGTTAGACACTGAAGAAAAATTCTAAAATGGGGTCTCTAGCTTCAGGGACTCAATGGGTCAGGCACTTACCATTAGCTAATGTGATGAGTTAGGGGAAAAAAGAAAAGGTACTATTCCTATCCTGGAACATTATAATAACTTCTGAACATTTTATACAGATAAATGCATTAAAATAAATAGTGAGGAGTCCATGAGAGAAAGGATGGGGTGGTAGCAGGAAGACTCTTGTGGGGAGGGGGCGGGCTGTTCTGAGCAGCCAGAGCTGGTTTTGTACTTATGCATGTGAGGGCTGTTTTTAAACACAGTCTGAATCATTCCTCCACCCTCCACTTTCTGTCCTCCACCTCACCCATTTCTGAGTCACCCAGACTGCCATTTCTCCTTGGGAACAGAGAAAGAGGAAAGGATGTAATTTGTATAGAATCCTTGCAAACTGCTAGGACCCATTTGTGCTCAACTGCATGTACCACTGTACAGTGAATGGGAGTTCTTTTGTATAAAAATGGGAAACTGAGGTACAAAGAGGTGACATGATTCTCCCATACTACAAAGCTGGCAAGGGGCTGTGCCATAATGCAAGCTCATGTTTAAAATTATAACTCTAACTAGTTAATATAATTCATAATATTGAAGACATGTTTTAGTTCTTAAAAAAAACCAGAAGACTGTAAAACATATAAAAGCCTTCCCTTCTTTACATTCCAAATTCAGATATGTCCTATGTACTTTTTCTTATATATAGAAATGTGTTTAGTAGTCCCCTCTTATCCATGGTTTCAATTGCGCATGGTCAGCTGCAGTCTGAAAACATGAAATGGAAAACTATATAACGTGTTGAATAATGCCATTCTGAGCAGTATCATGAAATCTCAAGCTGTCCCACTCCATCCCACCTGGGATGCGAAGCATGCTTTTGTCCAGTGTGTCACACTGAATGTGCTGCCAGCCCCCAAGTAACTTATTAGCAGTCTGGGTTATCAGTTAGACTGCCAGAGTATCAGAGTGCCTGTGTCTTACTTGGCTTCAAAGTACAAGAATAGTGAGGCTGGCAATTCAATAGGCCAGGGAAGCCATAAAGTGTTTCCTTTAAGTGAAAAGGTGAGAGTTCCCCATTTCATAAGGAAAGAAAAAATCGTATGCTGAGATTGCTGAGATTACAGTGAAATAAGAAAATCTGAGAGAGACAGACCACATTCACATAACTTTTGTTCCGGTACATTATTTGAATTGTTCTTTTGTATAATTATTGTGAGCATGGGTGACTTAGAGTAGTTCAACTCTCATGCCAGTTTATAAACTTTCTCACTGATATATGTGTATACAAAAAAATACTATATATGTTACTGTACTATATGCTGTTTGAGGCATCCACCAAGGATCTTTAAATATATCCTCCCAAAATAAAGGGGAAATTACTGCATATTTACTACATCTTTTTTCCTTCTAAGATCTATATTCATTTTAATGAATATATTATATCTTATCTAAGCATTTCTTCATTGACAAAGACATCCCTCTTTTATTTTGAAATTCAGTATTAGTATTTTCTAATTAAGGTATTATCTGCATGTGAGTTTTGACATATATACCATGCAGAGGAATTCTGAAATAGAAATCTGTGTCTATTTCCCTCTCACCCTCCATTCCAACTCTTATTCCTAGAAGTTTTGCAGTTATTGTTGTTGTTCTGGTGTTTGTCTTTGTTCTTCTGGTACTGACATGTTAACTTTGAGCTAAAAGCATATGCTTCTTTATCTATTTTAAAAAATATCTGTTATCTGCTCAGTGACAGCTAAGTTTAACATGTTTATGTTGCCTCTGTCTCCCTCTTTTATTAATTATATTGTGATTTTAAGTTTTTTAGGTGTTTCATTTAAATTCATAATTTTGCCTAAATGTATATGTCTTCTGTGCTTTTGAAAAATTTAAAACCTCAATAATAACGTATTATGATTATGTAAATCTCCTGCACTGCAGTGCCATGTTGTACGATGGATCCATGGAAAAGGAGGTCCTATCGCCTATGACTCAACATCCAGCAGCTTGATGGACAGCACTGAGGTCTGCGGCTTATCCTTTCATTTCTTTTCAATTCTTTCTAGGCTGCACTGGACTACCATTCTTTGTATATCATGTCCAAACTAGTGAATCCAAGCCAAAGGGTTTCATATTCTCCAAAGCCTATAAGCAGAGTGTTATGTGGGGAGGAAGAAATTCTACTGTGTCCTCACTGAGTTCTAAGAGGGCCACTGAATCACCATGAACCTGGGTTTATAAACAAGAGCCTGCCAAAAGCAGAGACAGGACAAACTATGCAGCTGAGGTTCAGAGTATAACATCCTTGAATGCCAAACAGGACCAGACTCTATACAGAGAATGAGAATCAGGCCATCAGATGTGAAACAGGAAGTTTCTTTAGAACCCCAGCTGATCTGAGGCACCTTTAATCTCAAGCCACAAGGTTACCTATTTATAACCCAGTCCCAGATACCATCTTGGAGAGGAGGAGCAGAAAAAAGAGAAAATACAATATGAAAGCACTGTTTGAACTGGAACAAACAGACATATTGTTATGTGTCTAGCGTAGTTGTTTCTACCTCACACACAATGAGAAATGTGCTTAGGAGGAACTAAGTTCATTAAATCCACAGCTTGGCTACATTTCTCAATCTTCTTTACAGTCAAGTGTAACCATGTGCATGAGTTCTGCTCAATGCAGTGGCAGTGATGGATACCATTTCTAGACCTGGTCCTATAGACCTCCCATCCATCATCCTTCATGTTCTTTCTTTCCACAGTGCTCTTGGAAACCAGTTACTGAAGATGGCGAAGCCACAAAATGGAAGACACCTGGGTCCTGGAAGATTTAAAAGAGCTGCCTGCCAATAGGGAACTTTTCTGAATTTTCAGGGTGTTTCAGTTCCCTATTCCTGTGTAATAAACTACACTAAAATTAGTGGATCAAGACAACACTTTATTATAATCTCTCCCAGTTCTGTGTATTGACTGGGCTCA